>CM062826.1:20373062-20429924 GCA_031772345.1 Himalopsyche anomala | reverse complement strand
AAATTAAATTGGCATTAAATTTACAAGTTCATGCGAGATTAACTCTATGAAAATCAGGTCATTCGAGATCAACTGGAAACAATTTTACATTACATAAATATAAATTGAATTCGACATTTTTCTTACCGGGATCGAACCCAAACCCGCCTGCTCGGTAGAGCCAAGCCTTACCAATTAGACCACAGCGGGTGATATTATATTACAGAGTCGACTAAGGGGTCGCCGAAGAGTGATTCTTGTAGAAGGCGAGTGTAGCATTTAAATAATAACGATTGTAAAAATTGCTGTTTTTTTTTGTCGGTTATTTCAATTGGCTTCATATATACTCTCAATATTATTTGTGAGTAGAAAATTTGGATTCTTGGTTTGAATAAAAAAAATATATACAAGATTCATTTTAAAATGTGCTTGGGTATTGTATTATATTTAAAATGAAATTCTAAGCCTGAATTTATTTATTATATACATTTTATTCAAACGTAATGTCTTGTGTTCTTGATGTCATAAACTCCGTAAGATTTATCTATGTTATTGAGAGCAGTGACTTAAAATAGATTTTTTGACGCGATTATTCAATAACAATGAATTCTTAAAATTAAATTACATTTGGGTGTCCGATTATTTTATCTACAGTTGGACACAGACAAATTACTACATACTGAATTAATTAATTAAATGTTGCTCAACCAGTTATTCGTAAGTTATACACGTGCCAAACGAATTGCCTTGTTAATCGTTATGAGAGACTAAAAGCTTTATGGTCTCCCATTGTATACAATTTAGATTTGATGGAAAGGATAAACATCACACTAGAAATTATGTAAATATAAATATAATAATTATAATCAAAAGAAGCAAATCAGCAAGATGAGTATTATTTTTAATAAAAAGAGCATTTTTTAAACTTCTTATTTGGCCATGTTCGCTCCCTATGTGGAGCATATGGCCGCCACGCGGAACCTCCATGTTTCCCTGCCTCCCGCCAACTGCTTTGCTTCCTCCCATGACATGTCAGCATCCATCAGTTCCACCGAGTAAATACATCCTATGGATAGTACCCGACGGACGTCCGGGACGCCGGAATCCCACCGGTCGAAAGAAAAAGGCAGGCAGGATTGAGGCTTTCCGGAAGCATCCGCAGATGACTCAGAAAAACCGTATACTGAGCTCCGAGAACAGATGCTTGCGTCGGATAATGGGGGTGAGGTGGTTTGATTTTTTAAACTACATATATTTAATCTTCACTTATCAATGCCTTTCTCTTTAGCGAGACAACATGTAAAATTATATGAATTATTAAATTTCGTAAACATTTTTCACATCATATTTGCATTTAATTACTATAAGATGCGAATCAAAAGACGACGACCGATATTTTTTATATAAGATAAAAAATATATAGTTCTACAATTTTAGAATTAATTATTACAATTAATTGTAACATATTACAATGGATTTCTTCCAAGTAAATGCCAATTTAATCAATGTTTTTTTTAATGGTCAGATTTTTATAAAAAAGATGGAAAAAGAAAAAAATATTTAGATAGCTGGTTATATACATGTAAACGTACAGCACAAAATATTCATTACGATTTTAATATGATATGATTAATAAAATAAAACAAGTTAACAAATGATTGCATTCAAACATATTATTTAAAACCTGCACAAGTTAAACTATATTTCTCGTTTCTTTGTGGCAGAGAAAGGGTTACGTAACGCATTGGTGCGCATGCTTCTCGGGTGAAAATAACCTCGCGTCCTTGTGTTGTCAACGATCGAAAATAAAACAAAACGAAAAAAAAGCCGAAAAGAAAGCTCTAGCCAGCCATGATTGATTCTATTGAGCGTGTCTTCTTATATCTACTTAGATTGTTATTTTGTATACGAATTAGATAGATTTCACTTTGTATTTTTTCCAAGTGTCGCAGGTGTTCGTTTTATAATAAATAATGAATTCACGATCACGCAATACCTTGAATTTTACATTTTCCATTGTCTACGAATCGGAATGAACAGGCCTAAATGTTATTTTTATCAGTCGTCTTCGAATGGTGGTCTATGGTGTTGTTTCTATTAATATTTTTCGAGCTATACCTTTTGCCAAACATTACAATAAAAAATTACCTAATGTAATAAGAAGCTAAATCAACACATGTACATTCAAGGCACATTCTTAATAACGTAAAAATCGGTTCAATCGTAACATTAAATAATACTTTATTACTTTGATGATAATTGAGTAATATATTGTATAGTCTATGCAATAAAATCACGCATCATAATATGTATAATCGAATCATCGAATTATTTAGAACTAGTATTTACTAGGACATCCAATCACGGACGATTTCTGTGATTCCGCGATTCCGGGATTTACCATCTTGCGATTGATCAGTTACCATTATTTCAAGTTTTCGTTATTTTTACATATCCGTTATTTTTAAACAAAACATAGCTGGCATGTGATAAAATACAGCCAACGGCCAAAGCGTCAGCACTTTTTTTTTACATCACAGTAGCTTGAGATCAAATCGAGTAGAAGATATATCACTATCACCCATGTCCAAAATGTCACTTAAATTATAATTGAAAAGATTATTATCATGCCCTAAACAAAATTATGATTGCAACTGAGTTTTCTATAAAATAATTTTAAAAATCCGTGCCTGTCTACGACTGCTACAAAATATGAAAAGGAGTAAGACCACAATTCATTTGCTTACTATAATAAAAATGAGGATCACTGTCGGGAATTGTTTTGTTATTAAAATGACTTTTTACATATTATAGTAAATACTTCGGGGATTACGGGATCTCGGATCGGATGCCCTAATATTAACACCTCAGTATTTTAAGCAACAATGAATGCTACTATTAGAAAATCTAGTCTAATAATTGACATTTTCAATAAGTATTAGGTTAAATTTGAATCGTTCAAATTATGTAAATTCACCCAAGTTTTGTCACTAACAACCCGGGTTTCGCCCTTCGGCATCTTCAGTTCAAATTCATCCGTCTACTTGAACGCCTGAAGATGCTGAAAGGCGAATCCCGAGTCGTTAGTGACAAAACTTGTGTAAATGTACATATTTAAGTATTAGGTTAAAAAGTCTAATTTTCACACATGTGTTACAAACAATCAGCGACATTGATTTACACCGAGATATTTTTATAACACGAAAACCTAGATTATGTTTTATTATGCAAACAAACTGAAGTACATAGCTTTATATGATCGGTAGAAATCAACGTTCAACCAAAATAATAGAGACGGTTACAAATGGCAAACACATAAAAAAGAGGAAGCATAATCCGTCGGTATCAAACACTGATAACGTTTTTCAAGGAATTCAAAATTGTTTCACTCGAGTAAAGAGGCCTCTCGTAGTCTATGCGTAGAGTATCTACTAAGACATTTTGGCAGGCGGCCAAACTGGAAATCGATACGATATAGGTCATAAAGATTCAACATACTCTATCTTTCTAGGAATCCAATTCTTATAGAGTTTTCTGTTCGGTTACGTCAACACCAAGCCTTTTCTCAGATTTTTGAGCAGTATGAAATGGAACCACGCTATTCGTTGGAATTGTTCTACGTCCAGCATTGCTTACTAAATGTTTTGACTGTTGAGATTAACACTGACGAAATATGATCATTGATATTCTATGTTGTGCTATTTTGCAATTTATTTTCATGAAATGATTTGGTTAATTAGATTATTAAAATCTTTGAAAATAATTTTACTAATAATTTAATCGTTGTACGACGTAGCACATATTTTTGATCCCTCGTGCTTCATTTAGAGGTTAAAAAAAATCATAAGAAAACAGCAATCTGTTTTGAAGCTATTTATCTATTATTTCATAAATGCGTTTATATAAATAGTCTGACAATATTTATATATTCAAAAAAAATATTATTGTTTTAAAAACCTACAATGGCAGTATTATGTATAATATTAATTATTATTATTTAATCTTTGATAGACTATCAAAATTCCTTTTCTTAATCTGATATATTTTACTAACAGCAAATCAGAACCCATCGTTCGTAAAAAAACATACAATATAAAAATAAAGGCCTGATTTTTTACTGTACATACTTCAGTCTGAAATCAATTACTTCACAATAACCGTCAATGTATATCATGAAGATAAATAGAAAAATACAATATTATCGATGGATTCGGCGGTAACTTTGTGGAAGTTTATTTTTTATATGAAATTAAATAAGATAACATTGTGACCCTCACATTTTTTTTTAACGAATTGTGGCATGTGTTTTATTTACCTCTTTCAGAAGGATCATCAGACGGAAGAAAGCAAGGTTTACGAATAAACTAAAAATTGATTCTAATTTTTAGGTTACAAATTGTATAACAAGTTGAGTAACATATTATAAACAATACCATTAAAAGGAAATAATGCAAAATGTGATAATATATATTTTACTAAGCACTACCTGGTATATCAATAGCAATAAAATAACGATATTCCATAAAAAAACGATTTTGTCATACTTCTGAGTCACAATAATGTCAGTATTAATTTAATATGATTTTGTAAATATCCAATAATGGGGCGTAACACGTTTCAAATAACACGAAAGAATGTTACCATAACATAATAGACACCGAGATAAAATGTATACATACTTTGTTAAACAATATTCTCATTGATTACGATAGTCAAAATCATACGTACGTATTATTTATAAACATAGATCTAATGACCTTTTTGTAAAACAAACTAAGTAATCAAAGAATTTCAAGGGCCGCAATTATCAAAATATCAATCGTTATATGGATGGATGTTAAGAACAAATCAGTAATCACATTGCAGTCTTTGTTGTAAATCTGTGCATTTACTCCTAATATACAGTAAATTTATTAGTTCTAAATCCACGAGTTTATCGTTTTTACCAATAGAGTATTTATTCTATGCTCTAATAGTGCATATCGAAATTATTTTAGCAATCCATAATTTTTCATATCATAAGGCCAGAAGCAGACGCAAATGGGAGCAAATCCAGCTCTCTTTACTTACAAACTAAATGTTTAATTCCATACAACAAAGTTACGAGATAAAAAGGCATTTGGCGACATCAGTGCCAATCGCAATACTATTATATAATGTCTATGTTAAGTATAGCAAACATATTTTTTTTGGAGTTTTTAACGATTTTATCAAAACCACTTCCGTGGTAAAAAGCTCGTTGCTTTTATATGCATATATGCAAATAAATGTAGAAAAACATAAATTTATAATTAAATTAATACATTTCGATCGTGCGTAAAGACGATTAGACGACTAAACGTTTTTGAGCTGTGAACATTTTGGACAATTTTTGTTTGTCTTATCGTCTACGGCCACGCTACATTTCAGTACATCCGAAAAACCAGTTTATCTAAAAGCAAAGTATTTTGACTTAACGTTTTCTGGCGACGACATAATGTTAATTAATCGTGTCGATGAACATATTTTTTTATGGAAGAATGACGATTCATTTTAAAAGATATAAGCTTCATATTCGATATTCGATGGGATGTGCATTGTAGTACATTTTCGCTACTTTCGTAAATATCATCAAAAGTTAACGTTAAAATGTGCTGTTTTCTTAAAATAATAAAGCTTCGGCCACTTGCAATTCGATACAGATGGATGCACAAATCACGAACAGTTGAAACAGAATAAGTAACTGAGTAAATAATAATAATATGGCACTTGCACAGTCGTGACGGCCCAATGGCGATTCTCGTAATAAGATTAGTCAGAATTAATTATTTGCGTTTATTAACCAATAGTAAAGTTGGTAATATTATTTACTGTCAGTGTTGGTCTGTCAAGACAGATTGTATCTCATTTCATATGATGTTAGCGAATTGGCTTTGCTTTTATGACGGGGATGATGTGAAATATAGAAATGTTCTCTTGTATTCGGAAAATCAAATCAGAAATAAAATAATATGTTTAACGAGAAACTGGTTTTGCTATCAATTTCGTAAAGCAATATTTAAAACAAATGTAATTTTAAATAAGACAGCGGAGTACATATACAGAAACCGATTTCTACTACCCAAATTTCGACAGTTGGACACATGTTACCAGAACAAAAATACAAAGAAGAAATAGGTTAATTGAACGACTCTAAATACATGGAAGTATCTATTATATCAGTGGTGCGTACTATTTTTAAGCCAAGTGCCACTTTCCTATGTTAAATTTGTAAAGTACTACTCCAACCATTACTTAAATTTTCCCCGCCATATTCTATTAACAAGTTCTACATTATTAGTAAAATTAAATCACAATACGTGTTTTATTTATTAAATTCATAATAAATAAATACAAATTTTAATTAACTACAAATAATAACAGTGACATATGTAAGGATGTGGATGATTTGTCGCAGCGAGCCCGAAACTTATGACTAAAATTTAGAGCGGCTTGCTTCATAAAGTCAATGAAAACAGTATTATATGTATACATAATGATTTATGAGTTCGCTATGATTCTAATCAAATAAACAATATCAGAATAATATTTTTTTAAATATATTTTGTAGTTATTTTAATTTGGTGTGTATGACTTCAATCACAGATGAATCAAATGTGTGCTAAGCATTGCCGGAATGAAGGAATTTCAGTTAGAATAAACCGGGTCAGAGATCGAGTCTACTCATAAAACAGTAACTACTGGATAAAAGCAATTCGATAGTAAATTACATTTTACAGATACCTAGATTATTATAAACTAATGTAACTTTCTCTTTGGTCCGATGAGAGATTGATCCAAGCGATAAGAGTCAAAAGGTCGCGTAAATGCCGACATGTAAACCACTTCCCAGATGATTTACAATATAATCGAGCCGCTACCGTAAATAATTATGAATAGGTGCCTATTTTACGAAAGGCCTGTCTGTCCAAGTGGGGAAGTAATAAGTTAAGCTCGTTGAAGACTTTCCGTTCATAATAATGAGTTTTATCGCGTTGGTAATTTATGTGGAAAATCATTTTGAACGCATTCGTCTGCCTCTCGATAGAATCAATTGTGTTTGCGGTTTCCGTATACAGAAAGTTTACATAACGTTACTATATTTTATGAAGAATAAATATCTGGTAAAAAATATATATTTATTTGATACGATTTACGATAGGAACGAGACAGTAAATAACATAACATTTACAACGAATAATACAATATATTTTATACAAATAACGTTAAATGACAGTGACACTTATCGAAAGGTAATTTAAAATGAGTTAAATTATGTATATCGGTGATGTTTGGGCTTAACTGAAAAATATTGAAGTTAAAGGAGGGCAAATTAAAAAAAAATATGTATGTATTAAGTGAACAAAAAAATACCATTATCACATTTTTTATTATTCCTATTTTTATGGAATTTATATCAGTTTTAAGGAATTGCGCAAAGATTTATTATACAATCTATATTTAAAATTGTCTATGCGACAGCATTTCAAAAATCAGTTATCGGGTTTTTATCAAACAACATCGATATTATCTGGTAAAAATACTGTCATGATATGAAGAATTTCTTGGAAATCTTGAAAAGATAAAAAAAAATGCTAAATTAATGTTGCGATATGTTTGGCTAAAATAATTTATATTATTAGTTTAGTGAACAAAAATATACTAAACTTAACACATCTTAATCAATAAAGACGAGTAGCATGATTTCAAAATGATGATAAAGCATATTTTATTTTATTTATGGATGAAATTGGCAATGTACGACCACCATCGACCACAAATGGCTTCGCGTTCGGTCCCGTTGGCATTAATTGATTTAAAACTTTGCTCGATACAGGAGTCAAAATAATGTTTTAAAGTCCGAACAATGGATTCCAAGGGATTTGGCCCTCCTAATAGCTGTAATTTAAGGCTGCGAAATGAATTGCACCATTCCAGCCGTTGGTAAAAGCCCCTCGATAAATTACAGGAAAAGGGAGCAGTTATATAAATAATATTTGAGTAACATCAATTGTACTGCTGTGTGACAATAGATTATGTACACATCGAAGGCATTAATTACACCGACGGGGCTTAAGGGATAGTCTAAAAAAATCAGCGTTAAATTATATTGACTCTCATTTTCAGTTTTCCAAAAGGGTATCGGCAAAAGTTATCCTGTGGAGAAGTTATACATTTTTTTAGCGAGATGTAAACGATCAGATAAAAATAGCAAATTGTTTTAGTTTTGCGAGATGTTTTGAAATCTATTTATGTATCACGTCGTTATCGGAATTAGTGGTACAGAATAACCCCATCGAAGTAAATTTAATTAATATATATAAAATACATTTTCAAGTTAAACCAGTACAAGATAGTTTAGTCTCATTTGGAATATCAAAATATGTATGTTTATACTTGCGGTATAATTTATCTTGATAGATTTTTCTAAACTGTCTTTTCCAATAACTGTTGACATAGTCTTTCTTACATTTGTAAAATCTTAGTTAATTTATTTTATACTGTCAGCCATAAACACTCTATTGATATAACAGTAAAACCATAATAGTCAAAAGTTAATAGCGGAAATATAAATACAAGCATTTTAATCTAATCGCAAGAGAAATTTATGTGTTCAAATTGATACAAACTAAAACTTAACTGTGTTTAGAAGACGGAATGTTAAAAATCATAAAGACAAGATTACTTTATGTTGGATATAAATCGACGGGTCAAAAAGTTTGGTGCTTAATAAATACTTCATAATCAATTAATGATTTGATTTGACTATTGCGTGCACATATAAATTACGCCTATGTTAAGTGAGAAATACTGGCGTATTATAAAAAACGTTGTAACTAGTAATTGATCAGTGGCAAATATTTCATTACGCATGTTTTCAACAGTATAAATCATTGTAACTTAAAAACAACATTGACGCATTGGCTTCGCCTAATTATGATAAGTATGATTAAAAGACTGGTTCATACAATTAAAGCGAATGACCCCTACGTCATTATCACATGGTAAAAAAATCTGATGCCTATTAAAGGTAAAGTACTCAATTGCAAAGGTACCCGTATTTCACAACACAAATATCGCTTAGGTCAAATTTGTAATTGGTAATTTTTCTACAATGATACTATTTCCGGTGATTAAAAAAATCATCTAAGTACTGGTTTAAGTATGCATACCTTATTGTTTTTAAGGTCATCGTGAGTACCTTCAATGCCGGAAATAACGTACGGTATTTTAGGTAACGAATACTTCAACAGCAGTCTGCGAGAAGTGCCAGGTTAATATTTGGAATAAAATCTGTAGCAATATATTATTGAGCGAGAAAAATGATTTCATTCGATTCCCTTCTCGGAATCAATTTCAATAGAGAACCTCGTGCCCACAGATGCTATCAATACAGATATATTCCTGATTAAGAATTAAAAGCTTCCGATTAAAAAATAACTCATTTACACTTTACTTTACATAACGAAAAGTTATGCAATACTTGAAATAATAATAATTATTCTCCCCCCCCCCATAATTAATAGGATAAACATTAAATAAAAGAAAAAAGATAACTTCATAATAATCCACTACCTAAACTTTTATATGTACAAAGTTAACGTTTGCAGCGCTTAGAAAATTTGCTTACTGCGAGAAGATTTGTGGCTCTTGATTCTCGTTAAGGTTAAGATCATAATCACACTAATGAAACGTCCTGATAAGAATGATACGATATTATTTGACCTTCAGGCAGTATTTTATGGGGTTTTACAAAATTATTTTCACATATAATGGAGAATTCATAACAGGATCTTACATTAAACAGTACTTATATCGGCAGTTAATAAATAATAAATATAAAAAAAACAGTTAAAAAAATGTTTAAACAAGACGTCTAAACGTTCCATATTTATTGAATCCTAATGATTCATCTAATCAGAAGGTATTTAGGACATGCATTGATCAGTATTTTAACCTCAAAGAGAGAGTAAATAACCTGAGAGAGTAAATAATACCGTGATTAAATAAAAAGTATCGTTCTCTCTAATGTCAATTTTAAGGATTAAATAAATGGTCGGTGAGGAGAAATTAAATCGTGATAGATATCCTAATTTCTAATATTAATCCATTAATCGATAACTCAACGTTTCCTTTTGGGGATCCGTACCCTTCACCACATAACCCTAAGTATAAGGACACCCTAGGAACAACAAAACCAGCGTTATACAATTTGTATGCGATGTTGGGATCGCATAGCGTATTATGTATTTCTTGAGGTCGAATCGAAAATAAGACAAGATCTAATTGAATTCAACGTTTCACTTGAAAAATGCCATGAATGTGTGACGGATGTTATGACATTTTGACGTGTTTCTTACTCAAATGCCGAGCCAAAGGGTGCTGAGCAAAAAAAAAACACATATATTTTCCTTTAGACGCTTACACGTCTATCAACTTAATAACATCCAGTTCACAAAGTTCATCATACAGCTGCGTATATACACGCATTTGGACAGAGTATCAAAAATACGTTGGTTCACATTAAAAATAAATGAACGAGGTTACAAAAAACGCACTAACTCACATACGAAAAATCTCGAGAAATAATACCTCTCGGTTTTCCCATGATATTTTCTATTCAGTATTTTTTATTACTGTGATATATTTCTAATATGTATGTGGATGAATGAAAAAACACATCTTTTATAATATTAAAAAAACGCATTTTTTTGTTCTTATTCTATAAATTTATGAAAAATATATCAGGACTGGTTTCATCCGAATTTTAAATGTTTAGTTTTCTACCAACAATTGACACCTTACTACGCTAAAGTACAAAAATACTTTATAATTAAGTTTTTAATTAGAAATAAGTTATTTGAAAAACTGCAAAATTGGATACTGCGTGGACAAGTTTCGATATAGCACGAAGCAATCAACGTGGACAACCCTCATAAAATGTCACTTTATTGCGGTTGAAAACAGATGGCACTAGTAGACGAAAGTGATAATGAAAATCAACAGTTTTTATTTTAAACAAATATCTTTCTATAATAACTCAAAACTGAATTTATTTTACATAAATTTTTAATATAAATATACACATGGTGAATATACATAAATTAATAAATATACATATATACTATATTTATAAAATTAATTAATTACTTTGTTATTCCACTGATTATTAAACAAGGTGTGACGTAAGACTCGGCACATTGAGAAGAATCTTTAGACCGACTGTTTCGTTAGATTGTTTACTACCATAATTCATTAACAACACAGAACACATCAACTAGATTTGTACTGATTTTATAATAGGTACCAATGAAATGTGTTAAATAAAGGTTGCCCAATATATTTGTGATATCTTTAAGAAAGAATTGTGGCTGTACACGTTTTTGCGCAACTATGAATATTTATCAAACCAAATATCAATCACATATACTAGAATGAAATGTCGAGAAGCCAACACGTTGTATACCAAATTATCGCATTGCGTGTCTTCAGAATAGATACACGCGATGACATGGTGTAATTATTATAACGAGAGAACTTTTTGATTTGTTTAAAGTATTTCATTAGTATATTAAATCGACGGAACGTGTAAAAGTGTTGCAATATTGGAATAATATGCCAAACAATATACGCATAAGCATTCATCAAATTTAATTAGCGGACAAGATTAGTCTTATGGGATAATATTTATATCTAGTACGTAATGTATTTACTCTCCACATATGTTGTTACATTGAAAGTAATATGCATAGCCAAATGGAAGAGGTGAAATATATTTTTAACCTTGCCTGTAACTAATATGAAGTTTAAAGATTAACAATGGATCGTTTAAATAAGAGTTTAACGAAAACAAAACGGTTGAAGTGAGAAAACCACTTCAGTATTCGATAAACCTCTAGCCGGAGAGGGTTTAGATGGAAATATAAAATCAGAAAAGGCTTAGAACTTGTTCTACACAGTTTTCACGATCCGATAGGATTGGATAGGTGGTAAACTGGCAAGAGATGAAATAAAGCAGATATACTAATAAAGCCATTGACATGAAAGTGGATAAGTAATGGATGCCCAATATATTTCCTTATTCGTATTCACTCTCTATTTGATTCTGATGAAAAGGCGTAGGTAGACAGAGCGTTTAATTAACTAAAAGTAAATAAATTACTCGTCATCACCAAAGGTAGAAATAGGTTCATATTTCTTCTTCAAGTTCTTCCATGAATTTACACAAAGAGCATGCAACATTATTAAGAGCGGAGACGAAAAGAATAATGTTGGCAGCAACGGTATGTTTAAAATATCACTTAATATCATTTGATATAATAATAAATTTATATCAAGTTAATATGGAAAAATAAAAATACTATATTTCAACACTGACACAACATTATATATTTAAGTTTAATGGCTACGCAGGTAACGGTTGAAACTATAAACAATGATTGCAAAATGGAATAGCATGAATAGAGCAAATTAATAATAAATGAATGATATTGATAAATACGCGCCATCAAAGGAGTACAACTTTCATTTTGTACGCGTATGTAAAAAAAAGTTACTTATGGGTGTAAGTCGCATGTTTACACAGCAAATAAGTCATAACTCATAACAAACCACCTTTGGCAGAACGCACTTTAGTTGCAAGTCGTACTAAAACTATTATTTTACATGACTGCAGAAACAGATACAGTAAAATAATATTGTAATGTCATTTAACAATGTAATATTATGTATCAACAAAAACGATTTTTAAAAATGACATTATTTGCTACTGAAAAATGGTTAGTATAGAGTTTTCCCACTGGTGTTAACTGTTGATGATCAATTTGATACTAAACGTATCGGATACGGAAACGCGGCATTTTATTATTTTTATATCAAATATAATATGTCAATTATGGAATTCAATACTTACTGTTTTCGAAATGAAATTAAAATAAATGTACGTGACAATTGTCAAATAATGTTTAAGAAACTCTCTTTAAAAAAAGAAAGGTATTTTAATATAATAGATAAATTGATTGCTTGTAATACAAAGCTTAATTAATAATACAAAAAAACATGAAAAGAATTAAAATTAATTGTGTTTTAAAATCAATCAATGTAATGGATTGTTTTAATATTTTTCTTTTGTTTTGATTGCTGGGGGGTTTCTAAAGTAGCTTTATTTGAAAATTAGCATAATATTAACCAGCATTTTATCATCACATTTAAAATTACAACAAAGGCAAAAATCATATACTTGTACAATATTGTAGCATGTGATATCGAATTTACTAATTTATTATGATAACAATTAAGACAATTTTATATCACATTTTATGTAACACAATTATGATTTTCGTGGCCAAATTTTTTTTCATAATAATTAAATTAGATAATATCAGAAATTCAGTTACTGTGAGTAAATTAATAATGAACTAATTATATTGGGTTTGAATTAGTCAGTAAGAGCAAAAATCACTCATATATCAATCAGAATATCAAAACGTTAAACATTTCTTTATCGAAACTAGACTGAGCGGTTTTTTTTTTTTAAATAGGCATCGTTTATTTATTTAAGATATCATACGCAAGTGTCGACTGTCGCAAGATAAGTGATTACAAGACTGAATGAATATGTTATGCGATTTGTTAAAACCAACCTCAACATAATATATGTGTTTTTTCGGCATTTAAGCTGTTTCTGCATCAAGATAACTGAATATGTTCTCACGAGATTTTCACGAAAGCAAAAATATAACGGACAGGCGGCTGAGTCGGCCTGTGTAGATCATTAGGCCGCCATTAGTAAAAGATGGTATCTAGCGTCGGAGAGTAATGGGTCCTCATTATTCATACGACTGAATCTATTGAACTTTGTAAAAATATACATTGTTTATAACAGAGGTGTCCGTAAGGTAGATCGATTTAAATAAAATCACCAGTGAATATAACATTTTTTATGCAAAAATAAATATCAATCATATTTTTTGCGGCCATAAATTAAAAAGAATGTATTTTTTAATCCATGTCCGCTCCCAATGTGGAGCATATGGCTTCCTTATGGAGGTATCTCGACAGAAGTTTTTCTACGATAACTGCTTGTTACTCAGTTGCTCAACACTCAGTGGAATTAACACAAAAAAACATTCATGGCTTCGAACAGTGATCGATATTTTTTTTTGAAAAAATGCTGTTCGTACTGGAGTTCGAATCCGTGAGATACGTCACGAAAGTTGACGTTGACCTCTGTACCACGGATTCGAAAATAATGTATACTAATAATGAAAATAATTATCCACACAATTATCATTAATGATAAATACTAACGAATTTTTAGCAAGAACGAACATAGACAAATCCTTATATATATATATATATTTTCATTTGAAAAAAATAAGAAACAATATACATATAGTCAATAAATAAAATCATTTGACGAGATTCTTTCGAATTTGCACTGTTCTGTTTCCCTTAACAATGATCTCAACTATAACATAAATACAAATTTTGAAATTAATTGTTAGCTCCATATATTAATTGAAATTGATTCAGAAGAACTTTTTTTATTAGAATCCGGTAAGAGATAGCAATGTATTTCATTTCGTAAGAATTGTGAAATATTGTTGATAGCTAATTCAACATTATGCCAAGGCATGAGCAACATCACTTAATTATGTTAGTATCAAAACCATTGCTTTATTTAACACGATAATTATCTCGACTGTAATTGCTTCAGATGAATTCATTTTCCTTACATTTCTACCCATTTTTTATTTTTTTATTAAAAGATCACTTGCAAAAAAACGTGTTATGAGAACATACGGTTTAAAATAATCAATGTTGCCATTAATTAACATCAATTTCGTAAAAGCAACGCAATCATTCACTAATGTTTGCAAAAAAAATACTACTAGTTAGTAGTTACCTATATGAAGCAAAGATACTTTTTATAATCGATAAAAAATGCATGTATACACAAATCTTATTATTACGATAATTCACAAATCTAGCTGTGCGCGAATAAACATAAACGAAAAAAAGATCGTTTTAGCGTGTAAACATTTACAAAGAATAAATGATGATCCGCGTGTGCCGAGTGTTGTATTCCCCGTGTATATTTATGTATTGAACGAAATAAGTAATTTGTTTGTGAATAAAATAAGCTTCTCGGCGCTAAAATTCTACACCCGCAAATATTTTGGCATGTGATAATTTATTTGACGTTGCGAATGATTTATTTTTATGAGTCGGACAATAACAATAGGAATATGAAAATTATCGCCATTTTAAATGTAAAAAAATATGATTTCATTTCTTGTCAATGAAACAATGATTTTTGTGTCACTCTCCCTCTCTCTGTCTGCGCAACGTCAGAATTATAGATGATGCGAACATGTGACGGTTTATCTGAGAATATAATAATTTCTAGTTTTATACAAATTATTCAATAATGCACGTAGTTTTATGTCTTTAACCAGGTAAAAGAAGCAATACAGATCGTATCCTCGAAGTAACGCGTTATTTACAATTATAATACAAGTATAAAAATATAGTTCTAAGTAAACAGCAAATGAAAAACTTCAGCTTTCGGGAAAGCCTCGATATTTTATGTTACATACGTAATTGTAATATCAAAACATGAATTTGGTACAAATAATGTTAGAAATCAGGAAATTGGTGTTTTTGTCAAACTGATAAAATAAATTCATCAAATGATTCCAGACAAAGAATTATATACAAGAATTTCATTGTGTACTGAATCTATTTTTTGTTAATATTATTACTTATCAGCGTCTGCCAGTGAGACGACGATGTGAATTTCTAAATGGACAAATCTTGGACTCTTTTGTATCTCAGCATAACGTCTATGAGTTTTAAGGAAGTTGATATTGATTTGTGTTATATAATACATACCTTATGATGTTGTCGCAGCGGCGCTATGGGAGCTCGGGCGCCGCCCTCCGCCATGATGCCGGGAAAACTGCTAGAAAAAAGCAAACACACAAATGTTAAAATATTTTGATACGAAGAGTAACGATAACGTTGGTCCACATTGTGTGTCACGTGTGTCGCTTTTTCGAGAGGTATCATAAAAATATTTAAAGCATTTTTAATGATCGTGGTCAGTAAAAATTTAATAATTGAAAACCTGAAAATCAATTAGATTCTCAAAGCAGTACATAATGTTTTATATACGACGGGTTACTTGTGATATCTCTAAAAATATATTATTAATGAGAGGTCAATTCTTACCCTCTCCAATCAATATCAAATATAAAATCTGTCATTCTTTGCTAGTAGTGAAAGCACGTTAAATAATAAAAATAGTACAACCAATTCCTGCGATATACTATAGATAAAAAGTTGTCCTGTATGGTTTATTTGGCAAGAGATTTACCATAACGATCAGACGGGCCTGTGTTCTAGTCAGAATACAAATTATTTAGATTTAAAAAAAATAATTTTAATCTTGGTCATGGGTGTTTGTGATTTCTCTTCTCGAGTTGATCGACTTATTTTCCAATTTCAAAATATTTGGCGTGAGCTGTAATGCAAATTGTATAAATATAATACGATAATTTATTATAACGATTCTTCAAAGAAAAGAAATATTTATTTGTAATGTCACTCTTGAAAAAAAGGTGTTTTATTCGTAACTCTTCAACTCATCTACTCGCAGAAGCCATTATGTAATTTAAATTTTGATACGTTTTAAAAATAATGTTATCATTAAAAACTATAAAAAGTGCTTGAACGAATTCAAATTATATATCGAAATTCCACCAAGCCCCTTCAGTGGATATCTGAAATAAATTGAAGTGTTTTGTACAAACGATCATTTGGTTATTTCGGTAGAGAAACATACAACCCCTATGACATTTATATGACGTAATACGACAAAACATTACAGTGCGGTAAGTAAGTAGGAAAGCCATTTATGAATGAAATAAACATGTCACTGAACTATTTTGTTTGAGGGGGGTGTCACATGCACCCGTCGTCACCCCATTTTCTTCATTATTTATTACGTGACTAATGAAAACGATAACTACGTAAATAATCGTATTCCATGTAGAATGGAGAACAGTGATCGACAACGTGAGCCTTGCGAGCACTATGACAAGTAATAATTATTTTTTGATGTTTTAATCATACAATAAACTCTAATGATGTAGCGTTTTATTAAATTTTCACTGGCCATGGATACCTCTTTGGAGGTTACTAAAATTTGATGAATTGTTAAGATGTTAGGACGAACTCATCCTATTTACTATTTTTATTATTTATCCGATTTAATAGATTTTCTCATCAAATTTGGAGTAAACATAAAACGTAATAATCTTTGGATGCCCTGTTTTTAGGATAAAATAAGAGAATTGCAAAAATCTACGTAAAATAAGAATAAATATTGAAAACTGAATTTCAATTAAGTCAATGGAATTTATAATTTATGGCCGGGTCCTATAGCGCAGCGGTTAACGTTATTGGCTTCCATGCCGGATCTCACCATTTCTAGTCCCAGTACGAACAACATTTTTTTTCTTTTCGAAGACATAGGTGTATGTGATGTTTCCCCCCATCGATCCTTCAACAACTGGGCGTAACGAGAGCGATTAGATAATCACTAGCCCTGTCATAGCCTAATTCTTATATTTCTACTTACTCTCTTTGAAAAAAGAAAGGTTGAGCGACTGGGTAACAAGCAGTTCTCGTAGAAACTTCTGTTGAGATACCTCCATCAGGAGTTATCTCAATTGTATATGCTCCACATCGGGAGTGGACATATACAAAAAAAAATACATGGAATTTATAAAATATATCATATGCTATTTTTGACGCCCATAAGATTATGTGGTAGTCCGCCACAGGGTATTAAAAATTCATGGAAAAATAGTCAATTTGTTCGTAATCTATGCAATCTTATCATGCATCGTATGTTTTTTGATAACTTTGTATTCCACTGATTGCGTTACAAATTGTGACTGTGGAGCTTAAAATTAGAATAAATGTTTATTTGCGAAGGTTAGTGTGAAAATGCTTCTCAAAGAAGCGAAAGACGTGTCAAATTGAATTATATATTAATTATGTTAATATTTCGTCAGATTGTGTGGAACTATCAATTGTAGGTTAAAATAACTAGCAGCTGATTTATTTTCGGAGGATCTTCAATTCAAGAGGCATGGCAACGTTCGTAAAAATAAAATTGAGCTTAAACATTTTAAAGTTTAGAGAGAAAATATTTTATACAACTGACGTAAGAGCTTGTTGCAAGCGATGCGTCATTGCCACCCTTTGCTTGACTGCGCTGCTTATAAATGCAATTCGTGTAGCATTTCCTACTAGAAATGCAACACAACCCCTTTGTGTGACGCCCCTAACCTAACGCTATTTGAAGTAGAAAACGTCAGTCGAGCCTACTACAGACGTCACAAGCAATATTTGATAGATTCGTATGCTTTGATATTAGAACAAAATAAGTTTTTAGGTAAGGTGAGCTTATAGGCGTGCTTTTCTGCGTAAATAATAGCGAAATATATATAAATAATGACACATAAAAATCTAAATTATACGTAGGTACGTTAAATATATATCAAACTTCGATGTAACGGAAAAATGCAGGAGAAGGGAAAACCCCCATTGAGGTCGAATGCCTGTTACATAATAAAATAGATCCTTGATTGAATTGGCATTTGCTTGGTAGAACTCCATTGCAAAGAACTCCCGTCTGACGAGGGTGAGAAAAATAATAAGAATTGTAGAACTAACATAAATTTATCTGTCTACTTATTAGGTACTAATTTTACTAAAACCAAATAAAAAATATGTATTTTTTATAACAATGCCGAGACATTTAAGTTGTTTGGGTGAGATGCGGTTTGCACACGTCAAATTACTAGCCGAAACGCGTTAAAACTGTTGCAGCTACGTTCAAAAGCTCATTATAGGAAGCGAGGATTTTAACAATATGCAGAGGTATAGGTATATAATTAGAATTTTAAGTTCGTTATATCGAGATTCAACAGAAATTAGTTTATAAACGAATAATACATTGGTAAGCCCATTAACCAAAATAGAACGCGATGTTTTCTATTTAAAATATTTTGCCATTTTTTCCTCTAAGTGTTATTAAAATGTAACGTTTTGGATCTATAGAAATGTTGTAAGCTCGGAAAAGAAAAGATTATCTTACACTTAAATCAATACATGTATTTAACGAAGATACCACAAGAACTACACAGTGGAAATCGCTAGAGACGCTGAATATTGAGACAAATTCAATCTTATATTCGATTTTTCCCTCATCAATCCTACTCCGAATAAAAAGGTCGCAATTTTTTACAACTTACACGATAATTGATTAAAATATATATATTTGTCGTGGATACGTGTGTTACCTGCCGATTATTACAACGTTCCTAGCGAAGGTTTTTTACTTACACGTATGGTCAAAAAGAATGGCTTAGAAGAGCGTAGAACGAGTTAAATAAAAAATTTACGATCTCCCCACGGGGGATGTTTCAAAGTTTTCCAAGCTAAAACACATTATATACAGGGTAGACATATAAAACAGCATGGTAAATAATTAAAATAAATATCAGCAAGCAGTGAACACTGATCGATAATCTCTCTACTTCTTAACACGGATTTATATAAATACTGTCACCAGTGCTCTGTATTTCTAGTTTCTACGCCTATGCGACATCTATTGATGAGCATAATTAGTAAAATAAATTTAAATGATTTAGTGTAGTTGCTGGAATTCATTTAAACATTAATTTACGTTTTTTTTTAAATTTAAATCAGTAATATAAACCATCAATATAATTGGTCGCCTCAAGACGACATGACATAAAAATATGTTATCCAACTAATATAAAAACAGGAAAGACGAAATGATATACATATTTTATTTAATGATCAAATACTACGCGGAAAAAATGAGTAAATTTTCCGAACCGAAATTAGCGCTGCTCGAAATAAAATTATTATTCCGAAAGTGGCACTTCATCCTTGAATGTGTTGAAGCGCCCCTCTGTCTGAACAAAGCGTGTCTTTGTTAGGGGTGTTTCTGACTTGAAAGAAAAGATGCTCGTTTAAATTGTGGATACTACCTCACTTACTTAATTAACAAAAAGCATGGCTAATAAACCATTACTGAATACAATAAACAATCAAAAGTTAGACCTGTGAGATAATTATAATAATATTTCACACATTTCTTTTACTCGAAATATCATCCTTAGTGGTAGATTTTTTTTATCCCTAGTTTACGTTATCATCGAATAGCTTCAAAGTATTGGGAGAGCCACGTCGTTGTGAATAATCTAAAACCAAGTTTTTTTTTATCCTAAAGTTAATCTAATATCAACGATATACAAATAGTTGTATCAGACTATGGTACATTAACTCGTCACGGATTAAATTTTAAACAATATTTTACTGGGAATGTAATATTTTCCATGTTTTCAATAAATCGACCTTAAAAATGTTTATTATTGAAAACTTGCAAAGTCCCCCACACGAATTCGATTTAAGTGTATACTAACAAGACGATTCACCTTTCACCACCATTTATCCATTTATTCATAAATTCACTAAAAAGCCAATAATACTAAAATATTATAATAATGTGCAATTAATTTTGTTATATCAGTTAGCATTTTTTCAATTAGCTAATATTTGACAAGTAATTTTGTGTGAGCTTTAATTTTGTTATTCGATAACGGTAATATTAAAAATATTGATTAGTTAACAATCTAGGCGTCGATGTAATAATTGAACTCAATGCTATAGAGCGATAGCGGGCTGATTATACCATCAAATATTCAATACTATCGTGCATCATTGAGTGTGGGGTGATTGCTTCAGATTTTGAGACAGTGACAAATACAATATACACTTCATAAAAAAGGTTTAGAATAACATAGTAAAAAAAGAAACGAGAACAAAGCATTCACAAGGACGTGCGTCTCGAGGACCTTCGGAACAATAGCGACGCCGGCAGAGGGTCTCCCGACTGTCTGGAGCTCTAGCCTCAATCTTGCCTCACGCTGAAGGGGTTCCCCAGACCGTAATCCAGGTTTAGTGCTATTTATACCTGAGAGAATTTCTATTGTTCGCCTATCTCGATTGATAGTTATCTTCATGTTGTTTTGAGTAGATGATAAAGCACGGCAAAGCTGTGACATGAATTAGTAATGTGACACATTATTTGTGTTGTAAATATTTGGATTTTTACGACATATGGAACAAACCCGAAAAACCGCAGACGAGGTAGAAGTATCGATTTCCACGAAGAAGAAGTTTGTGCGCTATTTTTTAACAGATAAAAATTTATATACATATCGACTGTAGAAAGGAAAAAGGACGTAACCCACAGTTTTTTCAAAACAGCTTTTTTTCGATAATCACAATGTGTACAACTTGATACACGTTATATCAAAAGAATTTGACCTGAAAATGCCAAATTAGAATCTAAATTTATATTTTAAGTTTGAAAAAAGAAGGGCCTGTGGAAATTGCGATCAGGAAAATATACTTAAAAAAAAAAAATCGAAAAAAATATTCAATTAAATTAAAAAATATATATGAGTCTCCATGCACTTTAAGGTTGTGTATATTTCATAATTTGCCTTTGACCCAAAATCATCAAAACACGTTTTTTGTGTCTCCTGTAAAATATGTTACGTGTGGGTTACGTCCATTTTCCTTTCCACAGCGATATAGTAAATAGTTTTCGATAAGTGTACGCCTTTAATATAATTATATTTATCATTTGGGTGGTGTTAAATCTCAATTCCTAAGCAAGAAAATATTGAATCTATGAAAAAAACGCTACTAGTAAGTAGTTGTACAACACTTTTGTCCTCTCCTCAAAAAAAAAAATACATTCAGCGAGGGAGCATTTTCAACTGCTGTTAGCGAAATACCTGATGAATTGAGGAAGTGTCAATAAAAACTTTAAATTGTGTTTATTTTAAAATAGAAAAGACAAAAAGTCTTGTGACCGCATTTCTAGATAAATAATTTAAGTGCACCAGGTTTTCTTTAATATGGATTAACAGGAATTAAAACAGTGCATTTTTTAAATTTACATTTCATAAGATAATATAACTCTAGAATTGTTGAGAAAAAATAATTAATATTGATTCCGGTTTCTCTAAAATATCCATACTGATAGGTTAACGCATTTGTGTAGTGTTTTCACATGGTTGTTCTTTGTTTTTTAAGATACTTATGTGAACGAGTTTTCGTAAATTAAAAATATGTATGTTCATGTACTTTTATTCATTCTCGACTCTGTCAGTAAAGATATATAATTAAACACTCACCGGATATCAAATAATATCGAATGATAAATTCAAGATAATATCGATCAATCGAAAAAATCATCTTTTTCAAAAACTAATAAGTACAGCCGTATACTCGGCTTCGACAAGTTAGATTTTAGGTATAAAAAAGTGCAACCTTAAATATCTAAATACGTCGAAAAAGTCCGGAAAGAAGAACGCAGTGCAATTATCACACGGTTTTTCTCTCAAATATATTTAATTCAGAAGTGACGAATATGTCATTGAAAATCATTAGTATGTTATGTATATACAGTCACACACACCTGCGAAATAACGATATGTCCATATGCTTCTTGGGTATAAATAAGTGGATAATAATATACGTGTTGGTTTATGTTTCAAAAGTGGAACATTAATCAACTCCAGTCGCCGCAGTGTTGAAAACCACAAACAGAAGTTGTTAAGTGACAAAAATGATATAGCTGTCACTTAACGTTGAAGAAATCACGAGGGCTTAGGTTCAACGAAGCGCACGAATCGAATTAAGGTGCATCTACAAACCATTAATCGCTTCGTTTTAATTATACCAGTATGTATATTTATTTGAAAGTTACATATCACATATTTAGCAATGATGTTTAAGCAAAACTAGTTCATTTTTCGAACTGATTCAGAATTATCAACATATTACATCACGTCGTTAAAAATGCTCATTCGCTGACGGAGACCGGTCCCTATCACATTATAAAAATCGGACGATAGAGTTAGTCTCAAAAAGATTCGCAAAAGGTTAAGCACGTACCAAACATACAAAAATGGCTGTCATTTTCGAGATGAAAAACATGTACGCAACCGTAGCAGAATACATGCTAAAAAATGACGACGTTTTCCGAAATAAAACTATGACTAATCGAAACACAAACAATGCCGACATTTCATATTATCGTTATATAATCGAATTCTGAATGAATTTAACACTCAACGACATACTTCTTTATCTACCTAAATAGATTCAATGCTCACTTTATTTTTTTTATTAGGTACATAGAATTCTATCATAATAGATCGTTCAAATATTGCTCTAATGCATGATGACATATGTCATCAGAGGTATTTAACATCCATTATTAACACGCTGTGTGCATTTTTAATTACTAATTAAGACTTAGGAGTTGATAACTTTTACTTAGTGATAAAAGAAAATAAGAAAACGTAATATTTCTATAACGATATATCATAAAATAAAAAAATATATGTTTAGAATTAAAGGTAAAAATAATATAACTAAATTTTCAGATGCTTTCTACGAATTACAAGCTTGGAAAAAAACAATATTAACGGAATAATGAGATTCGTAAAGAAATATGTACACACATTACTCTTTTTACGTGGGTAATACGTTCCATGGAAAAAAGCGTGCAAAAAATATTCGTTTATAAAAGATGGTGTGAATATCGATTAAAAAGAGATGTTTTCTATTACATTTGAGTATTTGACAGTGTAGAAATAAGCCGTGAAAAAAATGGTGTATTCTAAAATTGTAACTAGAAAAACCTCTTCAATTCGCTTAGGCCTTAGATTGTAACACCCTTTGTTCATAACTCATTGAAACCTGTCAATAAAAATCAATTTGATAGTCGAAGTAAGACAAAATAATAATATGTAACTATAATTGAACATATGGAACTATGTGCATCTCATATACTATCACTATTTGGAAACCAATTATAATAACATAAAAAATATACTGCAATTCACAATAAACAAAATAATAAAGAATGTAATAAGTATTTATTTGTTCACTAAAGAACTTTTACCGGAGTTTGTAAATATAATGACTTAGTAGTGCTTAGTTTAACGTGTGTTTTTATAGCATATTGACTTTAGATAACTCAAACATACAAATATAGTATTCGAAGAAAAACTGTTTACGATAGCTGAATACAAATATGGACAGTCGGTGTCTAATTACCTCCGGTTGCATAACGACACATGGCAAATGAATGTGTCCGTAAACTCGACAGAGAAACCCTATTTGCATACGGTCCCACTGGATAATCCCGTGATAAATTTGATACTACGGCAAGGACAGGGAAAGGGTTGCTGGGCTAGACTGATTGATCGCTCCTCGGGGATTTGACTAGCATCAGGAAATGGATGTTTCGAATACTGGGTAATTAAAATTCCCTGTTGTGTCCTGCAGTCCGACAGATTTACTCGATGAATACATTAAGATAAGTGTAGTATATTGTGTGTCAGCCCAATACGTTTTAGGGTGTTTGATTTATCAATAGTTTAAGTCCTACAGCAGCCAGAATAAAATTACAACGTGTGAAATCAAAATGTAAGAAATGATAGAAATTGTGTATACAAAAAATACATTCCAACTGATCTTATCCATAGTATCGACAAAATATTATTTACAAGTCATATGTATAGATAGTGCGGGAAAACGGCACAAAAATATGGTGAATTGTTTGTTTTTACAGATTGTGTAACAAATTGTGATACGCGCTTCGCCTCTCTGGGAAGCATTTTCAGACGAACTATATCGTTAGTTTATTTTATTTGTGAAATACAATCTATCATATAACATAGTTACAAAAGTATAAATTGTATATTTAAAATAAACTTCCAAAGCGCTACAGCTGAATCTATCGGATATGTAGTTAAACAATTTGTATCAGAACGATTAATTATTAGTATCATTAGTTTGTTAGAGATTTTATAGTACGCAAAATGCCTTACATCATATATATACGGTTCAGTTTTATGATGAAACACAAATTCATCGGGATATCATAAATTTTAGAAGGATTTACTTTGTATATCAATGTTATTATGGATAGCAAATTTAATAATCATTGAAATAGAGAAACCGAAAAGGTTTAATGATAGATTTATTATATTCTTTAACCATAATGAAGAACTAAGAATTTTTATATTGACATAGTAATTATTGGAAGATTATAATTGTGTTTTTTTGCTTCATTCCATTTATACCAACGCATTGTTGCAAATTTTCTCACCGTTTACGAGTACCCCCTGCTAAAGTAAATTAATCATTTGAATAATACAATGGCCAATCGATCAGGCATCGATATTGCTGTCTGTGGGTTCAAAGTTAACACAACTAAATACAATCGCATTCAGACAGGCGTGTCTGACAATGATCTTAACCGTCCGGCAACTAATGATGACTTTAAATTCCCTATGTCATAGATGTATTACCAAATGTAGCATAATAACTTAAAGCTTTCCACCGTGAAACAGTAACATAGCTAAGTTTATCCGTAAGAATATAGAATTTTAACATTTATTTACTATATAACGTATTGGATATCTTCCAAAAAGATATTTGAAAATATGAAGTGAATAATATGATAGTGCTTTACGGATAAATGAGATTGATACCATCTGCGGAATGAGATTATGAGTGAATCGAACGCGATTATTTATTATTGTATGATTTTATATGAAAATATACTCTTCAAACAAAATCTACGGAAGTAGTGCTTTCCTACACACAGCGTTATGAAATACCAACGTAAATTGGTTTACTAGCGAAAATAAATCCTTATTAGAGTCAATAACGGGGTCCGTAGCGCAGTGGTTAACGTTGTTGGTTTCCGTGACACATCTTACAGGTTTGAGTCTCAATACGAACAGAATTTTTTCAATCAATTTTAATCCTAAAATAACTGGGCGCATCGAGAGCTATTAGTTAACCGAGCTATTAGTTATCTCCGACTCCCTTTGAAAAAAAACGATAGGTTGAGCAGCTGAGTAACGAGCAGTTCTTGTAGAAAAAACTTTTATTGAAATACATCCATTAGAAGGCCAAATGATCCACATTGGGTGAGGACATAGATACAAAAAGACCTTGCAATCTTTTTAAGGGTTAACAATCTTTCAGAGCGAAAGTTTAGCAGAGTTCGCAGGTCCATTAGAGGCGGCCCACGCGTCAAAATCGTCGAAGCGAGGGCATTGAATGGATCGAAGGTAGGGCGGGTGCGCTGGAGACTGCCAACTCTGTAGGAAGACGGGTTGAGGTCATCAGCGACGAGACTTTGGTAAACGGATGTGGCGCCCGTAGTTATATACAAACAAGATCGAGATAAAGTTATAAGGGAATTAGATATAGATGCCGTGGGGAAAGATTATCCACTGAGCAGTGGTTCATGGATCTGGATCGTATTTAGCGTCATATAATTCAAAAAGTGTTCAGATACCGTAACGAGGCCATAAAGTGACCCTTAAAGACAAAATTTCCATCAAACGTTAAAAAAGCTTCTACAAAATGTGCGACGAAAACTATGTAATTATTAAATTTGAATCGTTCAAACTAGCCATTCCAACCCAAAATTCCACCAAAACCCAACTTAAAATTCCACCAAGCACCTTCAGTCGAAATCTTAAATTATATGTAATTATTATTTTGTTAATTTTAACACATTTTCATTATTATTATATACAGTTAAATCAAATGTACTATATGTGGTCATCATTGTTAAATAGCCACAGCTTTTGTTGAAATATTTATTGTCTTATAATAAATTTTATTATTTTACTGGAAGAAAGTTAAGTCGTTTCGAGTGTTGAATTTAATTACGATATTGAATACGTGAATACATATTTAATCCAAGCATTTTTTATCGTATGTTTTGATAAAATAAATTATTAGGGATTTGATATATGACAATGATACAATATGACAATTTCTAGACAACAGGAGTCGTATTATATAAAATATGTACCCTTAGAGTACCTTTCTCGCAGTTCTATTCGACAAATAAATACCTGAACCGGTTTCGCAATAAGATAGTATTACGTTTGCTAATTACTATTCCTAACAGCATATTTTTTTTATCCAACATTGATTGTGATATTGAAAGTTTCCATTAAAAACGATGGGATTTGATGAAGACTTATCAAAGAAAAATCAAAGATTTTTTTACATTCAAATTGTAACGAAGGGAAATAGGCTTATCAAAAATAAATCGATTATACATTGCATATGAACATAACGCATAAGTCATTGAAAAGCATAGTTTTTTTAATGATTGCAATTGATGCAATCAATAAAAAGCCAAAGCTCATGTAGAGAATAATCATTTTGGTGTCAGCTGTCTACTAATATTATAATTATTATTTTATCCATTTCCATACAATATGTAATTTTCTATATAATAAATGTGTATTTCTGACGTACCTATGTAAAATACGCTGTTATTTTTTCCAGTGACTATGATTTGTATAAATTAAAACACATTTTTTAAATCCATAATAAAGTACCGTTTCTTACCGAGTTCAGTAGTCAGTAAGCACTTCGGAGAAAATGAAAAAAATTCTTTTGTAAAACAGCAAGCAATTTATTTTACCCTCCACCGGGCAATAATTGCGCACACCATTTGATGTCACACAACGGAGGAAGGCAGGGGAGAGTATGAAACGACTGATGACTCACTCAGCACTCTCCTATCTAGATAGTATAGGGCTGCCATTTAGAAAACAGTTATCTTTCACTAACAATAGAGATATTAATCAATGCAAATAAACGTCGAATCGATGTAGCATAACGCCTACTCGTCTTGATAAACGGGAAGCTCACATTTTGCAGTGTATCCATTTTTAGTTTGTACATATTTTGTGCTTAACTGGATTTAATGACAGACACACAAATAGACAGTTGCGGACAAAATTATACGCTTTTTATTGAATACTATATGGATAAAATGTACAATAGAGGAATGTGCGATGACGTAATTGAATTGAATACGATATTTTTCCAGTTTTGACATTTTTAAGTGATTAATAAAACAAATATTTTGAATTAGACGGGCGATCGTTCCCTACAAAAAAAAACATAGATAATTAATATTGTTATGTGTTTTTGAGTCCAACCCTTCTTCCCAGTTACCAGAAAGAAAAAAATGAGTTCTTTATTTTCTCGTTTATAAGTTAAGCAGTTATAATACACACCGCCCTCTAAGAGTCAAAGAAACGTATCTCATTTTCTCTACTTTCGGGAGAGCCAAATGCAAATTTTCCCAGTAATCTGTTACTTGATTTTAAATGAGTGCAAATTATTCAAATTATTTTTTCACTATCTTAATGGGCGGCTTTGGCTTTCTGATTTATTTGTTAATTTTATAAATGTTTTTTTTACTAATTGTTATTGTATTATCAGAAAATGTTTATGACAATATCTTTGCATCCACTACTCATATTGATATTTCTCTTTGTCACTGTATGCAATACGTTATTTTATATCCGGAGTCATATGTGTCTGAAAAACACAAAATATCGAGTAACGTTTCCTTGGCCATAAGTGGCCGAATAGTAAGTCTGAAAATGCTTCTCGAAGAGGTGAAACACGCGTCAAAACTATTAGTCAGTGCAACAACGTTTCAAGTTATTTTTACAGTTACCATATTCAATGTGCAATCCTTGGTTGGTTAAATAAATATTCGCCTTTAGCGAAGGGTGCAACCCTTGTAAAAGTTTCGCGTTTGCCAAAATAGTACAATAATGTCACTTGTATGGTTTGCAGTGATTCGGTTTTGGCGCAATACTTGTATTCTTCCCCCTTCAGTCTTCTGTGAGTGTACAATAGAACAATCGATTTTTGCGAATATTTGCGTCAGATTAGAGGCGATTAGATGGCGTGATATTACAGCAAAAGACAATAAGTGTATATTATAAAGAAATATATCGAAACCATATTGACAGAAGGGGTTAGGTAAAAAAAGAACAAGCTGTTTTGAGTTATAAATGTAGACCTATAGATTTGAACACGATGAATGTTCTGAAAAAAAAAGAGTTTAGCCACATTCTGTGTATTTATTTTTGAAAAAAAAAACTATAAATAACTTAATGCTTTTGAAGATGTGGATCAAATTCTTCATTTATTATCGATTTTCATCAAGTGGTTGGAACGATAAGTAATACATACTTTGGTGCATAAATAAAGATGATAAAATTTAACGATTATCTCAAAACAAGGTTTTTTGACTTATCGCCTTTTGCCAGTATACCGACGAATTATATTTTGTACATTATTTTGAAATAAAAATTATATTTTTTTTTCAAAACAAAAGCATAAATTAAATTTACAAATTACAATGTAAACTATTTGATTACATATCTTCAATGCGATCCAAAACGTCAAATGCAACAAAGGCATAATAAATATAAAACTTAAGTAAGCATTAAGTTGAATCAAATTAGCGGCTACACCACGCGCTATTTTGCGATTTTCATGCGGCTGTCAAAATGGCCGTAGTCTATTCTATAGCCGGTGTAAAATTGTCGTTTGAAGTTATATTTTTAGGCTTTTACATTTACAGCCGCACAATAGGCGGTGAAACGCGGAAGTTATCGCTAAATGTGTGCATACTATAAATTCCCCGCCATTGGACCAAATCTATCTACTAGAGGTCTGCACGGGCCAAAATTTTACAAAACTACCCGGTCCGAGCCCGAAAAACTCACGCCCGACCCGGCCCGGGCCCGAGTTTAATGCCGCACTTGTTACCCGAACCCGACCCGAAGCACCGAGAAATTTGAAATCCTCGATTTGGTATACTTTTTCCCCAGATTATCTCCGAAAGTCCTTTTTTTTTTTTTTAGCTCACCGAGGAATTTGAAATCCTCGATTTGGTATACTTTTTCCCCAGATTATCTCCGAAAGTCCTTTTTTTTTTTTTTAGCTCACCGAGGAATTTGAAATCCTCAATTTGGTATATTTTTCCCAACATTATATCCCAAATTCCAAAGCCCGGCCCGGCCCGAGCCCGACTCTAGATTGCGCTTACCCGCCCGAGCCCGGCCCACGGGCCGGGTCGGGTAAGAGCCCGTGGGCCAGGCCCGGGCCCGTGCAGACCTCTACTATCTACATAAATACTATAGTCATTAAATGTACAAGCAATTTTAAAATTCGCAAAGGATATTATTTTGTTTTTATTGCCACCGACACTGCGATGTTTTCAAATTGTGATATTATAAAATAAAATTGGAATGAGTACAAAAGAGTGTTTTATTGTTTGAATATAATCTCTTTCAAAGTGATGTATAATTCCATAAAACATTCATGTGTACAAATTTGATTTGAGCAAACGAAGGATGCCGGCAATGCTAAGATGTTTTGGGAAGAAACAAATGATTGGGGAATGAATTCCGGAGGCGCCGAATGGTACCCATACTCTACATTGAGAAAGTATATGGTTCCAAAATTCTTCGATATTTCATGAGGTAGGAAAAAATTGAGAAATTGTGAGTTCATTTCCAACTACCGCAAATTAATTAATGATGTCAATAATACAAATCGTAACAAAAGCAGCTAATTCATATTTTCAATTCTTCCAATAACGGCACTTGGAGATAAAGATTAGAAATCAAATCTGGTAAACTATATCTACATTTTCATCACTGGTTGGGAATCAAAATTTTCGCGATTGTCTACGAACAAGCGATGTAAAAATAAAATTTACACTATAATAAAATTGATTTTAGTTAAACATATTGATTTCAGCTACAGAAGAGAAAAGGTTAAAAAACTTAATTACTGTTTTCTTTTGCATTAATGCATAGTATCTAACGCATAGGTTCCCTACCTTTTTCGGGTGGCGACCCCTTTTTATAAAAATCATGTGACCCGCGGCCCCAATGCAATTGAAAAGGGATCTTTTTTTTCAATAAGGTAATTTTAGTTGACTGTAGATTTAGTTTTGTTGTTCAAATCCAAATTCGAAAAAAGTTGGCGACCAACAGGTTGGGAACCCGTGATCTAACGTATGAGTCGTTGCCTCGACAATTTTATACAGGTAATTGTAAATTATGTTAAGAACCATTGATAAAATGACGATAATTCTTAGTAAAATAAGCACTGTGTCATTAAATACATTTTAAAAAATCTTTAACAAATTGTAAACTAAGATAAAGAAAATATCCTTATGCATTTATGGATAATCATGTCAGCAGATATGACGTACGAATGAGGTTCCGAAAACTAATTTGTTTTCAGTAGGTGTTTACAGGTGGCATTTTTTTACTATAGTTTTATCAAAGTGCAAATATTAAAATATGACAAAACGTCAAGGCTTAATAAAACACATCCTCATAGATTATAATATTATTTACAATGACAGCACTTTTGACTTGTCGAAATGATTTTTTACGCCGTTTCGTATTTTGTGGCATAAAAAGGTAAAATTCCGACAGCTATGTACGTTATCTATTTTATATATTTCAATAAAATTGTTATTAGCAGACAAGCTGTATGTATTTATTTTAGTGCAGTATGTTTTTCAGATCGATATAATTAACTGATAATCTTATCTAATCGGTATTATCAATGGTATCTGTTAATTGTAGAGTGTAGGTAACTGCGGGGTTTTTTTGGTCAAAAATCATGCTCTTTAATATTTATTATTATAAAAAAATCTTTAATTTCATAAAACTACGTTATCGATTGAATGTAGAACGTTTACATTTAAGTATAAAGTTACGAATTTTCTCGTCGCTTTTTTTATTTTATTTAACTTGCTATTTCTATCGTATTGATACAGGTTTCAACAAAATACATATTTTGTTTCAATAATGATCATCAGCACATAGTAGATACAACATTAACGGAATAACTTATTAAGACAATACGGCCAACGGTAAAAGCTTAGTTGTGTCTTTCACTACTCTGTAATTATTACGTAGTAAACTTTATTTGTGTGATCGGATACTACATTTACTAAAAAAATCAATTTGATCAGCTTTCAAGGGCTTGCAAAACTAGAAGAGTGTATCAATGCCGGTATTGTTTATATTAAACACAGGGATTGAAAATATCAATAACAATATTTACCTACTACAAAATGAATAATATCGTAATAATAAATAAATCAACAAAGCTGTTTCGATATCTTATTTTAAATTCCGGCATTGAAAAAAATTTTAACTACAGAAAGGTTGACTTCTTAAAATATTTCCTAATTTATTATGAAAAAGCTAGTTTATATGCAGATATATAAACTGGAGAAAATGTGACCCTTTCCGCGAGGTAAATCTTGTATATGCGTATCGAGGTTATAGCTAAATGAGTGTACTTTTCAATTATGCAGAAATAGTGGTAGTTTGCATGTTCGAAGAAGGTATAACAAATATTTTTTTTCCTTGAAATTTTGGGATTCCGGTTCTGGTAATACCGGTATTGCAACCCCTAATCGTAATGACTAACTACACGTCATCTGGAATCGACCCACGAAAAATTATTACACGTTATCACAATTATCACCCAGATTGTTAAGTCAACAAACTCTTTCCTGAGAATACATACACGCAGGCATACACTTATTTTGATCAATCTGAAATACTCAACGCGTGATTGTGTTGAATGGTATATGTACTCAAAACGTGATTGTGTTTAGTATTTCAGAGTGTTCAAAATAAGTGTTATGCACGCGGGAATAGCACCGCAGGAGAAACACATTTCTTATATTTCAATCACATATTTAATGCCCTTTGTCAGGTGAGTCATCAGTCGAAGCTTGTTATCAGTTGATTTAGAGATAGCGTTAATCACTGTTGACTATAACTTAGAACTGTATAGTCTATACCAGCGGTCGACAAACATTTTGGGCTCACGGACCACTAAATTCGCAATTTTAATCCAGCAGATTGGACCACTAACTGGACCTTTGTGTGAAATATTATAAATTTTTAAAAAGTGATCAAATGCGTCTAAAATGCACCTAGTTCATAAAATAAAATTATTAATCATCTATTATCGACATATTATCATGTCTAGAATCTTCATTGTTTTGGGAAATAATGAGCAAAAGATTTTGAGAGTGATTTTAAACCAGGGTTACCACTTGATAATTTATATCATTCTCCCTCATATATTCTTCAAAATTTTAAAACATTTGCAGATCGTCTTCAACCAATCGCGTTTGCCCCATTAATATATATATATTTTTAAAAGCATCCATTTTACTTCGTAGTGTTAACACATCCATAAATTGTCCTTGTGAGGATGTTCAATTTATTTAACAGGGGAAACATATCTGCTAGGCACGCAAGCTTTGCAAGCCATTCATCGCCAGATAACAAGTTTTGATGTTTCGGATTATTTTGTTATTGGAAAAATAATTTAACTTTTTCCCGCAAGGCGAATAGTTGGGTCAACCCATATTTCGCAAAGTGCCTCAAATATTCGAAAATTGAGTGCTTTGTGTCGAATTTTATTTATAATTTCAATGACATTCGATAATACTTATATGTGTTACGAGACTCAGATGATTTTTTTCTGGTGGTAGGATTAGAATATTAAACTAATGCCAGATTTCTCGGCGGACCACCAAAATTTTCTAGCGGACCACACTTTGCCGTCCGCTGGTATATACTGTATTCCGCCATTAACAGGTGGATACTATTAGGAAAACGGAAAGAAATGACATTTTTTGTTATTGTGACAAAAAAATTATTTAAAAAAAAAATGATACAATATTATTCTGTTATATAATTTTCCTCGTTGTCTTTTATCGTCCTCCATAAAAGAGGCAACTTTTTGATACCCTTTTCGTAAAACTCTGGTGACTTACTGGCAAAATACAAATCCAGGTGATTTTTCACCCGGTCAGCGTTTGTAAATTTTTTGTCACGAAGTGAATGCTTCATCGACTTGAAGAGATAATAATCCGAAGGTGCTATGTCCGGTGAATATGAAGGATGTGGCAGAAGTTCGAAATCAAGTTCTCTTATTTTTTGCTGAGTAATTTTTGCCGCATGAGGTCTCGCATTGTAATGTTGTAAAATCCGCCTATTGTTATTGACCAAAAAAGATCGTTTTTTTAATAACTCTGCTTTTAATCGTTCTAGTTGAGCACAGTATAGCTCTGCCGTAACTGTTTGACCAGATTTCAATAATTCAAAATGTATTATCTTCGAAACATCCCACCAAACACACAACAAAACTTTTTTTAACGTCAATGTTGGCCGAGGAGTAGGCACAGGTACTTGATTTGGTGATAGCCATTGTTTTTTCCCCTGGTATTACTGTAAAGGACCCATTTTTTGTCCCCGGTAATTATCTTTCTGAGAAATGGATCCGTTTCGTGCCTGGACAATAGAGAAGCACAGATGGTCACGCTTGTTCCAAGGCCGTTTGAGAGAGTGTGTGTTTTTGAGAGAGCTTGCCTGTGTTTTTTTCCCAATCTTTTCAGATGATCTTGCACAGTTGTTATTGGACAGCCAATGTCGTGTGACAATTCCTTCTCTATTTTACGAGGATCAGCTTCCACCAATGATTTTAGGACGTCATCATCGATTTTGAGGGGTCTTCCTGTTTTTGGTTTGTCCTTTAACTCCCTATCGCCACTTTTGAACTTTTGAAACCATCTAAAGCACTTTCAAAGTTTCAAGACGTCACCGTAAATGTCACAAATGGTCTTCGTAGCTTTTTTTGGTTTTAATCCTTTATCGAATAAAAACAGCATAAAACAGCGCAAATGTGTTTATTCAATCTCAGGCTTCTCCATTTTTCCACAACGGCAAAAAAAATATAAAATATGTTGAAATGGAAAGAGTACACACAGAGCTTTAAAATAATACCAACCCCGACGTGTTAGCTCAACGGCAACCGTTGACAAACAGATTTTAAAGTGACGCGCCAGAAAAAATGTCATTTCTTTCCGTTTTACCTAATATATTAAGCAAAATCTAACTGAATTTTTCCTTTCAAAACTACTCAGATAATATATTTTTTAAGTCACTACCGGATTTGAGAGTGTATTAATATTATCCATGACTTTATATAACTGCATTTCTCCTATGTGTGTTCACGTTTAATATCATAGTTTGAGTCCCCGAAGAGAAATTAACTTAGCCATACTAATATTACCACACCATACCAATATCCCCCATTCTTGAGAATGCCAAACTATATGTTTCTGATCAATTTTTGAGAAATCGTGGACATGAATTGTTCGTTCTTTCAATGCGAAGAACCAGTCTGCCGTTGGTGTTGTAGCTTAGGAGAGCTTCAACTAAAGTTATCATTGGGATTATCTTTATATTATGATATTTTTATTATTCACGATATTGTCCGGACATATTATTATTAAGGTACGTTGAGACGAGTGTAGTATTAGGAAGTAAACACACACGTGCAACATTTCCTCAGGCGATTCACACTATTTCGACGGGATAATAACTGTATATTTGACACTTTAATGACGGGAATAATGGGTATTACATATACTTATTCAAAGCAAAACCAAATTAACTAGCTGCCATATTTACGAATGTAATTATGGGAATGCGTTCAAACAACATTTTGATAAGTACTCAAAAAACATAATTGGATAATTTTAACTCGTCTTACCGCGCCTTTATTTCAAATTTGAAAGTTGTTAATCTATCACGTTACTAAATTATTTTATTTTTTGAAATCATATACCTAAACACCAACAGAAGCAATATAATAACATTAGTAAATGATAATTTAAGAAGATTTTCTTGAATATAATAATTATGTAACTACCGCATTATCGACAATAATGGTTTTGAATAATATAATATATTTTCGCCTGCGTGGTCGAGTGGTCAATGTAGTTGGCTTTGGTTACGAAGATCACGGGTTCGAATCGCTGTACGGACAGTTTTATACATTGATTTTTCAATCGATGTATGAAATTCTGTCCGAAGGCGTGGACGTATGTGATGTCTGGAATTCCAGTTCCCTCCCACCCTATCCTAAGAACTTACTATTAGTCCAGTAAAAAGCAGTCCTCGAAGAAACATTTCATTTGAGATAACCTCCATTAGGAATCCATATGCTCCATATTGGGAGTGGATGTATGTGTATATATAAAAATAAACAATAATTCTGGATAACACTGTGACTTGTCACTTTACAAACTGCGGAAGACATGTCTTCCTATAGCTTGAATACGGCATGTATTCTGCAAAAATTTCTGTGCTACCTATTTTTTTAAACGTAAACGATTTTTACAACAGAAAAATAGGTAAGAAATATCGCGTTTGTGTGGAAACTTATTTTCACCGGCCTGCACGATGTGCCTCGATGCCCTTATATTCCACAACTAGTAGAAAAATAAATATCTCAATTTAATTAATTATTTTGAATTAACATGTTATAATTAAAGTTATACTTGATCGATTATTGCTCTAGCAACACTTTTCATTTTGCTCGTGTCAAAACCAGACCATGCGATTGACTGAAAACCTTTCGCGTGAACTGAAACTGTCATGGCGATTTTAAACCTAATTCTTAAGTCCTCTTTAACTGTTGAACGCCACGGGGGAAGGACGTCATTGTCCAGGCGTAGACGCACCGGAATAAGACGCTTTTCCGGTGGCGTAGGTTGTTCAAAGTGTTTAAATTCAACTGTGTCTAGTTTTTTTTTTGTTGCAAGTTATGCGATTCAGAGAATGGCGTAACTTAGCTGTCCGTCCAGGATTGAATATATAATTCATTTAATCCTCCGCGGAAACTAACTATACAGGAAATGATTACATTTTTTTTTGTTATTAAATATGTTAAAACTAGTGTTTTTCTTTAAATCTGTAACTTCAACCCGTGCTGTATCTGTATACCGGATATTATTTTTTGTAATGTAGATTCTCTTGATTAATAATTATGTGTAATGAATTTTTTTTTTTGTTGATTGCAAATCCCTAATAAATAAAGTATTCATTTCTTACCATCTGCTTGTAAGTGATTGATTTATTCATAATTAATGTTTGTCTTAATTGATTTTCATAAGCGAAGACTGCTTTTTCGGGTATAACATCGTGTAATTAAATAAAATATTTCTCTTCCTAAATGTAACTCGCTCAGCAAGTTTAAACTTTTTTGTCAATATCTTAGAAATACGTCGAAAGAAGTGTTTTCGTACGTAAAACGCCGTTTAACTGTATCACAATTCAAGAGGTACAAAAAGAGACTGGTGACAGGCGAATAATTGAAAAACCACGACGCTGACCCACTTGTCATCAGTCAAGGACTCGATGGAACAATTATTATTGATGACGTATCACTATCACGAGCGTCTACCAACACATCTCGAAACTGTATTGTGTGATTGAATTAAATTAACGTAGATATCGAGAGGATTCCTGTGATGGCAATCATCATAGATAATTTTTTTACGGTCGACGCAAACAATTTTGATAGATTGATATTATATTTTGACAAATTGGTGTGTTTATTATTATACTTCCAAATTACAAATGTCGCTATCTATCTTCGTCGCACGTTTATGTTCTAATTACCAAAAGTTGGCAGCCATCTTGACGCATATCTCGAAGAAGAAAATAATTATTTTCCAACTTGTGATTCGTATACAAATATTTTATAATAATAAAACGTCGTATATTTTTCGTCAATTTTAATGTTTTCCTATTTACGTTATTTAAAAAAATGATTATCTTACTCACAGTAATCGTTATTCACACAGTACGACGTGAAAGTATTTACCGTTTAAAAATACAATATTTGATAAATTACTATACTGTCAAATACAAACTATACAAATTTAATTTTGTATTAAAAATGAACTTCCACAAAGTTACCGCCGAATCCGTCAAAGATACTATACTGACTGCTGGTAGTTGACTGACAGATAAAATCAGGACAAATTCAGAATAATAATAGGTGTCATCTCTGTTACGCGTGCCGAAGGTTCATCATGACTGGTACCGATAACGATATCATTTTTGTCTGTTTTTGCACACACAGGCTATGCTGTGTTTTTACTAACTTTTTCCATGAGTCAAGTAACAGCAGTCAGGGTTATAAAGTCTATGAAGTAAACATGAATATATTCGTAACTAGTTAACGTAAAAAAATACAAGAAACAAAACACCAATAATACAAAAGCTAATTAATGCACATTAAAAATTCTGATCAAGATTTTCGTGTAAGTTAAATCCCTAATGCAAGCCGCATATTTGTAAATTCGGATATACATATGGATGGGGAAAGAAAAAAAAGAATTTTGCTGATTTAACTGTAATGAATAAAAATAATGATTTCAAATACAATGTTGTATCGAAAGTTTAGCCGGTTTATAGTAATTATGTAGACGGAACTTAGAAGAAATCTGATTTTTAAAAAACAGAATGGCATATAAAATAGGCTCAATCCATTGTGATAACAGAATTAAGTTACATTATTGCTCAAGTCTTCGCTGTCAGCCTGTCGATCTACTTGAAGCTGCATACAATAAGCCGAGCACTAGGTACTAATCTTATATTGAAGCCATACAATGGAGAAATTAATTAATTATTTTCTCTGGATTTAGAAAATGAGAAATTATTTTTAAGAAGGAAACAATATGTATTGTATCCTTCATTATGATTCCACACATATATATAATTTTAATCGTTTTAACATTATAGCTACGTGAAAAAGCGACAAGGACTGACTTAGGTATTTTTTTAGTGTGATCTAAAACTATTAACCTGATCTTTGCCGTGCGGTATTAATATCGCCGTGCATGGAGAGCCATGATTTTCTTTAAAAGAATAAAAACTAATAAATATATACTTTTTGGACATATAATAATGGTGTATCACAAACACTTACCATATACATAAACGATGGGTCATTTCCGCCATCATTTATCCAAAAACGTTTCAAAAACGGAAATTACCGCCACGTTAGCGTAGCCCTGCTAGCAACAAATTTGAACACGACAAAAAAGCTTTTTTTAAAATCGATGTATTATAGATTACAAAACAATATCTTTAAAATTAATTATCACTATGATTCCAAGAGATGTCACTATAAGCATAATATTTCAAAAATATTAAACACGGTTCTTGTGTCCTTTAAACCGCGTCTCAAGTACTGCGTATAAACACGCACATTGTGTATGGCCGGCCCTACGAGCACGAAATTGTATGGCGTGTTAACACGTCCGTGGCAGAGAACCGGTTAACCGCGTATATCGCCGCACAATTCAAAATTCGATTATTTCTTCAATTTTTTCGATGAATTCTTCAAATGCGACATAAGCAACTGGTAACAAAATATTATTTTTGTCTTTGGACATACGAGTATAAATTGGTTGAAAAATCGCTGCATTCATGTAGGGTGGGAGAAAAAGGTGATTCCGTAGCCTAGTAGCCAGCCACGTACACCAAATATGACAAACAAACAAGCCAGTCTAAAAGCATTTTTTAAATCTATAACGATGTAATAGTTAGTCCCCATAACAGTTTTGTCAGTGTAGATAGATATAAGTAATGCGATTAAAATCTTTGAAACAGAATCTTTATTGTGTATAATTAAAAAAGCTCGGCGGGTCTGTGACCTTTTACCGAAGTCGATATTGATCGAACGATCTAAAAGCGTAACTAAAGATATACAACCAGTAAAGGCATTTCAAAGAATTGGCTAAGTGGTGTAATGGTTATATCGTGTCGTTATTTACTATATAATGTTGTAAAACAATTTCATAACCGATAAAAATATTTCACTTTTAAGTTTTATTGCAAACATGGTTATGATTAAGGATTGCAAAACCGGTATTACCGAAACCGGCATTTATATTGTGTTTATTCAATACCACAATCCAGAATTTGAAAATGCAAAAATACCGTCATTCCGGTATTAAAAAATAACAGAAACCGAATTTTTAATGTATAGAAATCATCACATCTTTTAATAAAATTGTTCGCGATTAATTGAAATAACTTATTTAAAAAAAAAACAAAATGGACAGGTTCGATGTTCATGAGTTTTTAATGATGTATTTATAAGATTAAGAAACCGTAAGTTATTAATGAAAATCACTCGTTTAAGATTATTATATATTTTTTAAAACGGTATTTTATAAGAAATATCGAAATAAAGATTTTGATTTACTTGTCCGGTATTGCAATCCGAAATGTTCGATTTTTTTTTTGCTTAATTTAAACTTTTGTTGTAATAACAACGGTATTCAATATAAAATATCGAACCGGTGACAAACCTGCCAAAGATAGCAAATGCAATTGATATAAAATAAAAAATATAGTGACACTAATACAAAAAAAAGGTTCTCAGCTTCTGCAATGTTATAATAAATTACATACTTACTCAGTGTGTTTCAATGCCTTGCGAATCAATTATATTATGTAGTATTTAAATTTGTTCTTCATAACAGCCGGTTTAACTGCTGTCACATGTGGCGTTGTCAAGTATTCGAATCCTTGGATGGACACTGTCGTTAAACTATGTACATTCGTGCACTTGAAAAAACCTGAAGATACCTGGAGCGAAACCCGGGTCGATATCGACAAAACTTATGGAAGAGTACAGAATCAAAATAATTCAAATTAAATAATTATACGTATGGTTTAATATATATTTCTATTCTATGGGACTCAAATAAACATAAAACGAATACCAGTGGGGAGGCAACAGCGTGATTTAGCAAACTATTAAAAGTAATAGACATTTTCTATATTTTACATGAGTAAAATCACGCCTGATTAATCACACCCAGGACATATTTTTTATTTTCAACAAAAAAAGTGTCGCGAGTCTTTACCTTGTTATTTGTGGAAACAGGCATTCCGATATGTCTGCTTTGAGACAAATTAAATCTGAATGAAAACAACAACAAAAAAATGGTGGGGATAAAAACAAGTTATCTAAATGCAGACGGATTCAAATAAGTGCTGCTAACGCATGCGAAACATGCGTCAAAACGACAGGCGATTCTGCCGACATCGACGAATGCAGACTGCCTGATTCAAAAAGGATAAAATAACCACGTTTATGATACGATGAACCGAGTGATAACATAACACAGCCAAAGATAAGATCGGCCCTGCTTCGACAGGATCATTTTATGAATTAATATCACATATCGTTCCCTTTTCAAAAGTTCTATTGCCTGTCAAAGTAATAAAAAAAAAAACTCTTTAAAATAATGCAGAAATATATTTATTTAAATTTGGAATTATAAACATAGTTTTTTTAAATACGTTAAGACATTAGATATTTTTACACAATCTAATATTTGTGATTATGGGACAAATATTCAGTATCTATGTACTATTTACGACGTAACATTTTTTGACAAGAACACAACGATAAAATAATCAATTATCCGAGAATCATATCAACAATTATGTATGAATGATATCAATTGTTTCGTCCCGTAAATGATAAGTTTTGATTTTGAACATAATGATTTAGTAAACGCCAACATGTAATAGTGAAAAAAAATATCTCAGATACAAATGTAAGGCAGCCATTTATGTATAGAATCATTTTAGGCAAGAGTAAGAGAAATCGACTAGAATAAAGTTGTAGTATAGTTTAAATATTTTTAAGCAATCGTTATTTTTAACGAAATATTATTTATTTGGTGCTGGTCTAATTATAATAAATACTACCTGAAGTCAACCTGGCTGATGATAATGATGAAATAATAACACAGTGGCATTTCAGGTAGCCGTTTACTTCCAGCTAATTCAATGCCAAATCGATCAATCGATGATTGTTTTGTAGCTATCAGCGAATCGATGCTTTCCGTATCAAACAAACTGACGGGTGCATCATCACGCACACTGTAAAACACCATGCATAAAAACTCCTCGGTCACGAAGTCTTTTAAAAAAATATCATTTCGACACGATTTGTTAGTCTGGCTGTAGATACATAGAATCGTGTGTGAATAACGTGCCAAAAAAACGTTATCGGTGGGTACTCAAAATTCACATACCACCGAAGCGAAGCTGATTGATATCTTTTTTATTCAATAACAGTTTCAAAAATATTCACACATCCTACGTATAAATTAATCAAATCCCAAGTTAATTTTTAATTTCCACGTGACTCTAAATATTATTTTTACGACAGCCGTCTCTGACATCTTGCAGAAAGAACTTCGCAGATCGATCAGAGGACCTGATGTCCAATTTCAGGCTCGGACAAATAGCAAATATTAACAGTAGTTCATGATGTTTTTCTCCAGGACGTAATTGAAATTTCCGCGAATTGATTTCTTTTGTTTGATTTTCGAATGACATGAATCATTGTCTCAGAAATTTAACTTTTATCGTAGCGTTAACTTTTTATTGTTAATTAAAAAATATGACTGATTCAGCTGAATAAATATAATATAAAAATATAAAAGTATTAAGTTCATTAAGAATTAAGTACTTTCATATTTTTCACTTACTATAATGCAGTACTATTATTCATAAATCAAAAGAAAAACTAGAGTTTACTTCCGTTTTACTGTCTGAATGACTGATAATCCTTAAATAAAAATAGAATAATACAGTATGTAAAATAGCATCGAATAAATTAAAAAATCAACAAAAAAACGCACTTGTTGTTTTCCAATTTAAGTGTATCCATTCAAGGGGTGGACGGATTCTTCCGAAAATGAATTCTCTGTATACAGGACACTATCGTACATAGAATACTCCGGACACAGAATATCCCGTGCATTTGAATATTTATTTTTCATATTAAAATTACTGTTTTATTTTATATCTTATGTCACGAATGACAAATATTTTTCAGGTTCGGAACAAGCAAAAGTTATAAATGTGAAATAAAGGCGAAAAAATATTTCACGTATTTTTTTCTACAAATATTATTTTATGTATCATGGTTGATAGCTATTTCGGCTTATAATAATGTCTATACAACTAAAATACGTTGATATTTTTTCACCTTAATACAATGCAGTTCAACAAAGTAGATTCCAATTCAATCAATCAGATATGATTTAATAAGTGTTATTGATTATTAATTTAGAAAAATTGTGCTGTAAAATTATACACTATTTTTTAAACGAGATAATTACTTTTTTTCTGTAAGTTAAGATAAACAAGTTAAATCGACATTGAAAGAATATTAAAATACACGGAATATTATTGTTCGGAACAATCCTTGGAGAATTAGTGTACGGAGTATGATGTATGTACGGAGATTTGGTGTTAAGAAGAATCACCGAAGCCATTCAAGAACCTGTGTTCTTTATTTTCTATTAAATTGCAGCTCGATATGAAATATTTCTGTAATTAAAAATTCTTGTTTAAGTGTAAAAAAAAAGAAGCACAGTAAATTTATATATGATTATATAGACATACGTTTAAATAAACAAGATGAAACCGGTGTCAAAATAAACGAAAAAGACAGCGAACAAAAATAACCACAAAAGCATTCAGACTGGGTATATCGAGCAGTAAAAAAAGAGACAAATGTCAGCTAAAAATCTTAATTTCGCTTAGTAACCGCTGAAGTATGCCAAAAATTCCGCAAACTCCTTTGAATTTAAGAATTTTCCCGGTGACTTTTTAATAAAAAATATATTCCCAAGTTACGCGTTCGAAACAAAAATACACACGTCTTGTTTGAGTTATTTCGAGTGATTTAGTTAGTTAGGTAAGAAGATCTGTAGAGAAATGAAGTTAGCGAGAGGCCGGCCGCCCTCGCACTACACCTGTGACCGGATTGTTCGCAGAAGCCAACGAACGCGAAACATAAATAAGACGTGGGACTCCGTTCGCTACTCTTGGGTTTCCTCATCGTGACGACTCATTTAAATGTATAAATGCTTCTTTGATCGCGGGTCGACATGTTAAAAAGAGAGGGATTAATTTGGGGTGCATACCGAAACGCGTCGGTGCTACGTTACGTCAAAAATCCACGACAACAATATTTTACTCTTCGAAAAAACATAGCACGATGCGAATAATACGGACAACAATTTTAATAATGATTGTTAATAACATCTCGTGAACCTTTATTGGATGATTTTCAAGTAATTATACCGCTGTGTTTATATTTTTTCTTTCTTTAAGTATGGACAAACGGAAAAGATTTAATTTAACGTTATATAAAAAATGATAAAACACGTATACGTGAAAACCCATAATTGAGTTATATAACAGATTATATTATATATAGTTTGTGTGGACAGTCTGCTTTCTGCATAACGATCAATTTTCGCATCGCATTTTATCGACTAATCAAACCTGATCCTCACTTTAGCGTAACGGTGAATGATATTGTTGAAATAACAGGAGAATTTCGAGGAATGAATTTTCGCTAATTCATTAATGAATCGGCTCACCTTGTCCTTGTATATGGATTCATCCTAATCACCTGAAATACACCTTAAATGTACAATAAAAGAAAAATCGTGGGACTGATACTGGTTCTTATAAAATAAATGCGTAGAATATTAAAATAAAAATAATACTTTAAAAAATTTAGTACTTTTTCCACTTAAAATTTATTTAATCAGGACCGGTTTCGCTCCTCACGAGCGTTATCATCTGATAAGGAAAATAAATTAAACAGTGCTATTTATACAAGTTTAATTGAAATAAAAAGGTGTAAGCAATTACTAACAATTAAAAGGATTTACAAATTACACTATAATTACACAAAATTAATATGCTTAACTATACATACAATTAAAAAATCATCATTCAGTGACAAAATTCATCAAAATCAGCAAAAATTCAGCAAAATTCATCAAAATCAAGTGGCAAATGATGTCAATTATAAATACAATTAAAATTTGGGAAATTTTTAAACAAGTTTTTTTTATTATTTTTATTATAATGCCATTCCACCAAGTATTGGCAGTGAACGAACACCTTAAAAGTGAGCGTATTGAATGAATTGAATAACATATTTTTTTATCTTACCTTCCAGATTTGAAAACACAAGTGGTGTAATTTGTAAGGCAAAATTTGACATTTGCAGAGTTTTATTGTGATTTGTTTCTAATCTTCTTGCTGATTTGCTATTTAAATTAAAAGAAACAATCAAAGAATGCCATATGGCAGTCAGCCGAGTAACAAACGCTTACAAAGTTTTCGGCGAAAAATAGAATAGAAACGTTTTTTTTTGCTTCTGTAAATGAGATTCTTTCTGAGAAAAAATATACTAAGTAAAAAATAAATTACTTACGTAAGGATTAACATGTATCACGCTGGTTATACATTTTTTGCGGCCTTAGTAGCAAATCGACGCTTAGCTTGCAATCTCACAATCAGTGCCGTGCAGTCGAAGACGGAAATCGATAATTTTGTGAAAGATGAAAGTCGCCGTGCGACAAACCTGATGAATAATCCAACCTACCCATACATCTAAAAACTATTGAACAATTAAGTCAATTGGTTTACTTACTATAACCAGCAAACCTATATCCGATTATCCAGATAAATGAAGGGTATAGTAGCACAGTTAAGCAAGGGTCATTGATAATTCAAACTTTTGAACAGTAACTTTACTTTTTTTCAGACGTTTGCGTAACATGGGGTTTTTCAACGATTTCTAATGCAATCAAAAAAATAGTCGATATACTGTTGCACGAGCTTTAAATAAGTGAATTTTTCCGATGCAAAAAAAAACCATTGACGGATGTGTCTGTCTGAGATTTGTGATACTTGATGGAAATGTCCAACAGTCAATCAGAAATTGCCAGTTTGTGAATTATGAGATTGACTATTATTTTTTTACACGCATTCTTATCTTATTCCTCTTATTGTTTACTGACATAAGAGATGTTTTATCAGTTGTTCATATATAATACATAAACTTCAAATTACGTGCATCATTTTTTCAGGTCTGTATTGAAATTTCTAAGGTCATGTTAATCTGTGACTATACCACTTTTAACTTCCATTGGCATAATGGCATAAGCACGTTAAAATGGAGTAAGCCTCTTTTCGAACATGAAACATTATTTCGGCGCGATCGTATAAGTGTATCTGTTTTTTTTTCAACACATTGACTTCATGCACGGATAATCTAAAGTTGTATTGTAAAAGTCTTTAAAAATCCGGACACATATCGCGATATATGAATTTGTGAATCTGGTCGATGACATTTCACTGAATTCACAAACGTCGACCCATTTTAAAATGATTGATTAGTCTTAAATGATGAATATAATATTTAAAGAAACCGTAAGCTATTTTTCAAAAATACTCGCTTATGATTATTTTTTAAATGACAATATTTGATATAAAAAATATAGAAATGTCAAAATAACGATTTTGACTTACTCGCCGGGTATTTTCGGTTGCAAAAGTCCGTATTTTTTGCTTTGTTTCTATTTTTCGTAATACCGGAGTTGTTATGTCCGTCCGGTATTGCAACCCCTATAAATGTGTATACTGTGCCTGCACCGTTTTTAAAATCCGAGCACGACACTGCTCGCAATGACTTTCGTGATATGATAAAAATGAAATTATAATTAAATTCGCAAGCGTTCGATATTGTGCTCTAAAAAAATAAGTAATGATGCAATTATAACCTTTTGAATAAAGGATACGCGAATGATTGGTTGAAATAATTGAAATAAGTAACAACACCTTCGGAAAACATATTATCATTAATAGCGGCAGCGATTGATAGCCAGCCAGTGGTAAGTTAGACACTAAATAAAAAGGACGACTGCAAATAGCGCGTTTTTATTTGTCTGATATTGTATTGATCGCCTTAAACGTATTTTGTATCTAAATGAAATACATTTTAAATTGTCAATCAGTGTTATGCATATTATGATAATTTAACTCAGAAAAAGCAAACTTGTAGTAAGATGAAGCAGAGTTACTATTAAAAACGTTAAAATTATCAAACGTTTGTAATAGTAACGAAATAAAGAAAATATGACTAGATAGTCGATTTGATATGGGAGAATAAACAATAAACTTATAGTCACTATTAAAATGTTTTTTAAAAAAAATTAAAGTAGTATTTAAATCTTTATTTAGCCAGTAGAAAATATGCGGGATTTTTTTTAAAGGCGTTGTATGCAGGGATTGGAATACCATGATGTTTATTCAATACCGAAATACTGGTTATGAAAATAAAAAATACCGGCATTTAAGTATTGAAAAAATATAAAAACCTAATTTTGAATTTTAAAAAATAGTGGAACCTCTCATAACGAGCACCTCGTATAACGAGTAATTTGCATAACGAGCAAAACAGATTGTGAAAAAAATGCTCCCTTAAAGAGGGACATTTCGCATAACGAGTTTTGGAAAGATCACTTTCACATCGTTGCTTACCTCAAGATGATTGTCAAGGCGTGGTAAAAGGTCACCAAGAGAACCTTTATTTCAGCTTGGAAGAAGCTTTGCCAAGAAGAATTGTCGAATGTGATTTTGAGGGGTTTAAAACAGTACCTGTGAAGTCTACAGTCAACTAGATTGTATCTTTGGCCAATACCATGGGACTGGAGGTGGATAACAACAAAATTAATGAGTGTGTAATTTTACTTAAATATACGTTAAAAATACAAAAATTGTTTATTTTCCGGCATGTAACGCATTATTGTATTTTACACTGTTTTATATGGGAAAAATTGTTTCGCTTAACGAGTAAGATTCTGGAACGAATTAAACTCGTTATGAGAGGTTCCACTGTATTTTAATAAAATTGGCCGCGACGAATTGAAATATTTTAAATCTGCCAAGAGTAAAATCAATATTGACAGGTTCCAGAATTGATGACACTTTTTTTGTGATTTATTATTATTTTAAGAAACCATGAGTTATTCAAGAAAATCACCAGTTTGTGATTATGATATATTGTTTAATGACAGCACTTTATATGAAATATCGATATGATTCAAATTGATTTTTTTTTTTGTAATACCGAAATACCGGTATTACAATCCCTAGTTGTATGTACTCACCAAGAAATAAAATTGACATTATTAATATAATAGGTTAAAATATTAGTCACCAATGTGAGTCGGATTATCTAATTATTTTACAAACACAAAAAGTCACGTACTAATTTGAAACGTCATCAAAATCAAAAACATAAAACGGTCGTTATTATCACGTACCTAGCACAACGCAATGATTAACGCACAAGCTGTATTCACACGTGTTTTGTTTGGTAATACAACACATATGTAAATTCCGTTTTCTATTATTGACTTTTTGATATATGATGTGTGGTTTTCGTGTTATTATGACAATACCTGTGCAGGTAATGAGTCGTGACTACTTTCTGTGACGTATACAATATGCAACGCATCGAATTATTTAGACTAACCGTTTACTGTCTCCTGACATTGGGGCAAATCAATTATTGAAACTAGTAGATCAAATAGTGATGATGTAATTTCAAGAGGTGTGCCCTTGATATGAACACAACAAAAAAAAAAACGAATTAAAATGCTATTCGGCACATATAATCGTCGATAGATAGTTGACATTCGGTTGAATAATTCCAACGATAATTATTTATGATTCAATAACGTTCGAATTGGGTGTGTTGAGTACTTAGTACTTACTAGCTATCACAAAACACAAACCAATTAACAGTCAATTGTCAAGACTCGATTAATCGATGGCTTCATATCGTTGTAAAAAAACACAAGATAACATTAAAAAATGATAAAATTGACGTTTTAAATTAAATTCAACGATAAATTGTTATCAATTTTTATGTTTGAGTGGCATGTTGCACCTAGACTTAAACCTGATAATTTGATCGGCAATATTTTGTCAATACCTATAATTTTCAAGTTGATCTTTGACTATTGCGTATCACTTAGTAACAATTGCCAAGTTGAAAATTCAAAAAGTATGTTTCAAAGACCCTGTATCTCAAATAAGCATGTAAAATTGAACAACATCATTCAGTTTGGAAGATTCTTAGTGATGCTCAGTTATCCACTAATTTATATGACGAACCGTCACTGTTTCACTACATAAGATATAAAAGTTTCCAGCCCATCATGTTAAAAGAAGTCGGTTGTAAAGACAAACAATTGGAAAGTTATAGAACAGTGGATAAGGCGTTCTAAAAACCTATAGAAATAAACGGTGATCATGTATATGTACAATATTAAAAACAAAACTGATTGTTTCATTTTAGTATCTTTTGAATACGCTTTAAGGATTCTTTTTTTAAGTTAATTTATATGTAGGTATAAAAACTGCCGGGTCCATAGCCGAGTGGTCAACGTCGTTACCTTCGCTTGGGGTGCTCACTTACCAAGTAAGATGTTAAGATATCTATTCGAAAAGCATATATCTTTTCGAATAGTAGAGGTTGAAAAACTGAGTAACAATTAGCTCTCGTAAAAAAACGTATGTTTAGATTAGTTCCATATGTTTACCACCGGGAGAACACAATGAATAAAACAATAATTATAATATAACAATAGCTAATAAAACACCATTCAATTGCATAAATTGACTGATGATTGACAATAGGTGCCCATTTAAAACACACATTTTGTGAAGAAAATATTTTTTTTTGCTTAATTACTCAATTGAAAACTTAAGTGATAATAACGATTGCATGTAGTTTAATAGTATATGAAACGCTTTGTTGATTATCACAACATCAAAAACATTGCTTCTTATCATAACAAAAGATTTATGATAAATTAATTCAATGATGAACAAAATATTTTCTCGTGATATCATGTTCAACATTTATGGAGTAATTCAATATAGCAATTACCGTTACAATCATATCTTTTCAGTTCGTATAAAGCATTATATCACCGAGATTTTTTCAAATGATACCTAAAAAGGCGAGAAGTTAGTACGATACGATGACAAATCTTGTGTAGGGTGATGTAAAGCAGTGCTCCGCAACCAGTGACTCCAATGGAATAGAAACAAATATAACCTCAACGATTAACGTATTTAAATCAGTAGCAAAACCCATATAATCACATGTAATTTCAAAAAGCTACAGAGATTGTATTTGTGTATGTGATTATTTCCCCAACTAATTGAACGTCATTAAGGTCAAACCATTAGAGAAATTAATCAATAGCTTATAACTTAGTGATAAATAAATTTATTTCTTGAACTATAACCATGTCCGCTCCCAATGCGGAGCATATGGACTCCTAATGGAGTTTATCTCAACAGAAGTGTTTCTACGAGAACTGCTCGTTACTCAGTTGCTCAACCTCTCTTTTTCCAAAGAGAGTAGGAATAGAAGGATAGGGCTAGGACAGGACTAGTGGTTAGTTAATCGCTCTCGATACGCCTTGTTCATAAGATAGGATGGATGGGAGGGGGGAATTCAAGATATCACATATATCCATGCCTTCGAACAGAAAGTCATAAATCGATTGAAAAATCGATTTATTAAACTGTCCGTACCAGGATTCGAACCCGGGACCTCCGTAACCGAAGCCAACGACGTTGATCACTCGACCACACAGGCGGCTCTAATATTAACGATACACTTTAGTTACGAAGCGCCAGTTTAAGATTATTCGTACACTTGAACTCCCGAAGATGCCAAAAGGCAAAACCCGGGTCGTTAGTGGCGAAATATTAAATTAATGTAATTTCTGTACATGCGCATTTAATATGTTTACTTGTGGTGTGACGCGAAATTTCGGAGAACACGCTGGTGTGCCGTGGAAGATAAAAGGTTGCGGAGCACTTAAAAAGGACTTGCACAAAGGTGAATGATCCCGTTAATGCGGATTGCACCGATTGTTACACAACGGAGAATTTTCTTACGAACCAAACTGACAAAAATCAATCTACTGATATATTAAAATATCCATACATATTGAACATAAATTCAGTTGCCATACAGGATTTCTATTTCTGAATGTTGTTTTTACCTGTTGCACATATTTACTATCTTAATCCACACAGTGCATGTCTGTATGTTATCTATAAAGTGTACATTATATATTACATATATATGTACATGCAAAGAAAAAAAAGAAATGTTTTGAAAAAAAAAATCATTTTCAACATGAATATAAGGAGTGACTCATTAAATGTACATAAATGTTTTCAAATTCAGGTAAAAATTCATTTATTTCTAAAAAAACTCACTTTTTCCCTAGTAAATCTGTAATGTTTGATCATCTTTTAATTCATTTAATAGGCAAAAACATTTTGTTTAAATGTACGCTCCAAATGTGAAGGATATTTAATCCTAATTGAATATCTAAAAAATGTAACTGTAAAAAATAACGTTAACTTTTTCATTAACGAAACTTTTAAGTTTTGATTATACAAATATGGAGAAAGTATACAAAATACAAATTGTGCTTTAAAATCATATTTTTGCAATGATTCGACATTATCTATTGAAGATTAGAAACGGTTTCACTCACCGCGAGCATTATATCACAGTTGTTAAAGCTCATGGTGAGCAAAATCGGTCTTGATTAACACTTCCCATACGGTGCTAAAAAATATGTTGCTGGCCCTTAAAGAACCAAGTGAAAAAAACATGTGTTAACACTTTCCGCCCTTTGATGGACGTATATGTTTAATACATATCGGATATATTTTTTAAGCACTGTATGGGAAGTGGTATAGATTTTTTTTTATAAATATATATTATATAATGCTTTATTGCCAAGAATGTATATTCAACAGCATGGGTGGAAGACGTCGACCGCGTAGCCATTCCTAGTCGCCCTCGTGATGGTTTGAAACGAGAATCGACAAGATTATATTGCATAGATGCGGAAGTCATAATAAATAAGGTGTTATTTTTATTTTTTCATAATAAATAAGGAAGTTATTTTTAAGACTTTTTTGGCATTTAATTACTACTCTTCTTATGATCACTTAGCACTAACAGTGTGAGTGGACCATCGTCACTAATTTCAGTAGATGGTCGCCCGCAGGGGTCAAAAGTTTGATCACCCATGGTTAACTGGTTAACATGGTTCAATTGTTGATTGGTAACGACTACCATGTAAATCTGGTAATTTCATCGATAAAAATATGATTTAATTTATTTCCGGCGGATCGGACACCGCACAAAGTTGGACGTGTATGGTTGTGCAATAGTTATTGAGTACACCGCTAGACCGAGAAAGCAAATCTTTGGCATTCCAAGAGTTATGAAAGTGATGAAGAGGATTTCGCGAGCTGTGCGCACTAGCTATGCCCTCGGCGACGGATTTAGCATCATGCACCGACACTTGGACTGTTTGTGCATCATATTTGGCCACATGACACCTGTCATTCGAGAAGTATTCATACCCATCACTGGCTAGCTGTGTGATGCAGTCGAAGAATTTACGATAGCGTCAAAATAAACAAATAAATAAACAACCGACATCTATTCTTAACTGACTGTCAACTCTTGGTGGAAAGTCATTAATCATTTTATTTAGAAAAAATTATTACATATTTTAGAACTAATTGCGATCAATATAAAATGCTCGCGATGAGCGATCGGTAAATATCATAATGTAAAATTGTGGAATTTATACAACAACATACGTTTTAATTGGTTTTATACAAATATTGAATATACTGTAATAGATGAAAATCTTCGAGACTGGGACTGGGAGTTCGGAAAGTATCTTCAAACCAAGACATAAATCTAATTATATGTTTATTACCCGAGCGCAGCTAGAGTTATAAACTTAGTGCGCACTAAAAAGTCCTTTTTTGTTAATATTTTTCTCAACGTCCGCTGAATACATTGCGTATTTGAGATGGTTTCCGGGATGTGTCTTCACTTTTTATTCAAAAATTATAAAGAAAGTATAATATAAAAAAAAACCTTTTCTTGAAAACATAAAATATTCTATGATTGGTACTGTCAAATTCTTTCCGCGGTCAACAGTTTTTTACTAACATGATAATTTAAAACTAATTTATAGTTATACACTTGATTTCGGTGAGAAAATGAGCATATTCAATTGACGTATTATTTTATCAATTGAAAATGCAACATTACAGAGCCAAACAAGACGTAATCATAGTATAAACTTGTGGAATAATAAATACAAATAATATTTATTTTTTATAAATATACAGGCTTCTAACTTAGTAACTTATTGATAGTTAACAGACTGAAAATGATCATGTGATAAGAACTTCAAAATGAAAAAAATATATTTTTTATTGCTTATAATATATTTGGCCGATGGATCTAAATATCTGCGTGTCAGAAATTAATTAGCAGCTATTCAACCAGGCGTATATATAATATCGGTGGACGTACCATTTTATTAAAATATCTGTCGCATCTTATAATGGCCAGGAGTCACGAGTGACAACATTTAAAATATTATTATCAGGGCAACCAAAACAGCTAAATTTACATAATGTAATGGAATCTCGCAAGCCCATGGGATTGGACGACATACCCAGTGCAAAAGCAAGGCGACATTTGATTAAAAATAGCTTAGCCAATGTGACACTAAAGCGAAAATCAGAATACATATCGTAGTTAATTTTAGTATGCAAAAATATCAACTCAATTAAGTACGACTTTTCGGAGTATGAAAAAAGATGCGTGACTTTATGTTTAAGTAGTATTTAGTTATAGTTTCCAGTTATTTTATTATGAGCAGAAAATGAAATAAATAGTTCAAAAATCTAGACCTGCTATTCATGTTTATCACAAAATAATAATATTAAAACAATTTTTCAGGTGATTGACAACCAACTTCATAGATCATATCGTCGGTATACTGACAAAAGCCGTCAAGTCAAAAACAGACTGTTTTGAGTTATGAATGCAGATAAATTTTAACTCGCTGTATCTTCTGAAAAAAACGAGTTTAGCCATATTAAGGTAAGGGCACCATCTACCGCCACATTAGTAGCTTGATTTAAGAAATTTGTGTGTATTTCTTATATTTCTTAACGAAAACATAAACTTCTTGTTTAATTCTATACTGTTATTTATCGCCTATTTAAGTATAAAGCAATAGTGAGGATGAGCTTTATATATAATTAATTAACTAAAGTTTTTTCATTGAAGAATTGTTCCCTATTACCGCCACCCAATTATTTTTTTTATCCAATTACCGCCAAAGCAGGAACCAACTACCGCCATATGAATTTAAAGCCATTTTAAACATGTTTAAAGATAATGTTTGTTCGAATTAAATTCATTTTATTTATGTACTTATGTTTAAATGTTTCCTATTATACCTAGGTATGTACTTAAATTATTTATACAAAAAAACACATTCCTAATACAAAAAAAAAATCAAAATCACATTCTTGTAAATAAAAAATTGCACCTTCATTGGCATTCACATAAATAATAGGTACTTACATAAATAAGTACATACTATGATGAAATTAGGCAAGTAGGTTAAGTATTACTTCTTTTTTAAAGATACCACTTCTGGGACGGAATAAAAGCCCCTAATATTAGTCAACGTTGGCGTAGAAATTTTTACAATATCTGCAACAGGGTAATTTAAAATATCGTCGATCGCAGGCCACTTCCAGTTTGACCCTGCCATTGTCATGGTCTTAACTTGCACTTCATTATCGGTTGTATTGCTACCTAGAACAAGACCGGGAAACAATTCGCCTTCATAGGTCACAACAACGTAATCGCCAGTATCAAATGATGCCATAATTTCTTTGTGTATTTTAGCCACTTTTGCAGAATTCTGTTGTTTTGCTGCCTTTTCATCGAATCTTAGTTTTCTTTTCAGCCGTCTCTCAGCTATATCCTTTTCTTTCGTGTCTTTGTCCAATTTTTGATTTCGAAGATGTGCAAGGAATTCTTTTGAAGTTGCTACAACAGGAGTGACCTTCTTCAAATTTATTAACTTTTTAGACTGTGGCGCAGCTTCTGGCTAATACAGTGCATTCTTAAACGGCGTTGGGTACATTGTATCATTTGAATTTTCCTGGTGAGGTACTGGATTAGGTGTAAGCTGCTTCTGTGGGGTTGCCAGTTTTTTCATTATTTTGTCATCAGCTATTAAGAATGTACCATCATTTAAAACGTTCAGGTCAATAACGTCACCTTCTTTGAACCGAAAACTTTCGTCCAGATTGGTTACATCGTTGGTCATACGAGAAAGCGGATCCTTATTGATGCTTATTTTGTGCCACAATTCAAATAAACTTTTGTGCTGAAGATCACCGTCCCAATCCGAAGAAGAACTGTGTAATTCTGTTAATAAGGAAGGCGCTATTTTGCTTTCTAAAATATCGAAGAATGTCTCGTCTAAAATAAAAATTAAATATTTAAGTATTTATTATAAGTAATCAAATATCAAACTACTTAATGTAAGTCGTGGGTGCTTATATACCGGCAGTAGGTCCTAATTTTTTGAAACCAATTCTTGATGTTTCTCTCTGTTAATTTTGATCGGGCCGAAGTAAGGTTCTGTGAAACTCTTTGCACCAATTCCGGATGTCTTTTTAAAAAACAGCTAAACCATTTCTTTCCAGGTCTTCCACCAGTAAATGGATTTTCTCTGCTTAGAGTTTTGGTGAGTTCTGTAACTGAGGCTTCATTATTGGAAATCCTGACTTAGCTCATTCCCTATACTTACCACTAATCTTATGACGCAATGTGGTACGTGGCATACTATATTTTTTACTTATTGCCAGTACGGAACTCCCACAGAGTATAAACATTTTTTTGTGCCAACCATATTTCATAAATTTTTAATATCTGAAAATTAAGGTAAAATAATGACCCAATTACCGATTATGGTTCCTTTTACCGCCAATTAAATTAAAGCTGTATTTTATCAATTACATTATTACGGCATTGGTATTTTTGAAACAAATTATTCATATTTAATAATTATCATTATAAATTATATGAAAAATATTTCAATAATTAAGTTTATCTAGCTTAAATTTGCATTTTTGTATGTGTTTATGTTAGAGGTCTGCACGGGCCAAAATTTTACAAAACTACCTGGTCCGAGCCCGAAAAACTCACGCCCGACCCGGCCCGGGCCCGAGTCTAATACCGCACTTGTTACCCGAACCCGACCCGAAGCCCGAAACTCCTTATTTTAGCTCGCCGAGGAATTTGAAATCCTCGATTTGCTATACGTTTTCCCAGATTATCTCCGAGAGTCCTTTTTATTAAGCTCCCCGAGGAATTTGAAATCCTCGATCTGCTATATTTTTCCCCAGATTATTCCAAATTCCAAAGCCCGGCCCAGCCCAAGCCCGACTCTCAATTGCGCTTACCCGCCCGAGCCCGGGCCGGGTCGGGTAAGAGCCCGCGGGCCACACCCGGGCCCGTGCAGACCTCTAGTTTATGTGGAGCCTATCACCGCCATGGCCAATGCCCTATTACCGCCACTATATTTTTGCTGATGCTTTTACGGGATGAGCAATGTACAGTAGAAGTGGCGGTGATTGGACCAACACAAATATAACTTGTGTTGTTCACTTTAATATTTGAAAAATGTATTAAATACTTATAATTTACATTCAAAAATTCAATGTTTTCAAACTCTATTACCGCCAGGGGTGGCGGTATTTGGTTCCCATATAATAATTAATGGGTCCAATCACCGCCACGCAATATTTTCTATTTTTATCACTTAAAAAATATTAATTAAAGATTTAAACTTACTTTAGAGTGTTCCGAATATGTTATTTATTACAAACTAAACGTAACTTTCATACATATTCAATTAATTTTGTTTTTAATCGAAAAATAAAATTTAACCATTTCTTAACAAAGTGCTTAACGAAAAGCCAAATCACAACTTTACCGCCGAGCCCTTGCAGAAGACTGAGATTTTCGATAGAATAAATACAGTTAGCTACAAAACAACAAATGACACGTGATCACTATGCATTCGTATTTACCGTTCAATATATTTTTTTG
>CM062826.1:20077475-20372962 GCA_031772345.1 Himalopsyche anomala | reverse complement strand
TTTTATATAGTATAACAACATATCAAGTCAATTCCATTCAAAGTTATTTTTGCAAAAAAACTATAAATAACTTAACGCTTTTAAATATGTGGATTTAATTCGTTAATCATTATCGATTTTCACGAATTAGTTGGAACTATAAGTAATAGTTATAGTGCATTAATAGAGATGTTAAAGTTTCATGATTATCGAACATCATCATTATCTCTAGAGAAGGTATTTTAACTTTGTCTGTCAGTATAACGACGAATTATATTTGTGAAATCCGTGAAAACAAAACACAACAGCAACTTTTCGGCGATTCTGAAGAATTCATAGCAATTGTAGTCACAGTAAAACGTAAATATGAATTCGTTATATATAAATATGAGTTCTAGAAATAAAGTCGGCAGACTCCAGTCGAACAATGAGTTAGATATGTCATCTTATAGAACTAGCAATTATTAGGCACTTTGAACAATTAAAATCGAGTTTATCACAAAAGCGGAAGTTTACAAAGTCTTGTATAGCAAACACGGCAGTATAGCAAAAACACTCAACGGACAACGTTTCAATTGATTTGCCAACATTATAGGATTGTAAAAACTGCCACCTTTGTTTCCCGAGCTCACAGTTATATGTTACAGACCAGACGTGAGCAATGCGGTTCTACATTGGTTTAATTGCGGCTCTCAATTTTTCTTGATAAAAATATTTTTTAACTTTATAAAGCAACTTAGATTAGTGTATATATATATTTGAATTTGTGTATTTTATACAACACGAGAACGTGACCATAGCGTGGCTTTTTTATACCATTATATATGAAAATCCACAATGAGGGTCTTGATGACCTTATGTATGCCCGTCCCTGTTACAGACAGTTAATGATCTCAATTTGATAAAAAAACATTTTTAAAATTTAACTTTACGAATTTCGGAAGCTGCGAGCTTTGCACTCTAGGCCGACGACACTTTAATTATTTATTATAAATGCGTTATATCCACGATAAAGAAAACCGGCCAATAAATTCTTTGTTTTTCTTTCGTAATGTGACATAAATGAAATACCCGACGTGGATAAATGCAACTTTCTCTGTTATACGAGTAATTATAAAATTATTCTCACTGATTGTTTTTCCCGTACAATAAATATTACATCCGCTGTGTTGGTTGACGGTTGCAGTCACTCTGGATTGCCGATTGAATTATCTAACGATTCATTCAACTCGGAGGTATCAAGCTGACATGATGAAATATTCACGGTGAGGTAACCAGGTGGTAATTTACGTCGAGAATAAGACGATTGACGATGATTAGCCACGAGACATTCAAATTCACACGCCCGTTCGTTGAAATCAATGTCTTCGGGCAGCATTGTATTGCCATAATGCATGTCAATTAGAGGTTAAGACGTTTAATAAAATATGAGCGATACGTATTATTTGTTTCACTGTATATAAAAAACCCAACATTTGGAATCGAGTCTTGCTAGACTTTTTCATGTATTTGTACAGTTTTTTTTTTGCACCGCTGTTTTAGATAAAACGATTCCCTTATTGAGTAAACGGACGATTGAGTACTTTACATTTCATTTTGATTTGCGACCCTAACGCAATATATTTTTTATGAGGTCCACTAGTGGAAAAAAGTTGAGCACGCCAGATGTAAACACTATAAAAATGCAAAACAAATACTATAGTTGTGATTTCACCGCCGAGAAACAAACGATAAAAAATTATGAGCAGACTTGCGCAGTATACAAATGTGAGAAAACTAAAAAGTATATATATGAACATATTTTGTAATATTATGCAAGTGCAAAAACCGATACAAAATGAAAACAAAACAACGCAATGCAAGGACGAGCTGTTCGATATGAAATAAAAATTATACCTGCAAATTTAGACAGTCATTGATATGAGTAAGTTGGTATTACACGTTCCGTAAGTAAATTTCTGTCGAAGAACGTCGCAAGAATTCCACAAGAAATATAGATTTACGCACGATCTGCATACCTCGCGCAGCTGGCCAGTTACGCGTTTCAATAGTTTTATTACTGACAGAACATAAAATTATATCAGTAATAATTCGACTTTTACAGTACAGTGTCGGAATTTCGTTTTAACCTTTAGACCGTGGATGACTGCTATAGCATGTCCGACCTGACAAGGCCCGTGCTCGGACGGCTGCTATAGCACCCATGACCATTAGAGATTTATATTACAGCTATTATTGCTGTTTTATGGCTCAAATTACTTGAATATGGTACTGAATATTGTATATTTTCAATTCCATTAATTTGATTTACAAGAAAAATATTCATACAGGCTAAAATATCAATTTCGTGGAACCCTATCAAACACGTCAACAAAGTGGCGGCCGTTGCCGATTATTTTATTTGTGCGTCGATAGTTTTATTAAACTAAAAATATGAATATTTGCGCCAAAATGCATGGTTAACGGTAAATATAAAGGCTATCACATTGTTTAATTATGTGTAATAATTTCTAACGAGTCAGATTGCAAGTGAGCAAGTGCGAGTAAAAATGATAACGTTTCGAAGAATATTATTTTATCCACGATGGTGGTGGAGTCATCTCAGTTTCGCATTAAAATGACGGCGATTCAATCCAATTGTATGAAGAATGATTATTTGACTATTATACCGAAACTATGGCAAATATTATGTTTTTCACCATTTAAAAAAATACTATAAACGTCAATTAACATTTCTGGATACTTTAAATAAATTTACAATCTACAGTTATGGTCGAAAATAGTATTAGCAAATTTTCCAAAAAGGTGCCGCGTACGAACCTTGTTCTCTATATTCTTAATCGCGGTCAAAAGGTTAATTCGCTGAAAACTCTTGAATTTAATTTGTGTAAAAAAATAAACATTATTAATCGGCGAGTAAATGCAATGCTCCAACTGTATGTGTCAGTAACATATAAGTTATTTAAATTATCATACATGATCGCGTAATTGATTAAAACTTTTTTAAAATGTCTCATTTGATAAAGGTGTTCGAAAATGCCGCTTGTTTTTTTGTACAATTTAGATAAAAGTTCCATTTCGTATAACATTGAATGCAAGATATGAATATCCACTTATCATTCAGGGTGTGATATCTACAAATTGAGATAAGACCGAGATAAAAACGATAAGCGTTTATGTCACATTGACAATACATAACGAAATGGTGAACATACATATAATAAATATCGAGTGTGTCGATATTTCATAATTCACAGCTGCACTAGAATGGTACACTTATAGAGAAAAGAAAAATTCTCACAGATTTTGTCACTAACGACCCGGGTTTCGCCTTTCAGCATCTTCAGGCTTTCAAGTACACGGATGAACTTGAACTTCTTGAGTTCAAGTTCAATCACCAAGCACCTTCAGTCGAAATCTTAAATGATTATATTATATTTGAATACATTCAATACATTATGTGAAAATAAAAGTATTATGAAATGAAAACTTTAGGCTGGAAAAAAAATAGCATAAAATAAAATAAAAATCACGTGAATTGCATATATTTTGATAATAATATAAAAATATTCAATTAAACGAAATAAAATAATACTAAAATCGGAAACTACCGAAACAACAATTGGCATATTAAAGCAATGTATTAAGTGTTATAACATATAACTTAAAGATAGAAGAATATGTTTTGAGCCAACCATAAAACAGGTTGCGTGGTCGTATGGTCAACGTCGATGGCTTTGCTTACGGGGATCACGAGTTAGAATTCCAGTCCGTGCAGATTAATAAAAAAAGATTTTCAATTGAATTATAGATGTCTGTACAAACGCATAGATGTATGTGATATCGTGAATTTCTTCCCACCCATCCTATCCTAAAAACGGGTGTAGCAAGAGCTATTGGCTAACCACCTAGCTCTGTCCTAGTCAATTCCTACTCTCTTTGAAAAAAAGAGAAGTTGAGAAACTGAGTAACAAGCAGTTCTCTTAGGATCACTTATATTAAGATAACCTTTATTAGGAGTCCCCACATAGATGCAACTTTTTCATTTTCTTTGATGGCACTATGGCTCAAGTTGAGCCCTTTGCTCCCATACTGATTTCCACTATCCGCAGCATACATTAGCGCATCGAATAACCATTGCCTGGAAAAATGTTGATTGTTTATTAGTTTATAGAATTGATTTTTAACGTGATGTAACATTGGGATGTTTCCCGTATAGTTTCCAAGATGTGATATCCTGACATTCACACAGAATTCAGAGTGCAACTGTAGCTTAATAATTAAATCTTTAAGTAGGAAATGTATTAATGATCGATTGTATTCAAATAGCTTAATTATATTAGTTAAGTCATAATAATTTGGTGCCTCCTATGAAAAAAAAATATTGATCAAACTAATATATCAATGACTAGATATTAATTTCGTAATGTGTTTAATACATTTTACGAATAAAATCAATCGTAAAAAAACGACACATCGGTTGATGAAAAGCTTTATAGCATATCGAACATTACTAGTCAATTTTATGACAAGCATTGACATAAAAAATTTACCGGCAATTTTATCATATAATAAAAAAAAACTGTAATAATGTTAACAATGTCACTTCATCGTAATCCATGATATTAATTTTAGAGAATTTATTAAGTGTTCTATATCCAGTGCTTAATAATCTAGGGCGAGCGTGCCGATAAGACACACTTAAATATTTAAGACATTTTAATATTTCTGTTCGAAGGCATGGATGTTTAAAATGTCCAAAAATTCCCCCTCACCATTCCAATCCTAAACCAACGGGGTGTAGCGAGAGTGATTAGCCAAACACTAATCCTATCTTGCCCTGCCTTTTCTATCCCTACTACTCTCTTAAAAAAAGAGAGGTTGAGAGAAATTTATCATAGAAAAATTTCTGTTGAGATACCTCCATTAGAATCCCCTCCACATTGGGAGCGGACATGAATATAAAAAAAATATATGGTATATGTATTCCATCAGTTTTAGGATTACTGTATCAGAATAACATTTAGTCAATAATGTGCCATGGTATTTTTGTAAAAATACCGCTGCTAATAATAGAACATTTCTAAATGTTTAAAAAGATAATTCAGAAGATCTCTGCATCACTCTTGAGGTAGTTTTCCTATTTTCCCCGGTGGTAGTTACTCATTGCCTTATGAGTAGGGAATCCAATCCCGAGCCAAAATGTTGATCCCGGGATTTCGGGATTAGAATTTTTCGATCCCGGGATCAGTACATTTTTTTAAGAAATAAAATATGTTATTTTTGTGAAAAATAAATTAAGCAATTTATTCTATATTATATAACCAGCTATGGGCTGCCGATACGTTACCGAAAAGCTCTCTTAATCTCAGTTATTCGCGATGTACAGGTGAATGAGTGGATTTTTTAATTACTCGTAAAAAAATATGCGCCATAATTATTAAACGAACTCAATATGCATACATTATGTAAAAATACGCAATATAACTTAAAATAATTAATGTCGACAGCTGATAAAAGTATCTACCTACTTCAGACTGCAAGAGCAAAGATTTCTGAAATTGTCGTGTATTTTTAATGATCCAGTGTCAATTTTTTGATCCCGGGATCCCGGGGCTAGTCCCGAAATTATAGTTTTTTTTTTATATTTACACATTTTATTTTTATAAATGATATTTATAATATTGGTCAAAAATTAATAATACAACTTATTCTATATTATATAAAGCATTTATTTTATACTTTATTTATTTCTTTAGTTAAAAAATAGTCGGAAATTAATTTTCTTTTCAACAGCCGTTCAGGACATTCTGTGGTTTTTGTAGTAGAACCACTTGTATTCGATGGAAATGAATTGATGCAAGTTGGTCCATGAATTTCGTTTTGTGTATTGAAAATAAATGCGTGTGCAGCCTTTTTGTAGATTCCTCTCCAGTTGTTAACACCATACTACACTCTTCACCATTAGCTGTGGCTCCATCCACAGGCGTAAAAAGTGTTTCCGTATATCATCATCTTTCTTATGAACTCGAAATTTCTGTTCCTTGTTCATGTTTAATTGAAGGGTAAAAATATGTTATTAAAATACTCGGTGTCTCTTGGAAATTCAACCGTAGAACTAATGAAAAATATTTTTTGACACTGGTATTATATAGGAGCTTTAGTTTCTACGGTTGAATGAAAATTATTGTTGTATCACCTCTTTTCAAATTTTATTTTTAAAAAAGTTATACATGTACATGTTTAGAGCGGTTCGGTGATTCTACCGAACATTACTTTTCCGAACACGAACACTCCGAACAGGAATGGTCCGAACACGAACTCTCCGGCCAAGAATACCCCGAACACCGATTCTTTCGGACTCGGAATCTTCCGCACACAGAACCTTCCGGATATAGAATACTTCGCACACCGAATACTCCGAACATTTAAATATTTTTAATAGAAAAATCATTGTTTTATTGTAACGTGGAATGTTTTATGGCAATTATGCCAAATATTTTTTTAAATGAAAACAAGAAACGTATTTAATTTTCATGTATATAAGCAGTTTATAATTTTATTCGTATTTTGGCTTATTAATTTTTAAAATTGTGTTGTATTATAATTGTGCTGATATTTAAAGGAAATACCATGCATATAAACATTTAAAATTGCAAATTGATATACAGTACTTTAAACATAATTTTATTATCTTATTGATACACATATCATACATATTTTACATTCACTTGACAAATGCAAAAATGTGTATATCAATTTTTAAACATATTATGTGTTTGTAATTTTTTTATTGCAATGACTTTAATAAATAATTTTAGCAATTATTATTATTGAAAGAAATGAAAGTATATCACTTTTAGGGTGTTCACTGTCAATACTTGGTGGAAAGGCATTATATTAATAAAAACACAATAATCCTTTGTACTTCATTCCACTTTATTTAATATGTCAGGACCGGTTTCGCTAAGTTGACGATGCTCGTAATGAGCGAAACCGGTCCTGACATATTAAATAAAGTGGAATGAAGTACAAAGGATTATTGTGTTTTTATTAATGAAAGTATAGTTGAAGTTATTCTTAGATCTGTTTATTACTCTGTTTTTTGATGATTAATATTATATTCCCCCCTCCCACCCATCCTATCTTATGAACGGGGCGTATCGAGAGCGATTAGGTTACCACTAGTCCTGTCCAAGCCCTATCCTTCTATCCCTACTCTCTTTAAAAAAAGAGAGATTGATAATTGATAAACAAGCAGTTCTCGTTTAAACACTTATGTTGAGATAAACTGATGGCCATAGACTAGTAAACTTAGGACTGTGACTTTTTCTTTTAATTTGCAATACTTCTTTGTGAATTAATGTTATACAATGACAAATGTAGGTATTATAGCTTTAAGATAGATTTTTCGTGTTAATTTTTTTTAACTTTATAAAGCATCAAAAAAAATAGTATAATGTAGTTTGGTGGTTTGGTATTCAATGTAAGTTCTTATTTCCGAATTAAAGTCAATTAATGTTATTGTTGAGAGTTTTAATACATGTTTTGATGTTATAAAAACGTCGTAATCTCATGACAGTAGTACTTTAAAAAAATAGTTTATTATTAAATAGAAACTCACGATATAAGAGATAATACATATTTATTATTGCTGAATATAAACATTTGTTTTGGATTAAATGCACATAGTGCTAAAAGGTCTTTTGTTTACAAAATAAAAATGTTATTATTTTACAATCATTTCGTGCGAACATATTGTAGATCTGTTAATGGCTACCGAGTACCGACCCTTCTTATACAAGTCAACGTCAGCAGATTAATACCTGAAGGGGGAAACTTAAACTATTAAGTACGTTTGATCCACTCCGAAGAAAAAATGCGTTAAGAGTACTCGAAAAAAATGCTTTATTTATTTATTTAACATTGCCTAAGATTGACAAATTATAAATTTAAGACTTTTACAATGAATAAAAAAAACATTACATATTTTCATATTAAAAGCAGTAATAAAAAATGGCAAGAAAGCCTACTTATAAAAGCACAAATTCTCCAAAAAGAAAGCTCGCCACGTTATGTTATTCACTAGAATCAAATCAAAATTTTGTTTTAACTCACAAAGTTGGCATTTACTTAAATCATAGTTCTGACAATGGCGAAAGCCGAAATAGCTATCAACGCATAAAAATGATTAAAAACTGCAGAACTAAAATACTTTGATATTTTTACCTTACTAAAATAAAATTTTACTACAAAATTTACTACCGATTTTGCCGCTATCTACACAAAAAGTGTTCTTGACGATTGTTCTTCAAGATTTTTTCTTGACGTTATGCACTCGAAGATTTAATAAGCCAACGTAAAAGAATTGTTTCAATTTCAGTAGTAAGTTATTTTTTATTGACTGAGGGTTTTTCGTATATTTTGATTATTTTTACTAATAGTAGTACTACGCACAAAAATATAAGAACATTTTTTGATATTGGGGTCAACCTAAAAAGAATATTAATAATTATTACAGGAAGAATTTTTATTTATTTTCAAAACGCACAATTAAAAAGTGTGAATGAACTGATTTATTATTACTTTTGATATATGTATATTTTTAGTAACTATTACTTTTGATTTTAATTGATCGAGTGAAAGAATCGAAATGCCTGAAATTCACTTGAGAAATATTTTTTTGCAACGAATAATAAAAATATATGTTTGCAAAAATTTACGGAAAAATGTCTTCTGACGAAATTAAAAGAACTTAAAAATATTTAATGGTTAATATTTTTAAATAATATATATGAAAAATTGTGTACGGCGTTACTAATCAAAGGGTTAAGATTACAGCATGTAATTTTACCTCTGGCTTTTTGGCCATTCTCACAGACCGTCCTGCACGTGGGTTTTCGGAAAACCCTAAAATAGTTAAGATATGATTAGCAAATAAACAACACGTTTTGCTTAGACTTTTAAATACTAGTGTATAAATAAACCGATACAATATAATGGCCAGTCTCTGTAATTTAGTAGTAAGAGTTTTACTTTTTGTTTGGGTTCAAGTCCCGACATTGTCAATATGTTAAAGATCTCTTTTCTAGATTTGATTTTATGTGGCTTGAAAATCTGATACCTCGACTGTTAACTTGAATGATAGATACATTATTAAATTTGTTATGTAAAATATTTTTATTTTAATTTTATTATATTGTAATAAATATATATTTTGTAAACATGTATATTGTATATGTATATTTTGTTTTTTATTATATTAAAATGAATACATATTTTGTAAACTTTTCATATTTGGATTTTAGATCTACCATGAGTCGACCATTTTAGACAGCTGACACAATGATCGCTTGCTAACATATTTAAATAAATAATGTAGCTAAAAAATCTCATTTTTGTATATTTATGTTTTGTAACTACATATAGGTACATACAGTACCTATATGTAGTTACATATTGAGTTTAATGAAAAATCCTTTCCTTAAAATTCTTAAAAAATTTTCCTTCTTATTTAGTAATATATTATATTTTTTTGATAAAACTGTTTTCATGGTATCGTGATTTGTTTACTACATAAATGTGTTGATATGTACTCTTAAATAAACAACATTACTCTCTGACTTATATTGATTCATAAATCTAAAAAATATTTATAATCATCACTAAAGAAATGGAATTTTTCAGTAAAGTAAATCCAATCTTATCAGAAGAACTAAAGTATTTTAGTAAAATTATTGAGCTTTTACACCAATAAATGGACATTAAAATTTTGTTCATGAGATTACGACGTTTTTATAACATCAAAACATGTATTAAAACTCTCAACAATAACATTAATTGACTTTAATTCGGAAATAAGAACTTACATTGAATACCAAACCACCAAACTACATTATACTATTTTTTTTGATGCTTTATAAAGTTAAAAAAATTAACACGAAAAATCTATCTTAAAGCTATAAATACCTACATTTGTCATTGTATAACATTAATTCATAAAGAAGTATTGCAAATTAAAAGAAAAAGTCACAGTTAGGGCTTCCAATTAACCGGACTTTCCAACTAACCGGTTTTCGGTTTTTTCCTGGAAATAAAACCGGTTAACCGGTTTAAACCGAAATATAACGTACTTTGATTAGGTAGGTATGCAAAAAAAAAAAATTTTTTGTAAAAATTTAAATATTTGTCATAAATGATCCAAATTTGATGAAAAATCGATATTTATAATATAGATGGGACACAAAAGGCATTTTATATATTTATATATATATATACAACAATGTCAATTAAATGTGGAAAAATATGTTATGATAAAATATGTCAAATAAAAAAATAGAGCTTGATAATAAAACTCATCAAAAGAAAGATCTTTAAATAAGTGCATGTATTTTTTAAGTAGACAGGACATCCAATGCTTAGACAAAAATTTAGTAGAATACAAAAATATTAACTTATATTATGTCTCCACTCCCACTTTGAAGCATATAGACTCAAACAATTATTTTTTAACGAGAACTGCTTTTTACTCAGTTGATCAACCCCCTCTTTTTTCGAAGATAGAAGAGATTAAAAGTTATGGCTAGCACACGACTAGTGGGTGGCTGATCACTCTCACTACGTCATAGTAATTTAAGGGATAGTGGAATAAAATATTAGGCATCACAGACATCCATGTCATAGAAAAGAAATCTATGAACTGATTGCAAAAATCCGTCCGTACTGGGATTCGAGCTCGTTTGGTCCGCAACCCAAAGAAATGACGTTGACCACTCGCCCATGGACTCGGCGTTATCATGTTCATCATGTGCAGACCATAATACTTAAATTATAATTAAGATTAAAAAGCACAATAATAATTATATTTTATGATAACATCAATTATTTATTGGGTATATGTTATTTTATGAACAATTATTTATTTATACATATAGGTATTAAACGATACTTCAATTTTCATTTGCGTATTACGTACAAAATTACTTACATAATATTATATTAAAAAATCATAGTTCACAGTGTGTTTGTTTATCTATTGCTAAAGAAAATAATTCGAAAAAAAAGAATGCATCTAAAATGTTATATTACACGAAACTAGAAATTTGAATTCAAAAATTGGATCAATAAAAAATAGGCACCAAGCAAAGCTGTATTTGAATATATTTTTTTTTATATTGTTCTAGTTAAGATAGATATTGTACTATTTACCTGAAAAATATCAATGACTTCTTAATTTCCTATAACCTCATAATCAGTGCGTATAAGCAATTTGTATATTATAATACTTAGAAAACTATCAATAATCTCATATTTTTTTATTAAAAAGAAACATTTTTTCCGCATTGAAAAATACTTAAATAAATGTATTTGCATTAAACTAACACAACAAAGATCACACATTCCGACTAGGTTTGTCCGTAGTTCGCTACGGACCCCATTGTTAATTATTTTACCTAACTATGTCGACCTTGTGGGTAACATTTTAGCCACATCTGGTATTAATTTAATGACACTTTACAATACACAACGTCTAATTTTACAGCTGAGGAAAGGACGAGTACTTAGGTAAAAAAAAGCAACCATATAATTGAACAATACAGTAAAAGTGACACGGGACAAAGTTCTTGGAATAATTTTGACCCCCCGTTAGGTAAGACATTACAATTAACTCTTGGGTATTAGTTTTCACATATTCCATTATGATGGAGAATAAAAGGTTGATACAATAATTAAAAATATCATATTTAAAGCAGCGATTCTTACATTGTTGATTTAAAGACAAAAACAAGTATACTTAGAATAATTATAATTTAATAAACATACAAAGGAAGAATATATCTACTAAAAAGCACATAAAAAAATAATAATGGGTAAGGAGATGTAGATTATTACTCACTAATTAAATTGTATACGTTTTAAAATGGTATTTGATAGTTATATGGTAACCTTATCAATAGTTTTTTCAAGATTTATACGGAAATTTACAATAAAGGTTATTGAGTGACGTGCATGTAAGAATCATTCCGTCTTTTGATAAATAATTGTCAATAATTACGAAAAAATATTAAATTCTTTGAAAATGTCATTTCTGTTCACAACACGGACAACTTTGAGACATAAGTAGATTATTTTATAAAATTCATATGCATGTTTGTTCTGTTATGTGCATTGTTTACATATTACGCAATAAATTCATTGTAAAACATTTTTCTTTTGTAAAAAACAATGAAAAACAAGAAAAGAGTATTTTTGATAAAACGCGGTTAACCGAAGAAAATAAACCGGTTTTCGGGTTTTTTCAAAACAGGCGATAAACCGGTTAACCGGTTTCGGTTTAAACCGGTTTGGAAGCCCTAGTCACAGTCCTAAGTTTACTAGTCTATGGCCATCAGTTTATCTCAACATAAGTGTTTAAACGAGAACTGCTTGTTAATCAGTTGTCCAATCTCTCTTTTTTTAAAGAGAGTAGGGATAGAAGGATAGGGCTTGGACAGGACTAGTGGTAACCTAATCGCTCTCGATACGCCCCGTTCATAAGATAGGATGGGTGGGAGGGGGGAATATAATATTAATCATAAAAAAACAGAGTAATAAACAGATCTAAGAATAACTTCAACTATACTTTCATTTCTTTCAATAATAATAATTGCTAAAATTATTTATTAAAGTCATTGCAATAAAAAAATTACAAACACATAATATGTTTAAAAATTGATATACACATTTTTGCATTTGTCAAGTGAATGTAAAATATGTATGATATGTGTATCAATAAGATAATAAAATTATGTTTAAAGTACTGTGTATATCAATTTGCAATTTTAAATGTTTATATGCATGGTATTTCCTTTCAATATCAGCACAATTATAATACAACACAATTTTCAAAATTAATAAGCCAAAATACGAATAAAATTATAAACTGCTTATATACATGAAAATTAAATACGTTTCTTGTTTTCATTTAAAAAAATATTTGGCATAATTGCCATAAAACATTCCACGTTACAATAAAACAATGATTTTTCTATTAAAAATATTTAAATGTTCGGAGTATTCGGTGTGCGAAGTATTCTATATCCGGAAGGTTCTGTGTGCGGAAGATTCCGAGTCCGAAAGAATCGGTGTTCGGGGTATTCTTGGCCGGAGAGTTCGTGTTCGGACCATTCCTGTTCGGAGTGTTCGTGTTCGGAAAAGTAATGTTCGGTAGAATCCGTTCACCGTTTAGAAAAATAGAAAAATCACTTTAGTTATCGTCACACTGGATTTGACAAACAATATTAATGATAACTAACAACATAAAATGTCTTCATAGAGCAAAGCCGAAGTGGCATTAAAATAAATAAAAAGTCATTTAACATTTCAATCTGCACAATGCAGATAAAGAAACAAGAAACATTTCATACTAAAAAATAACGTCTTATCGTCAAACGTGTCCTCTTACAGTAATCTATAATATGCTGTAGAATTTAATATTTTTGGGATTCATTAAAATGTAATTAATTACCATAAATGACTTCTAGTATTTCATTTTATTGATTTCCTCAGCAGAATTTATTTTCGAATATGATATCTTGTGCATTGTGAAATAATGAACAATGGAACATTGTATATTATATTTGAAGATAAGACAGTCTGTATATTGGCTGCATTTTATTTTACAACGCCAAGACAATTCTGCTTTATACGAAAACCAATCCCGAAGCTTTCGGGATCATTTCTTCTAATCCCGGGATTGAAATGTATCAAAAACTGTACGGGATCTCGAATCCCGGGATTGGATTCCCTACTTATGAGTACTCAAAACACCTTACAGATAATGTTATATCCTACTCATCTATCAGAAAAAACCAATCCATAGAATCCAAGAAAACTTGTATGAAGAGCTGTCAAATATTATCACACTGATAGAAATGTTTTCCATCTCCGACCTTCGTAATTAATTTAATTTATCAAATATTAACAATTAATTAAATATATTATTTACAGTGCATAATTAGATAAAATATTTTATATTTACAGCTGTCTGTATCTTATCCCCTTGACAAATAATGATAATTTAATAAGTATTTACACATAATTATTACATCAAGCAGAATTAAGATAATAAGTAGAGTACAAATTGAAAATGACATTTATATATATAAAAACAATATATTAATTATTTCATTAACAGATTTAATGACATACTAATACACAGTATTTATATTACTACAACATTTCTAAATGCGTATAATTCAAGATAATATTTAAACTTATTTATTTTTCGCATTTTAACGTGAATGAAAAATAAGAAAACATTTTTACGAGTTATATTTTAAAATTATTTAATAAGACTCACCTGATCAATCAATCAATTTGTTTAAAACATGAACATGCAATACTATACCTTCGATAAGCAATGTAAGGATTATTGTTAATAAAATTATTTACTTACTAAATTGAGTAAATAAAAAATAATTATTTAATCTATTCGTCATTGACACATTTGTGATAGGATAAGTACTCAAATCAAGCCTAATGTTTTATACAAAAACCACTATGTACTTCTACTATTTCCGGAATTATTTTATATGATCAGAACCGGTTTCGCTCATGACGAACATTTTCAACTGATAATAATGTACATTAAAAGAGTGCTATTTATACTGAACCAATTCACTGTGGTGTAAGAAACAATTTGTAATATTAATATTAAATAAATTTACAGATAAAGATACAAAATACGAATAAGTGACACTAAATTGACTATAAATAGATTTTTGAATACCTTTTTACCAAATAGATGATACTTGTATGCAATCGCGTTAAAAAAAACAGTTAAGTTAAGCAGTGTTCACTAACATTAAATTCGAAGGTATTTTTGATCTGGGAATGTTCACTACATAATTTATAATATAACAATATACAATGCACTATATATGAAGAAGGAACAATCAGTCGCCATAAGACCAAACAAGAGCTGATAAATAATAAGGTCGCAATTGAATACGTTACCTTTTTTCGTTTTAACTTTTGTATGCTGGACATCCATTTTCATATTTGTTGTTCAATCGACGGCCATTTTATAATTGACCGTTATTAATATGTCTACGAGCGAATTAACAGATGTAGCAATATAAGCTGTTATCAATAGACATTTATATATAATTAAAATAATGGATTTATTGTGATAAATTTTGCTCGTTTCGACTGATTGGTGCGGTGCATTCGCTTAGAAGAGTCGATCAAGTCTCGGATGTTTAATACTATGACGAGATAAGACATCTAGTACACATTGAGGGATAGGCGCCATTGAGCATTTGAAAAAAGCAATTGTCTATAATCTGTATCTATTAGGACGCCCTACAATGCAAACTTGCTACATTAGATCGGGCATGTTTATCAGTTAATAAATACGATGCAATAGTTTTTGAAAAATATTTAAATCGATAATTGTATTTACTGCCTTGAAAGCATTAATAAATACAATAAAAAGGAAATAATCAATAATAATACTCTACCTGAAATTCATCGTTGGATTTACGGCTCCTTGGGAAACAAATCAATTGTCTTTTATCATACAAATTTAACAGTGGCACGATAAAAAAAATATACAATACATATGATAATTTCGATGAATTCGGCGGTAAATTTGTGTAAATTCAATATGAATATAAAATCATAATTTATTATTTTGTTATTACAATGATTGCGACTCGTGTTTTGCTAACCATTTAATAGAAAATGATCGTAAACTTGATAAAAATAAAAATTGAGAAATATAGAGAAATACTCCATTGAGTAAATAATTAAGTTTTGAGAATGGTTTGGAGTCCCTGGGAATTAATAAAATCATCAACTGGAATAATAATAAATTATTAATAAATAAGATTCTAATATAACAGGGAGATCATCACTGATAAATTTATTTCCGATGGGGTTTACCTATCCTAAAATAAGGCATTTGTTTTGTAATTGGTCATATTATAGTTTCTATCTAATCCCTACCTGCGTTCAATATTAAGGGAAAAAAGGGAAAAACCCCCAAACTACATTTTGTAATTAATAAGTATAGACTTAAGAACCAATGTTTACTTGATAAATAAATAACCTAACGATGGTTAGTCTGAAGATGCTTATTAAAGGAGCGAAACGCGTCTCCCATTTTTTTTAACAAAATCAGTGCAATGATCATAGAAAAACTCACAAATCGCTGTCTTTCATCACTGATATATATATAATATGAGTGTTTGTTGTATTATATGTTATCACTAACTAATTGGTGGATTGTGAAATAGTTTAAGCCTCATATAGCTTATAATTTACTACAAAGAGAGTTAAATATAATACAACACTCCATGACCCAAAAAATAAAAAAAATAGTATATCTCAATGAGTGTACTAAACTTTTTTTTAAATAACAATGTTGGCGTATTTTTCAAATGAATTAGATTCTATATATGCAATTATTTATTGTAAATTTCGAAAGATATCGTTATTTGTTACAACATTGAGTTAGTGTGTTGTCTAAAAATGGCGATATCAAATTACTAATACTATAATATGTTATAACGAAAAAATTAAACAATGCGGTGATATCATAATAGTCTATAAATCTTTCCACCTTTTCATAGTTAATTTTGTTAAATTTTTGGCAGACACCGACAACCTTGACGTGGCAATGAAAGTTCAAAGCGTTCTGGTAAAATAATATGTAATTATGTTATGTCATATAATACGAGACACCATAATTTAAAAAAAAATACACACGTCATTATTGATTTTCATCAAAAGAGGTTAAAAAAAATAATAATCGCGTAACGTTAAGAAATACTATGTATTGCAAAAAGAATATTTTTTTCTGAAAAAGAAGGTCACTAATGATGATATAAAAAACACATTAGCAGTCAGCCATTTTGCGGTATTAAAAACTAATTAGGTATAAAATGGCTGCTATTTGATATGAAATGGTACCTGTTTATAAAAATAAAAATTCCATTAGGCCATTCACAAAGAACATTCGTCGCTTTGGCAAAAAAGGTATGTCGGGAATATTGATTTGACGATTTTGAATAGTTTTGTATTATATATGCTTTGCTAGTAATATATATATATATATATATATATTGTTACTTAAATTTAATTTCAATAAGTTTGTAGTTTGAGCTTGAAATTCATAGTTTTTTTTTGTGATAGCGGGTTAACAAAACAATAAAGAATGCAAATATTTAAACGTATACTACTTAAAATATAACATTCATTATGAATATCGATAGTTCACTTCATAAGTCAGACAACTACAAAAAAGTGAGATTAGAATTAATCTCAGATAATTAAAAAGTGACAAAAACTGTTAATGCTGATAAACCTTTATAGAATTTATAGAAACAAATGTTTCATATTGTCTATAGTAACAGACGGATATTTCCAAAATTCTTACAATATAATATTATTATGATAAATAAATTATATTAACACCTAAAATGTAAAAAAAAAACTGGACACAAATCAATATCTTTTTTTTAACAATATTTTTCCAATTTATCTTTAAATAGGTTATTTGTAGATGTCTGAATAATGAAGTGGACTATCAATATATCTATATCTGTTCATATACACCCAACTTTTTTTACACGGTTTGGAAATAACACTGTCAACTTAAAATAACGAATACTATATTTTTACACAAATTAGTTGTTCTAGCACGATTCCTAGAAACAAAAAAAAAACAAATAACAGATTTCCTAATAAGAATTTTAGCAACAGGTGATAATAATAACAAACAAAAGTCTTCATTAGAGTCTAGCGATGATTGTGCTAACATCCAGTCACTCATAAATATGCACGTATGTCATCAAGTAGCGATGACAAGTATTTTTCTTTTCATAGAATATATAAGTATGTATGAATATTTGACGATATCTTTGTTGGGCTTTCGCATGTTTTTGTTTTCTAAAATAACACACTTTTTTTTAAATTTTGACAACCAAATCTTCAATTTCTTTATGTATTGTATATATTTTATTGCGGTTTGTTATACTTACACAGTTTTTTGTGGAGTGTATTAGCTAATTATTGATAAGTGGTTAAGAAAGTTATAACTATGGACATTGTTAAAAATATGTACGGTAAATATATTGGCCATAGACATGATTAAATAAATTATACCAGAAGAATTCTTCTACCTTTTCAGTCGTTGGGTCAATATAATTAATTACATAATGATGCGAGATTTCATCTTATAAAAGACTACGTCATCTTTGAGATTAATACTACTAAACTGGCTTAGCGTGCTATCACTGCTAGAGATTTGTGATGGCTTTTAGTCGATATTGTATAGGAAGACCACGAAGGAAATATATAAAATCTGGGCCTAACAGTACTGCAAACAAATCGACACACGATTATTTGAGACGATAAATATCATACGCACATAAATCCACAACAAAATTTTTGATAACAAGCATTTTTGCTCATAACGATTCTTCTTGAGCTAATAAAAAATGTTTCATTAATGTGATTTGAACTACTACTTTACTATTACGTACTTTAACAACAATACAACACTTTTTGGGTTTTATTTTTAATAGTTACAAAATAAAACAGTTTTGTAATAAGGACTCTTAGGTTTGTTTTTTTACTGCTTTTTTTAAATTAAAATATAGCCGAAAAAAAATTATTTTTCATTTTAACATAAAAATCACGCTATAAAAACGAAAAATCATCAAAACACGCCGCCAAACAAACAATTGCAGTTTGATAGGGCTGTTGCTGCATTGTGACTGGATTAAACGGACTTAAGCATGATTTACACTATGGCACGGACTTTGGCACGTTTGAAAAAAGATTCAATGTTCTACCTAATTGTTCAACCAAAAAATAGAGTGGTTTGATTATTCTGAACTCAAAATATCCTGCTTACAAAGAATTGAATGGCATAAAAATATCAAAAAACGTTTACAGTTACGATTTAGGTGCATATATGACATTTATTGACTCATTAATTAAACATCAGTAACACTATATATATAACAAGCTATTACAAACATTAAAGTTTCAGTATTTTTTTTATTATTTTGTATGACTATTAACGAATTATTTTCATTTTTCTTTTACCAATTCACGTAACCGAGCGTGAAGATAGCCGTATATCTGTAACCACGGATACAGTCAAGCATCATTCAAACAGGATACAAATAAATGTAATATTTGAATAGATTTTCTTCAATTCAATAATTTGGTTTTAGAGAACCAGTAAATAATATTTCGGATGGGTCACCCTACGCTCGAAATAATAACAATTATTTTGCCCGAGGCTGTGATACAAAGAGATGATCAGTCGACAGTGGGTCACTAGCGGAATACCAGCCACTAAGCGCCTATCACCAGCCCACTGCTCGGTACCAATCAACGGAACCCGGTCGAATTCCGATTGCACTATGCAATTCCCGGAAATGGAACGTTTCGACTCTGCGTTGGAGCCAGGACTGGAATCAGTTTGACATTGGCAAATTTTTGATTTATGTCAACGAATCAACTTCTAAAACTTCTAAATATCACAATATTGTGACAGAAAAAAGCAAATATTTTTACAAACCTTTAGCGGATTAAGTTTGCGTTTGATAAATACCATTCCATATAAACAGTATTTCATCTCATTTATTAAGATCAAGGCCAGTCAGTATTATCAACTTACGACACCAATAATTGACAGTAAATTCTTTGAAAGGTGAAAACCCCTAATAACCATCTAAATTAAAACCACACTTAATACATGTGATGTTGCAAGTACTTTATGGTTTAAATTGTAATGAAAGTGTCTTGCCATAGTTAAGCCATAACACTATTTAAAATAAAATTAGCGCATTTTAGCACATATTACTCATTTTATTCTACTGGAAGAGCTTTATCAGTTAGCTAAGTTTAGTCAACTGAAATTTATTATATATGCTAAGCAAAGTTAAAACTGAGTGTGAAAGCATGTTTTTATAATGCCGATGTTACATACAAACAAATATATATATATATATATTGTAACAGACACATTTAATTATTTCATCAATATTACATTGGACTTGGATCAAACCGATCCAGATCATTATATCAACTTGTGTTAGTAGTGCAAACGTTTTTTATCAATATGTAATTCAAAATAAGTTGTGAATTTTAATTATTGATTTTCCCTAGCAAAACTATTGTAAGTTTAAACTTTTTCTAGTTTAATTTCGTTTTTTTCTATTATCGAGCAAAGTTTTGTGACTGTCGTTGACTGAATCTTGGTTGAAGTCAGTCAACGACAGATGATTTAAGACACTAAATTCCACTATAAAAAATGAGTAACTAAAGATTACAAATTTAAAAATACAATAGTTTTGCTAGATACTACCGATGTATGTCTCTCGATGTTTATGTACTACGCCTGCCTAGATATGGCCCTGTCTAGACCGAACAAATTGATGAGTTCCACATCATGATATTTGTCTTGCTTGCTCCATTTATTACGACTCTTGCAGATTATTTCATTATCTTTAAAGTGACGACGTTCAGTCGATCTCAAGAAATTGTCCTAAGTGTAAGAAGTTAATAAGGAATGCGAACGGAACTTATTATATTATGCTGAGTTACCGCAAAAGTAGTAAGTAATTCCTCGATCTCACACTTGCTAAAACAACTTTATACAAAATTGTATTTACAGTTATTTAACAATCTCAATCAAGTCTGAACCGCTTTCCAACCAAATGTTCGAAAATCAACCTTTTAAGCAGCATGCATAAATATGAATTAATTGAACATATATCAGGTATAAATGTGTAATATAATGAGCAATTTAATTACAACAGTGGTTGCGGTTCCTCAAAAAACAGGATTAAAATGTGCCGTCCAATATTATGTACATCCAACTAATTTTTACACGACAAATTTCCAAGATTTAAAAAACCGTGTTAGGAACAACATTGTCGTATAGAAAATCGTGTAAAAAAGTTAATAATGAAGACCTATACGTAAATTACACAAAATATTATTCATAATATGTATTTTAATTAGGAAACATAACATTATTCATCGCTACTTGTTTATATACAGAGACTTTTATGACGGACAGGACAAAAATCGTTTTCATGACAAGAAATGTTTGACACGGATAATGTTTAAGGATCTAATTATGGCTTATTTTCATTATTACTGTCATATGCTGTTGAATATTACGAAATCCGTTATTTGCTTCTTATTTGGAATAAATAATTCTGGAAAAATAGTATTAATTTTTCTTATTGGACCGTGCATTGGAACGCCATTTTTTGTTTTTAAGCTTAATAATATGTTTCGCTGTTTGACGACATTCACTCGGGATTAAGTGAGAGGTGAATCAGACTGAATTCGTTATTACTTTATTATTTAATCATGTATCGAAAAAAATCAGTTTGCTAATATTATACGTAAACATCATTGTCGGGTGTCTTTAGCAGACATGCAAATCATTGTTGAAATTAAATTTAGTCATATGTGTGAATTGATGCAGCTCATATCACAAACACCATGTTTAACATGTGTTTGAGTATAGAATAATAAATTTTAAGATTTATTTTTATAAAGAGTCAGAACAACAAATCAGCGATGATAGAAAAACATGACAAGTGACTTTGCTCATGCGCATAATCTCAGACAGCCTATCAAAGAATCTATAGCATAGTTTACCCCCGGAGAGTTAGGAGATGATCTGCATACAATTGTTTAACATTATATACTATTTTTATGTCCAATAATAACGGTGAGAAATTTAAATCGACAAGAGAAGAATAACATAAATACACATACAGTAGAACCTCAATATAACGGATAAATGTGAAAATAGTCAAAAACGTTAAGTTAATTAATGTCATAGACGTTTCAATCCAATTGTTTCAACAATGTTCTGCGCATGATTATCACGTCGTACCATTCTTATTAACTAGTCATAATGTCAAACTGCTCATAGACTGAACGATCACTGACGTTTTCAACGCTGGCCGCTGATTCACACAGCTTCAAGGTAGTTTAATTAATTTACGAAGACGAATTAACAGGTTTTTTTAAAACTATTTTACTTAAGTTTTAATAAATATAAATAAATAAATTACTTTCACATAATGGAATTTCTTCCTTATTGACACATCCCATTGTTCCGTTATATCGAAGTTCTAGTGTATGCAAAACACATTACATGAATTGCATACACGTACACAGGTAAATAATTAAGAACATTCTTAGTGTATAGAGGCAGAAAGGGCGGAGTAAAAGACAATAATTTGTTATAAAAAAAAAACATTCAAATAGCAATTTAGACATAACTAAGTAGTCAGAAATATTAATGTAAAATTTTGGTATGGAATGATACCGAAGTGGTTATCAAATACCAAAACTGAAATGGAGTTCTGAAGTTAATGCCGATACAATTACTTGTTTTATGTGCATGAATTCTAAAATAAAGCTGTTTAAATCGAATCCCCGTATTTTATTTTGAGGTTTGATTATTTAAAATATAGGGAATATTATTATATCACATTCATTCAATATAATAGTTTGCAACAGTTTAGTTGCCGGATTATTTCAAAATTCTTTTTAATCAATCAGTTATATTTAATATTATTAATTTGTTAAAAAAAACTCACCTTATCAATTTAACGATATTTATATCTTGATATCATCGCCGACGATTTGCAAGGATATACGATAGCGATGTATAGACGATATTAAGTGATAAGATTTGCTTTTTAAGATTTTTTGTAAATTGTGCAGTAGGAGGTGCGGTAAACAAGAGGTGAATTAAGACATAAAATTGTTTCAACGACTACAGCTCACTCGTTGCGAATCATTTTATATCAGCGTTCGACAAACAATGAACACACAATTTAGTCCATTATCTGGTCACGTTTTCAATTATATTCTGTTCGTAGATATTGTGCATTTTGTTAGGTATATAATTAGCTTTTTTTCAGCTGTTCTGTCACACTCACAATAAGTACGAGACTTTATCAGATATAAATTATATTTCTTAAAATTCTGTCGCTTAAAAGATAAGAATTGAAAAAAAACATAAGGCTGTCCCAGTTGGTAAATTTTAAATATGATCGATTGACAATCAATTTATATGAGGGCCAAATACGCTTTTTCATTGACGCGACTAAAAACACAATCACTATTTATTTACCATTAATAAATTATAAATATATGAGTAGACAAATTATATTATTCAGCCAGTATTATAGATGAGTTATCCGCAACCGCTGTGCCGTGGCACACTAGTGTGCCGTGAAGTGATGTTAGATGTGTTCTTTATAAATATGTAGTAAAAAACACAAATATAATATTTTGTCGCATGTATAAAATATTCTGGACACGTACATTTGTGTGTTTAAACGGAGAAATATAGCATAATGTAATTTCTCTGAAATACTGTTTTTATATATATTTTACTTGTGGTGTGCCGCGGAAACTTGGGTATAAATATAGTGTACCGTGAAGGAGAAAAGTTTGCCGAACGCTGCTATAGATCAATCGTGAATTAAATATAAACTCGAAATGAATGTGAATAAAAAATCGAGCAATAAGCGCGAGGACATATTTATAAAGAAACAATGTTTGGCAAAACTGTGTTCGCTCCCGATTGTTTGCTATAAGCTTTTACAACATTCGGTTTGTCAAGTAGATATACGCAGTGGATTTTTAAAAATATTGATTTGATTAACACCTCCATGCCCATGATGCAATCGTAAATAGTTGAGCCATTAAATCATTCAATATTTCTCTTAATATTGTCAATAAGTATTTATCATTTTATGTATTCTAGCATATACACTTTTAAAATTATTTTTTCGCTTCTAACTTAGGTTTAAATACTGTCAATAAACAGTGAAACTGAGATGCCATCATGGCAGGGAACGTGATTTTTAAGGATGTCATGATACGGGTTAATTTAATAATGCATATAAGGTTTGGTAAATTATAGGTTGTATGACTGCGTTGACTCAATTTGTAAATAGGTAGTTGTGGTTCTCAACGAGATTTCAGAAGGCAAAAAAAAATGTTCGTAAGCAGGTCTGGTTGGCGTTCTCCCATAATAATATAAGTATTTTTTTTGCCATATCCGCTCCCAATGTGGAGCATATGGACTTCTAATGGAGTTTATCTCAACAGAAGTGTTTCTACGAAAACTGCTTGTAACTCAATTGCTCAACCTCTCTTTTTCAGAAGAGTAGGAATAAAAGGATAAGGGCTAGGACAGAACTAGTGGTTAGCTAATCGCTCTCGATACGCCCCGTTCATAGGATAGGAAGGGTGGGAGGGGGGAATTCAAGACATCACATACATTCATGCCTTCGAACAGCAATTTATAAAATCGATTGAAAAATCAATTTGTAAAACTGTCCGTACTGGGATTCGTACCCGTGACTCCGTAGCCAAAGCCACGACGTTGACCACTCGACAACACAAGGGCATAATATATATCGACACTAAAATTTTATCTGGATCGTTAATTAATTATTATTAATTAATTCGTTATTACTTTCACGTATTTACACTATTTATGAGTTACACTAATAGCTTCATTAGCTCTTACAAATGTATATCTAAAAGAAAGGGTACGCTCGTTACACCTTACAGCTTAAATTAATAAAATATTCATTAGTTGATCATTTTTCAAGAATAGAACGCTCAGTGTTGCCAATCACGTGTGTTAAAATTATTCAACTCTAAAGAGGTAATACTGGTAGATACGATTAAAATCGCAGTATTACTATGAGTGATAGTATTACGTGCTAGACACGATGTCTCCAAATACACGAAATTCCTACAGGTAAATAGCTGTAAGCTAGCCCTCCAAAGAAACGGTGTGAACTCGTGTTTTTTTTGTATTTGGAGTCATGTTTTACGAGTTACCCGCCATATTCAAAGACCTTTCTTCCCTTGTTGATTATGCAGGAGCATTCACGCGATGCATACTAATCGCCACACATGCGCGACTCCAAATGGCTCCTGACTGATTTAAATGCGAGGGGTCTTATGAATGCGGCTCTCCTGACAAATGCTCATTTAAAATTATTTATTCTTAATAGGTACGTAATGAGGACTTCGCGCCACTGAACACTTTTTCATTACGGTTGTCAAGAGAGTATTTATGCGGCCAAGTAGATCTCACTCTCTGAGCACTCGATCATAAAATTGTATTGGCTGGAGGTGGACCGCCAGCTTTTCGTATTTTTTGCAGTCCAGCAAAAAGTACTTGAGAAAAATAAATCCTAATGATAATCAATCATAATGACGTCGCTGTGGCTTCGTGTGTGTCATCTGCATCATTATTTACTTATTTAGATTTTAATGTTGCCAACTTGCTCTGGGTATGGTATTCAATTCAAACGTTTTTAGCCGATTTCTTAAGATGAAGTGTACCTAGGCTTACTACCCGATTTTGTCAGAAATTTGAGATTATGATCTTGTCTTCTACCAATTGAAAGATGATAAGGGGGGGGGGGGGCGCAGTGAGCTGAAAGTAATACTATTCACTCGGATTGGTCAAAAATAAATTTTATGATATCCCGGTTTGGCAGTTAGTGCAGACAACATAAAGCTACTTACTCCATCCACTTAACAAACGAAAACATTATAGACCAGAGCAAAAGCGTAATGATTTGTTCATAATTTCTTATATAATAACAGATCATTGTTTTCGTTTTTGCGTAAATGGTTACATTAAAAAAAATAACATTAGAAATATTTTTTTTATGTAAAAGCTCGTAAAATATTTTCCATATGTATGTCAAAATATGTTGTGTCGACATGATAATATACGTAATTATACCAATATGTATTTATTACTAACTTACCTTGAAGTTTTGGAATATGTTATTTTACAAACGTTATGCGAGGATTCATTGTTAGTGAATCGTTTAAACATTGCTTACATAGTAATTAATGTAGGAAAGCGTACTGCAATAAATAATGATAGAGAATGATCATTAGTCATTGTATTGGCGCCAATGTTTCTGATTTAATGCTTATAAAACAAACATCAATTTGTTTACATTCTATGCATGTCATTTCAATAAATATTTTCATGTTAGTGTCATAACCTGCATGTCAAGAAGAAGAAAATCATTATCGCGGAAAATTATACATTCTAAGGTAAACATTCGTTGGTAATATAAATTCGAGTTTATGTAGTCTTGAAGTCAAGTATGACTGAATAATTAAACTAAAATATCAATTCAATTACATATATGTATTTGTGTACAGCTGGAAACTTACGTAAAATAAATTGCAATAACGTTAATCATAAAAATGCTCATGCAGTTTAAAAAAATATGCAGCATAACTTATCGTGTGCACACTGATACAAGGTTATTTCGGACGTTGCGATAAAGATAAGATAACCAAATAAATAAGGCATTTTAGCAAACATTAAGCTGACAAACTAGCTGAACAGACCACTCACTGTTTTAAATGTAAGTAAACGTTGATCAAATAAAAAGGATGGATGATGATTTGAAATTAGAATTCTTAGATAGATTGAATAAGATGAAATGCCAACACATTTATGTTGGAATACGAAAATGAAATTTAAAAAATCACCTGTCAATCAATTTGATGTTTATGAGTTATATATACCACCGTACTTATTAATAAAACGCGCGTAAACTACACACCACTCAATTTTCGCGCCATATTTAAAATTCGTTTACGATTGCAATGCGGTTATTAGGTATTTTGTAATATTGTGTTTATACTTGATCGAGATATAGCGTAGTTCATTGTTTATAAATGTAATAATATACTCTAGTTTTAAGATAATCGTGTGATTTATATTCTATGAACAATCATTTTTGCAGTTTTGCATAAATGAAATTCTCATTCGTTACTCTTATCTAGATCTAAAGAAAAGTTCTTCTACACATGTAATTGGATATTGAAAAAAAAATCGTTACGATTTGATAAGATTACATATACCTTTATCAAGTATAATAATAAACTGAATTAATTGCTTATTACAAGAACGTATCAAAAGTTAACTATTTGATTAGTAAGGATGACTTGCTGAAGAACATGTATTTCAATAAAGGTAAGGTTTTAATGTGTAACGACACAGGTAAAAAAATATTCTTAGAAAGGTAGCTTTCCGAGCGACATGTAAATTTTATTTTATCTCTTATTTTGTTCGGTTGATAAGGCGGGCATTGGTCGATGCTCATATCGCAACAATGTTTGTGGTGACGAGACTCGATACTATTCAAATACGAATGGGATCAAATTAAAAACACCTACACACGAGATTATATTACTATCACGAATATAACTTACGGAGGAAATGTTATATCTTATTCTATCTATATTTAACTTGAACGGGAATTAAACTTTATTCTTACCGAAAGATTTTAAACATTGACAGCGACAACTGAATTATTGTTTGTATGAATGACATGCCATAAGTGGCCTTTGTAAATTTAATATTGTAAAAGTAAATAACTATGCTCGACGCTACGAGTACGCAATTGAGGGTTATATTACAAGAATTGTTATGAAATAAAATTGGAATTGATATTGCTTTTTGGGTTGAAAATAAATTCCAAAAGGTGTTTGGTGACCTGTCAAAAACTGTTGACATACGAACCTGTTACTGCAATCCTCCAGTTAACCAATTTATTACAAGTGCACTTTAGCATCACATTTGAACACTGAAACAATTTAAATATGCCACCGACATTGGATAATATAATTATTTTATTGCACTGAACAGAAATATAGACACGACTCAAATGACAACAACTTTTTTTCTTATTCACCGATGGAACTCAAACCTGTTCCAATTAACTTTACAGTGACTACCGCTAAGTATTGCAAATATATATGAGAAAATGTCTTTGCTCATGTTGACGGGTAACGATATATGGAAGATAAGAGCACTTTTTACCGTTGTAACGTATCACATTAACGATGAGATGTTAAAATCTATGTAATAAAATTGTCTATCGTAACGCCAGCCTCTAACAGCACACTACGGCTTGAAGGATACTAAAATATGGCGGATAAAAGACTCAGCGCGTGCGCAACTTTTATGTCGCTGGGAATGAAAGCGTATACATATACTGCCATCTACCTGTACTGCTGTATACTGCAACGTCGGTATTAAATAATTTTGATACAAATAATATTTATAAGAAAGCTTCATAATTTTTATTGTAGGGGATCACCTATTACTATGTCAGAAATGATAAATTATTATTTGACTAATTAATAATGTCTCAATACAGTGGAACCCCGATCTACCGTTCTCGCATTGTTCGTTTTCCCGCATGGTTCGTTCATTTTTCATAGTCCCGGCCAAACGCCCATAAGAACAATGTAAAATAATCTCGCATTAACCGTTCCCCGATTTACCGTTTTCCTCGATCTATCGTTCAAATATTTTGGTCCCGTCAAAAATATTATCCCGATTGACCGTTTTCGTTGAATATTTCTCATAAATAATCTTACCTCGCATTTCGTTTCGCGTTTTTTTCAGTGAAACCCCGATCTTCCGTTCTCACTATCTTCGTCTTTATGCATGGATCGTTTATTTTTTACTCGACCAAGACCCCACCCCGTAATAGCAATGTTTAGTAATTCCACGTTAATCATTTCTCGATTTACCGATTTCTTCGATCTATCATCTAAATATTATCGTCCCGTCCCAGTTACTATCTATCCCGATTGACCATTTTTGTAGAATATTTTTTTCGCTCATAAATAATCTTACATTTTATCTGGTTGCGTTATTTTTCTAACTCAAAAGTCAAAACTAAAATAACTTAATGATGAAAACTAGAACTCTAGTTTAGAAACTGAAAATAACTAGACATTGGAAAAAAATCAAACAAGTTAAAAATACATTTATTTGTTCTTTAATTAATAAATAAATGAGTTTTTGAAAATTAAACATTTTTTAGTGTTATTTGAAGATTTCCCGCATTATCGGTTTCCCGCATTATTCGTTCATTTATTACGATCCCTTGAAAAACGTAGAATCGAGGTTCCACTGTATTCTTATTTTATTTTTTAAATTTCATTACATTCGTAACATATTTTGGTAAATTTGTCATACTTCATTACACGGACTATTTCGGCGAAAAACTTCACAAACTAAGCTAAAAATCACAGGAATGAATCCTGCCCCCCGGGGCGGTCCTTAAATTTGCCGCCCCCAAAATTTCCTCTAATTTTTTTTTCAAATCACTTTTATTTTTTATCTATAAACTAAGAGTTTTAGCTACAGGTGGCTTATTTTTTTTTATTCATAAATAAAATTTCTCGAAAAATAAAAATAGAGATTCTGGTTCCCTACCTCTGATGGACAAACTACACAACTCTCGTTTATAGCGATTTTAGTTGAAACTTAGCTAAAAACCACTACACAATTTAAAATTATTATTTGAGAGCCGCGCGGCCGTTCACGAAAGCTGAAGGGAAATGCTCTAAAATATTTCGTATTTCGCATAATTTATCATCTTCGTAATAATGTGTGGTTTTAAGGCGATTGCCAAGCTCTCAAATAATAATTTTAAATTGTGTAGTGGTTTTTAGCTTAGTTGTGAAGTTTTTCGCCGTAATAGTCCGTGTGATGAAGTATGACAAATTTACCTATATTTTTACTAACATAATTAAGAATATATCGTATCACACTTAGCGAATTTTGAAATTGTGGATTATTTATTTTGGAAAATTTGGAATTCGATATATCTGCTGACATCTTGCATGTTTAATGTAAGGTTGCAACTAAAATCGCTATAAACGAGAGTTTTGTAGTTTGTCCATCAGAGGTAGGGAACCAGAATCTCTATTTTTATTTTTCGAGAAATTTTATTTATGAATAAAAAAAAATAAGCCACCTGTAACCTAAAACCTTAGTTCATAGATAAAAAATAAAAGTGATTTGAAAAAAAAATTAGAGGAAATTTTGGGGGCGGCAAATTTAAGGACCGCCCCGGGGGGCAGGATTCATTCCTACACCACTTATTTTACCCATAAATGAATTTTTTCAAATAAAGAATTTTCACCCCAAAAGGTCCGTAGAAAATATACTTCCCAGTCTTGTTACTGTATGCTTAAAACAACTTAAATGTTTTTTTTTCCAATTTTATTTCAGACTGTATTTTTAACTCATATTAAAATGATATTGAAAAAATCTATTAAAAATAATTTGCCATGAATATGGTAAAGGGAAATTGCTATTATTATAATAAAAAAAACATTGTGTTGGTATATATTATTTTAATTACGAATACACAGGTATGCATACACACAGGTAACACATTTTTCCACTGTTTCCACATTATTTATAAAAGATCAGGAACGGTTTAACTTATAACGAGCAGTATCAACTTGACATCAGTTAATAGTGCTCGTGATAAGCAAAACCATTCCAATCTTCCATCTTAAATAAGTAATGTAAAAATAGTACTAAATTATGTTTTATTTTTAAATATAATCCACAAAGAATTAACAGCAAAAAAATTTGAAGTTTTTATTTTGAAAAATCCGAAAAACCGGGATTTCACTGTATAAAAATAACAAAAATTAAAACAATGATCTTTTTTTAAATAAAACCAAGTGGTATAATAAATTATAAATGGGTTATATGATAATACATAATAATTACTAATTTAAATTATATCATAATCATCGATGAAATTTGAGTCGATTTATAAAAAAAATCTCGTTGGATTAAATATTTTGTTATTTTTGCCCAATAATAATAAAATTCTACTGGGCTTTCAACTCAATCCGAAAACACATAATTATATGGTTAATAAATATTAAAGTTTTTTAATCGATTTATCGATTTCTGTTCAAGGAAATGGATGTTTGTGATGTCTACAAATTACCTCCCACCCTTCCGTTCCTTTAATAACTGGGCGTAGCGAGAGCGATTAGTTAACCACTCTTCAATCTATCATCCTTATAGCTCTACTACTCGCTTTGAAAAATAAAGGTTGAGCGACTGAGTAACAAACAGTTATCGTTAATAAAACTTACCTGTAGATACTTTCATTAGGAGGCCATATGCTCCACATTGAGAGCCGACATGTATAAATAATAATAAAAACACGTTATATAAAGTGTAACTGGAAGAATAAGTAATTAAAAAATATATTTACTATCATGGTTTATTAGATACAAATTCACTATTTTCAAATAAGGACTTATCGTTCTTTTTATGTTTGACTGAAGATACACAAAAAGATAATAACTTAAATTAAAATGGAATATAATACTCTACTTTCTCTTAGCCCTGTAACGTAAGAACAAAAACGCAATACTATGAAAAATTACATATAAAATCATCATGGCAATAATATCTCTTGAAAAATTTGTCTCTGAAAAACTATAATTGTCCAGGACTTGATTTCCATTTGCTAAGCACGGAATATCTGGATTTGAAGTATCGCAAGCTGAAAACAAAAGAACGTCTTAGTAAAATGAGTTTTTTAATGATGGAAACATTTAATTTGGAAAGTGTTCTATATTCAAACATACATATATTGGTTATGCCTTCCCATTGCACGATTGTCATAGCTTCATTTGAGTACATCAACCACGATAGATATCGAACCCACGATATATAATCGGGTAATGAGCTGAAAAAACAAAAGATAATTGTTTATACTTAAAAATTATCTTAGATTATACAATATACATTTTTGGTAACAGTAAAAAATTATATGCATACTTCAGTTTCACAAAAAGACCCGAGGTTATCATCAAAGTATAGTCAAACGGGATCAGGTACGCCATTCCCAAAGCCACAGACTCGAAGGCACATGAAAACATACAGCCTGCAAATGTAAAAGTGAAAATGTTAGTATTGGTTAAAACAATATAGATACTTTAATGTTATATCATTACACATCATTTAAATTATATTTTAAAAATTAGCCTAACATCATTTAACAACTTAATCAAGTATTACATTTAAATTATATTTAAACATAGCATAAAAAATCTAACCTAACCATATAATTGCTTATTTATTGGTATACGGTAAAGTAAATAGTTTCGAGAAGAACAGCGAAAAAAAAACAAAGGAATGATTATATTTAAATAAATAGCCTAACATCATTTAACAACTTAATCAAGTATTACATTTAAATTATATTTAAACATTAAACATTCGAGAAGAACAGCGAAAAAAAAAATGTAATGATTTTTTTTTTAAATATAATTGAAATGTTGTGAATATAACAAGAAAGTATGTACCATAACAAATCTTTAAAATATTAATTTATTTTATTAGGCATGTTAATCCATAAATAGAATTCACTGTCGTATATTTAAAAATCATTTGTTCGTTGTTTGAAAAAATAATTAACAAAACTTCAACTCATTATGTAATGTCAAACTCGAAGTGGTAATTACTTTGTTTTTAAGTGATTTATGCATTGTAAAATGTACCGGTATCTATTGTCTGAAACTTACACAACAACAAAAAATACTGTAAGGATTTGTTCGATATCTAAAAACCACACAAAAAAGACTTGCCTGATTGTTGTTTAAAAGAACTTTTGTAATTATTTTGCATACATATTGTAAAGACGCATTCACGAAAGGCTTGAATTTTTTAAAACAATATATAAAAACTAAGAGCGAAAGTCAAATTAAGTATGCTAACAAATTTAATATGGTAAAAATAGCAATATATTTAATGTTCCATGGAGTATCGTTACTTTTTACAGGAATTATCGTCACAATACACGAAAGTATGATTTAAGAACATGATAAAATCTTTAAACTTTCTTTCTTGAATAACTATAAAGTATATTATATACACGAAGGGAAGTTCGATGCAGAAATTACAACATGTTTATCGTCATACGTAACACATTTGCATTTTTAATATAAAATTTTAAAAAATACCAGAAATACATGTTTCACTTTTTATAGAAAGCCGTACAATAGTCCTTGTTGGCATGGCGATGTTGTTAAATAATTTATAGTGAAACATTAAGCATTTAAAACCAGATATTTAAATTATCTATTGCAAAAACAAATTTATATACATATCAACAATGTACAATGTTGTAAAGAGCTTTTGATCGAAACAATTACTGAGATGAAGTATCTGTGCGAGCAAACAGTGAATTATTTTATGTTATTGGCTTATATAATCACTGACAGTTCATGTCAGTTCCAGTTCATCCGTGCACATGAATGCCTGTAGATGCCGAAAGGCGAAACCAGGGTCATTAGTGGCAGAACTTGTGTGAATGAACATAATTTGAACGATTCAAATTTAATATTGAAATTCCACTACCTTCAGTCGAAATCTTAAATTAGAAAAAATTACTGCGCCACGTTTTTAAATTTTAATCCACGCACTTAAATACTCGAGGGTGACGAAAGACAAAACCCGTTTTTAAAAAAGTTAAGGATGTCACGACCCGAGTACTACGAGGTTCTATGTAAAAAATTTTGACGAAACAAAAATAACAACGTATACCAATAATGTTACTTGGAAGACTGCCGCATTGTTACTTCTGTTTCGTCATTTTTTTTCACATAGAACCTTGTTTTACTCGGGTCGCGATTAGTGTAAAACAAAATGACCAATTCAATTTTTCATATTGAGGTTCCGTTGAGTACCGTTAGTCAATGTATTAAAAATAGCTTTGTAAAACTTTAAAAAATCATAATTTACCACAGGCTGTCGCAACGTTCATGACCATAGCAGCAATGAGCACTGTCATGGTAAAGGCGTATAATGTTGCCCTTAACCCAGCAAGCCAATAAGCAATAAGGGCAAATATAACAGGCTCTAGAATCAACCCTGGCAACTGGAAAAACAATGTTACTTAATATTAATATTGCTAAAAAATATAAAAAACAGTGTAAATAATTAAAATAACCAATGCTTTCGGTTCTAAAATGAAAAATATTGTTTTTAACAATTTCGGCATTACGCCAAGGTAATAACTATTTGTAAAGACTTATAGCTAGCTATCAACAATATTTAACCATATGTGTATTAATTAACATTCATTTTTTTCTATACACCCAATCCTTTTTTTACGCGACACATTGGTTCCAAAAATTGACGCGTATGAAAAAATCGCATAAAAAACTTTACTTTCATAAAATTCGATAAATTGGTTCCAAAAATCAAAATTTCGCGTAAAAGAATCAAAAATGTATGTAAAACTAAAATTGTATCTTTAAATTAGCGTAAAAAAAGTTTTTTTTCGCATTTGAACCATTAATTTCTTAGTTCAATATAAAAAAAATAAAACGGGAAGCAGATAAATACATGCATATTCACTTTTTTGTTATTCGCTTCAGCACTGTCAGTCGCGAAATACAATCTTTTGAACAAACGTTTTGAATTTTGCGGTGCCGTCCGAAAAAATCGCGTAAAAACGAAATAACGCGTTGAGAATAAGGCCTCTAACTGCCTTAAAATTTGGTAAGGTCATCATCATTTCATCACTAACACAATATTGTACCTAAGCTATTTACTTTTTAAAATTGTACACAATATTTTTAAAACCCTTTTAATTCATTTTAAAATCATTAAAAATATGTATATTTTTTAATAGTAAAAAACATGACTATAATAATATTGTAATCAGAATACTGGTTTTGTTCTCGGTTTTTTATTAATCAATTTATATCGCCTTATTTTATAAGAAACCTATTATATATGCTCTACATACGTAGTGAAAATAGTTTTAAAAAAAAACCACGAATAATACAAAATAAAATATTCTTACCAATGCCACGATTTTTGCTATATAATACAAGCTTGTAGGGTAAAGTCCAGATCTGAATTCGCGTAAAAATAGTGGAAACTCTTGAGGAAATATTGCTAATGTTGAGTACATTGGGCTAAATGTGTTTTCAGATATTAAAATGAAAACAGCCCCCTGTACAGATTGAATACCAGATTGCGTAAAAGAAGTTGTTCCCATGAAGCAAAGTCCTGCCATTACAGCTATAGCCTGAAATTTTATTTATAAATAATTTACTGCAGTACACATGTCACATTTTAATGTTTTGCATTGTTCATATTTTTACTATAGTGGTTCTTATTTTTTCAAATGCTTCTGATTGGCATATAGATATAGAGTTCACAGATAACACAATAGAGAGCGTGGTTGAACTTTCTAGCTATGAAAATAAACCAATACGTACAATTTTTTGAAATATTCTCATGGCCTGGACGGAAGGATCTCTTATAACTTGAACTATGGCTCTGTGAATAAGCCAATATAATTTAATCCACCAGAACGCTCCTTTAAAATTGTTTGGCATCTCAACAAGGGTATCCTGCAAAAACGAAAAATTATTAATTATTTGTAAGTGGCACTCGTTATTAAACTGCCATTTACTTTGTAGAACTCACGTATAATATTGATAAATCCGTGGAATGTGGTTGATTTTTCACATAGTTAAAGTCTTTTAGAATAAAAATATCGAATGAAAATTAAAAACAGATCCACTAAACATTCAGTAAGTAGATACAATTAATTACAATGGCGTATGCATGGGTTGTCATATTATTATTACTAAGGCAAAAAATAAAATTCGGCATGTGGTAACAACCACAGGCCTCCATCAGACTAATTAGAAATATGTATTTACAAATTTTGCTGGAAATAACTTAATTAATGATCAAACTTATATTTTATGTATGTAATATTACTATGGTATTCCTTTTTTATTGCCTTTTTTAAAAAAAAACATTTCAGATCAGAAGTGGATGCTGAGAGATTTTAATATGCCATTGTTAGTCGAAGTTAACGTTACCTCTGCTGATTTCAGCATATGGAACTCGAGCTGAACTACAACGTCTACTTCTTTGGCAGCATCACTGACAGCAAACTGGTCACATATTCTTCGTACTGCTGTGCGAGCCGCATCTTCCGATCCCGGAGTCGGTGCTAGTGTCTTAATGAAGAAGTCTGCTGGGTTGAAGCTTCTAGGGCATTTGTAGCCCTGGCTAAGGTTGGAAGCAGAGTAATAGACATTAAGCCGAAGCGATCTTTAAAACTAAGAATTCTATGTTTTTTTTAACCTTTAAATAAATGTTTACTAGATTTGTAATATTGTATTAACTTTCAGAGTTTCATAAGACATTCTGAGATATATCACTTAACGGAAAGAAGTATTTTTAAGCTAGTCTCATCCTCTCTTCTGTCAATTTTAAGAATTAGATACAGTTGATGAAATAATCCTTCGAATATAAACTCATCAACCGAAACAATAAATCGGTGTATTTAGATTTCTTTTCAGCAATCTAAGCCGTCAATAATTACTGAAGTCGCAATAAAGCACTCGATCACTGATCATTAATATACTAACCCTTTTTTTGTTTTTTTACACATCTTTGCTTATAGGATTTTACACGTCTAATTAATGGCTTAACTCATGTATTAAAGACATTTTTACAATCATTGAAAATAACTATAAATCATAAATAGATTATCAACAAAACATTATTACGTATGAATCATTTTGCACGTGTAACGAGCATTTTCAACTCATAGAAGTAAAACTCGTGGCACATGTTACAAGCAGTTTGCAATTTTTTCACCATTTAATCAAAATTTAGTGAATAAAAAATACCTGTCAAAAAAATCTAGAGCATTTTTCGTATTTCCACTAAAAGCTATCCTTCCGTCTGCGACGAGAATCAGCTGATCAAACATGGCGAACAGTTCTGATGACGGCTGATGGATTGTGCAAATGATGGTTCTACCGAGCGACGCCATCATATTCATCATTGTCACGAGTTTTTGGGCTGAGAAGGAGTCAAGACCTGTTGTCGGCTCGTCGCAGAACAACAACATCGGATTAGTGAGCAACTGTTAAAAAAACATGTCAGATAGTTACACATATCATCATTCATCGGTCTGGAGTGCAAAGCTCATAAATTTACAAGCTCTAACGTTATAATTAAAAGTAAAATCTTTATTGTGGTTCGACTTTTGAAAATACTTATTATATAAGTTAAACTCAATAATAATTGATCACTTTGTGTTACTGTTGCAATACAATAAAATTATTAATTAATGTTAAAATAAAATAAATAGTGATCGATTGTTCTTCTAAACGCTGTCTGTTATGGTATACATGTAGCAAAATTTTAATTTAAAAAAAATAGCAATGAATATGCTTCCATAACATTTTTGGCATTTCAATATTGATGGAGCTTTGTACTCTTGCCCGACGAAATATCTTTGTAAATATGGTTAAAGAAGACTATAGTAAAAAAAATGTATACCTCAGTGGCAAAAGAAAGTCTTTTCTTTTCTCCACCAGAGAGAAGTTTCTCGTCGCCTCGTAGTCCGATCCTAGTGTGACGAGATCCGTGGAGTCCGACCTGCTGCAGGAGCTCTGTTACTCGACGCCTTCGCTCCAAAGCACTCGTGCGCCTATCCATCTTCAACCGTGCCTAATAGCATGGCATTAAAATAATTCTTAAATATTGTTATGAAAAACATAATAAAAGGAGAAACATATTTTGTCATTTACGGCTCTTAAGCTTTCGTCATACTTGGTTACAAGATCACCGGGTTGAATCACGGACTAGAAATATTCAGACATTGGTTTTATGACTGAATATTCAAAGGTACGAATGTCTGTGATGTTTTCATATCTACCTATCATATCCATTTATCTGATCCTAAAAAAAGCAGTAGCTAATTACTAATCATTTTCTAGACTCATGACAACTGATTACTTTATAAATTGATCAAAAATCATTAAAATTAAGCCATAAGTGAAATTAATCCAGATTGTTCAGAATCAAACTGAGCCACGATTTTCAAAAAATAGTTGCACAATTTGCAAGGTTTGTAAATTTCTGGCGCAAGTTTAATCGTAGTGATATGGCAAACTAAGCTTAGCGCAAATTTGCTGTCAGCTGTCAATTGGTGGTCGTTGGAAAAGGATTACTTATTCAAAAAACAATCTTTTAAAAAAGCACGCATCATATACATGATAAAATTATTTACCATGCGTTGGTTCAAGCTTATCTGTGTACTTGAATGTCTAAAGATAATGAAAGGCAAATCCCTGATCCTTGGTGAAAAAACGTGTGGGAATGTGCGTAATTTGAACGGTTAAACTTAATATTGAAATTACAGCAAGGACCTTTAGTCAAATGCTTGAAATTATAATATCGCGCATGTTATAGTGGGTAAATTAAATCTTGTATTTTATAGTTACAGTATCCATTTACTCATTAGCCAAGGATATGAATTAGAAATGTATTTTGTTGATAACCTAAAAGTGATCATAGCATTTATCACAATAGATACCGTGAAAGGAAGATAAAAGATATTTTTATACAGGCACCGTATCCAAATGCGTTTGTTAACGTATCGATAATTGAAAGCTTTTAAAAGTGATGCAATAATGCTGTCCGCGTAGAGCCGATGATAGCTAACATAGTGTTCGCTGTTTTATGGATTTTTGTGGACGTACCAGTTAACAACAAAATAACAGTTGCAAGATCAACTTGTGGACAAGCGTAAAACCCAGAGCACCGGTAAAGCAATAAGACATTTTTTTTACTGGAGAATTTGAATTTTAAAAAAATCTTAAGATATAATTTTATCATTGTTAGGCGTAATATTAAATAAACGTTAAGTGCTTATACGTTACACGTGAAAATTGTTTTGTATGTATTTTATACCCGTATAATACAATTTTCAGATGTAATCGATATTTTTAAGTAGATTATATGTGCGACCAATACCGATTCAATACACTATATTATATGCAATAGATGCCTGAGAGCTGTACTGGGACATATAAAAAAATACATGTTATATTTTTGTTAGAAAGATTCCTTTTTCGTCAATAATATTTTTACTGTGGTGGGATATACATCTTAAAGAGAGAAATCTAGATAATACGTCTTAAAATATATCACAGCCTTGCATACAGTAGTGTAGTGGAGCGGGGAGGAGTGGAGCTTTCCCACACGTTTTTATAACTTTTTGAAAATGTATTGGAAGAACATTTTGTTGAAAACTTGTTGGTGCGAAAATTGGATCACTGAGGGTAAGGGGTACTAAAATATTATAATTAACCAACACTCTCAAACTTTTTTAGTTACACTACATCACTGATTGCAAATAATCTCAATATTAGATTTTGATATTCACCAGTACAGCTCTCAGGCGACGATAAAAATCAATATTTCCTCACCATAAAATGTAAATGTTCTTCTACAGTAAGGCTGCCTACGAAAATATCATCTTGATGCATGAACCCACTCAGCCTATGCATGTAAGGACCCAAAATTCGTCCATTTAGTAGTATTTCGCCATCTACCATTATCCCCTCTGAAAATGTTATTACGACAAAATGATTTTATTATCAGGGTTTTAGTTTGCGGACATATTTTAGGAACAGAATGAAAGATTAAAGACCACCGGGCGCATCAGAATATACAACTTTCGCTGTTTGACAATATTTTTTTATCATTTTTTAACCTTTAACGGTTAATGTTTTTCTTTAGTTTCTGTTTTAAATGTGCATTTTTGAGTAATATTTTGGCCGTCCACAGTAATATTCCATATGAATATATACGGATAGCAACGCATTTAATCTTACACATAGAAATATTTATGTTGTCTTTGAATATTTTTATAATTAAAAAATCAGAGATGGGGTACCAGAATTACAATAAATGTAAATAAAAAGTATTCTGGTCGTGTTGAAAAAAGATCATGTCGTGATGGAAAAGATAAGTAATATAATATCAACCTTTTTTTGGTGATGCCTTACTCGCCCACAAAACTATATTTAATTCAAGGAAACCAGTATCTTTCAAATGCTCAAGGCCTCTAAAGGTTTTAATCTGGTCCCGTGTATACATATAGATTTTCATGACACATGTCTGCACATTTTTAACGGATAAACAACGAAATTGTAATAAATACGTTGATTATAAAAATATGAAAATTTCACACAACGTTACATATCGTACCATTTAATGGTAAATATTATACTTCAGTATTTTAAAGGATCGCAAATTTAATAAAGCGAAAAAAAATGTTTTCAATAAATATTATTGAAACGGGGAAAAAAGTGATACTGAGATCTGCCATATGATGGATTGGATAGATATTTCGGCAGTCGGGGCGTGTAGTCAGACAAATTAGAAATTGACATTTTGAGATATCGCCGAAATAAATACATGACTGCACACCCCGTTATATTAAAATTATGTTTTAACTGAAAATGTACCTTTTCAATACTATCAATGATTTCACTGAATACACAGGAAAAGTGTATTCATTTTAGTCGAATGGTATTGATATCTTATTTTCAATGCTTTATGACTTGCCTGATAGCACATTCCAACCCACGAATTACTCATTTAAAAACAAAGCACCTCTATATATATATATATATATATATATATATATATATATATAAATGACATACCTGGACTTCTATGAGCCAAAGCTCCCATTAACGTGCTTTTTCCCGCTCCACTGAAAATAATATTTTGACATTATTGACGATGATTTTCATGAAGAAAAAACACGTATTTCTTACTGCTTCTGTGGATAGTATTCATTATATAAGATATCATAGGATGTCATAATAATTATATATTATTAATTTACATGACATTATATACTGTCAATTGATATGAGATTATGTATTGATTTCACTATGATGATATTGATACTAAACTATTTATGTGTAAGAATTTCTCTTGGTGTCTATTACTTGAGTGTGATATACGATACCGTTCACGTTTTACACGGATTTAATAAGAAGTCTTTCTTCACAAAATTTCTTTATTAAATAATTATATCATTTATAAAACTCGATGATATAAAAACATGTAGGAATGTTAAGAATAAATCGATTAACAATTTAATCTAACTCAACTAATGGCATATTCGAAAATTGACGCATTTAAATTGCGGTAATTATTTCTTCTGCTTTTATTTTGTTTAAATATTTAAATTAACAATTGAATACCATAATATTTTGAGATTAAGTAATTATTGTTTTTAAATTTATATATCAATGATTAATATGATTTTGTTCTAGGATAAACAGTGAATTAAAAATAAAACATAAAAATCTTAATCATTTCAGGTTATATTCGGTGAAGTAATTTAAGTAAGTAATTATTTTTTAGTTTTTTTTGTATAAATTATTTACCTGGATCCCATTAGCGCTATAAGGCTTCCTGGTTTGATTGCACCTGTCACTGAAAATTTTAATATGCATATGAATAAAAAAACAATTTTTCCAATACTTGATTAAGAAATTTAACAGAAATTTCATACGCTTTCTATATTGCAAAAATAATACTGAATGTTAAAATAAATTCCAGTTTGCCAGTGTGTGCAAACATTTTTGTTTGACCACATTGTTATGTATTTTTTAATTACTATTTGTTTTAGCTTACCGTTGTTGACAATTCTTTTCATTTTTTTCTGATTTTTATATTTTGCATATACGCTCAATTCTTTCCAGACGAGAGTGGCTCCATGAAGTTCTGGAGACCACTGAGAATAGCTGCGTTCCAGTTTCCTAGCGTGCCCATTGCTATTATCGATACCCTAGACATTTTATAATATTACTTTTATTTTAGGATTACATATTTCAAAAATCAAGATTTTAATTCGTTTCTGTGTATTTTTTTATTTTCTCACCCTTCATTGCCATTCAAAAGGAGCAAAACAAAGATTTCTTTAGTACGAGAGTATATATTCAACTATTTAGGGGATATTATCTAAAAAGACATTATTAATATGGTCCAAAGTCTTATCATGTAAAAATATTTTTTAATAAGTGGGTCTTTTATAAAATATAATCACTGATATCAATGTTTCTTTATAGGGATATGTAGGGATTTTTGTTTCATGTAACGCGGTGACACGGCGATCAGGCATGTTTTTCTCGCCATTAAAAATGTTTGAAATCAATATGTATTCACAAAATTTTATTTTTATATTGCTTTGAAAACTTTTGAAGTTTGTCCTTCTTTTTAAATGTAATGCACTGAATACCGTAACACTCATAAATTAATGTCATAATACAAAACAGTACCAGGTTCATAGACTTACTCTGCTACTATAACCAGGGGTCCAATGCTTGATATGTTTTTTTTTTTAAAAGGAGAGGTTGAGTATCTGAATAACAAACAGTTCTCGTTAAAAAAACTTATCTTGTAATACCTCCATTAGGTAGCCATATGCTCAACATTAAAACGTACATAGATTAGACAAAAAAAAACTTAACAAGAAATGAGCTCCGGCACCGTTTTTAAAAAAAAAATACTGATATGACTATATAAGCATAACTTTTCGGGTTGCTAAGCTTAAATCAAACATTTAAACGTTGCTTCCATACACAGGAAATATTTTTAAGTCTGTCATGTATTACAGTATATTTAGTCATCAAACTAGATAATTAGACTTAAGCAGGTACATGCAGTTGTATTCAAATTTGTTACTGAATGTTTTTCTAATCATTTTCACAATGTGTACTTTTATGAAAAAAGGAAGCAAAAAAATACAATCACCAGTGAAAAAAACTAACTATAAACCTGCCGCGGTGTGAAAATATTTCGTTTGATTGTTGTTTTATGTTATATTAAATAAAACATTTTAGAGCATACAGTAATCTATGAAAAAATGAATATTTTATCAATATGTATAAAAAATATATTACTGTATTTTACGATTCGTAAGAAAGGTATGTAAAATAATTTCGCTGGATTTGGAAACTAGTTTTTTAAAACTCTGTTAACTATTTATCACAATGTGAGAAATTAACTAATTTTATATTAATTTCATTAACAGTTGGATATTAAATATAATTTACCTGATTCTCGGTATTATTTAGCGACGTACTGTCGATTCCTTCTTGTCCATAAATGTTCATTAATGGAATAGTCCGGCTCACCATTTTGTACTTTATTATAATTAAATACAATATTTTAATGTTTAATTATGATGAAAACCATTTTACTTTTATATTTTACATTAAATATTCTTAAATTCGTGATGATTAATTTCAATCAATAGTAATATTCATTATTATAACATACGTAAGCTAAGTTATAGAACTACTTAAAATGTTTTTTAATCACATTTTCATTCAATAGTACTAACATTTATCACAGCACACTTTTTTTGAAAATAATTTCTTTTGTAATGAGCGAAAGAGATCTTGAAGTGATAGACGCTTTGGAAAGACTGAGAGCCATTTAACCGACGTCAGGCCAGGGGAATTGACGTCCGAGGGGTGCTGTCAACACCTCACGGCACACTACACTAGGCAAGTAACTTGATAAGTTAAATATTAAATTTACTTATACTTGATTCAGTATTTTCTCAGATAATTTATGAGTTACTCAGGATTAACAATCGGTTTTGAACTGACTTACCGATTGATTTAAAACTGTGCAAAATCACAATACGGTGAAGGTAATCTTTAATTTGTTTAAGATAAACTTGTTACCTGACCAGGAAAACGAAAATATCACTATTCATATAACGAGCATCAATTATTTATCCTTTTTAACCGTTTTTCTCACCTCTATTACTGTTTTAATTTATTGTGCAGACAGTGTTATGGCATTAGCTAGTATTGAATTGAACTTGTTGGGTTTTGCGTAACGTTTAATATTTTGACAACATACGTTATAGAAATATTAAAAATAGACTGTAGAGAATGTTTGACACCCCTCCAAGCAAAATTTAAATATGAATCATCTCCAACTTTTCAAAATTCAAAGTGATATTGTGTTCAATAATTTGTGAATGAAATTGTGTACTAAACAAATTTAAATGTTCCTTTATCAATAATTTTCCAAGCAATATTAACTGTACCTGAAAATATTGTATCCACTACATTCAAATTTGCTTTACAAAAACTAATATTTTTTAATTAATCAAAATTTCGTTTCGTTTTACAAAATTTACAAAGAAACCGTCGAGTCGATCTAAAGATTTATATATTTACAAAAAGGGACAAACATATTAGCACTGGTGCTAGTAGCTTGTTCAATATATGATAATTTTGTTTGTATTACATTAGTTATTTTTAGGGAAGTTTTCGATGGATCTTCTGAAGCCAAAAAGTGCTAAAACATTCTTGTATACTTCCGCAGCGATCACTACATACATAGAAAATTATTTTATTGATTTTATTTGTTTGTAAATAATATTTTGCAACTGATTTCAAGATTAACACATTAATTGATATTGCGAAATTTAGGCATTGAATCCTTGCCAAAAATTTGCTATTTTTAAGCCATCCTCTTCATAAAAAATATGTTTTATAAAGTTTACAATTTGTTTTTACTTCTTAATGATAAAAATTAATATCGGCTCTATAATTAATATTAAAACATTCGCCTTCCCTAAAAACAACTTGTCAAAAATGACGATATTTTAAGAAAGAGAAAGATAACGTTATATTATTTGGATGACTATTAACTACTTGTTATAAACCCTATTTACGACTACTATGTTTTGTGTGATGTGGGATGGACGATGCCAATTTTAATTATTTTTTTGTCAAACAAAACGCTATTTTATCAAGAATTTAACTGTAAATATTCCAGTATTTGTCTAACTTCTTATTCAAAAAAAATATATACGCACATGTTTTTAGGCGAGTAAAATTTACAATCTTAATTATGTACACATTCAAAATTCGTTATCTGCCTTTTATTCTTCTAGTTATTTTAAGATAATGTATCTTCTAGAATCTAGATGAAACGTTTGCATTTGTTTATAAATGTGTTTTCTAGATGGGTTGACCAAACGTCTTCGCGAAATTTTCTTAATAATTACAAGTCAGTTTTATAAAACACTCTTTACAGTTATTTTATTTAAATCAATCTTCACTACAATTTACACATATGAAGGTACACAGACGATTTGATAGGCAGAAAAATTTAGTTTGCAATAGTTAATCGTATGTAATTTATCTCAATTACGTGTATTTTTGTTGACTATGTTCGACGTGCCTACCATAGGAATATATAGTAAACAATAACCTTTTTAACAAGTAATATTTTTAAACCATGTCCTCTCCCAATGTGGAGCATATGGACTCCTAATGGAGTTTATCTCAACAGAAATGTTTCTACGAGAACTGCTTGTTACTCAGTTGCTCAACCTACCTTTTTCCAGAGAGTAGGGATAGAAGGATAGGGCTAGAACAGGACTAGTGGTAAGCTAATCGCTCTCGATACGCCCCGTTCATAGGATAGGATGGGTGAGAGGGGGGAATTCAAGACATCACATACATCCATGCCTTTGAACAGAAATTCATAAATCCATAAATCCATTGAAAAATCAATTTATAAAACTGTCCGTATCGGGATTTGAACCAGTGCCCTCCGTAGCCGAAGCCAACAACGTTGACCACTCGACCACACAGGCGGCATGAGTAATATTTATTATTTTTTATATAAATTGATTGTTAACATTATATAAAGAATGTACAAAGAGTCGAATTATGTGCAATGGTATTACTTAAAAACATATATAGGCAACGGAATGTCAAAACTCTACAATCTTCATTCGCGATTTATAAGTTATAAAGACAGATTTGGGGTGGAGGGGGCTCGGAGGGGCCTCTAAGGTCGGCGAGGCCCTTGTTAATTTTTTGAGAAAATAATATTCTAAGATCGAATTAGTATATAACTGCTATGTCTGACATATATTATCTAAGACATATTCAGTATACCCAGTAGTAAATTTTCAGAAATTTAGATTCATAAGTTTACGGTAAATCGCATATTGTTACGTATTATAAGTGTACTAAGTAACAATCGATCGCTTATTCAAGTTTTGAATATTATTGCATAGTAGTGATTAAAAATATCACTCCTTCCCCAAAACACCGAGAATTGCTTTGAGATAAAGCAAGCCCCTTGTTAACGTATTTGGAGTCCATCGCTGTATAAAGGTAATGTGGCACCGAGTAGGTTTTTGTCTCATTTAATTCATACCCATTTATGAACGTCCTATTCACAATACACGCAGACGAAATAGTCACTGTTTTGACAAACAATGGTAAGTAACAACTTATTAGTTTTTAGTTAACGTTTCCTGTTCTAAGCTCAAGAAATGCGACCCCAATACCCCCATTTTCTTAAATATATATTTTAATATGGGTGATACAATGTTTATAATTAAGGTATTCTTATATTATAATTTTTTGGACCTTTTGTAGAAGAAAAAAAATATATTCGATCGCTAGTTCCGTCTCTATTAAATAAAACAGAAAAGAAAAAAATCAGCCAAATAAAAAAGATACTCAAAGTAGAACAAAAAACGGATTGATGTGTACGAAGTTAAAGATAATAATTTATGTATCCTGGAAAACTATTCTCAAAAAATACATAATATCTTACTTACAAGTACTGTTAACATCAGAAGGCGCGATAAGCGGTCGCTCGTAAAATAGCATGTGTAATGATTGGTGGGCCAAATCTCGTCAGTTGCGATTTCATGTGTGTTGGGATGACGTCTTTTTTACGCGCAACTTAAAATATGATTATTTATTAAAAAAAACCGCGGATTTTCATAAAAAATGTATGAGGAATGATACAGAGAAATATTTTAAAGCCTTTAGACTACTTTTTTTTTGAAATTCATAAGAATAAGGCCAATAATGTCACATTGACCGGCCGCCACTGCCCTAGACTCAACGTGTTTTTTTAACGTTAATATAAAGATGGATTTATACTGATCTGAGACAAATAAAATAAAGAATTAATAAACAGATACAATTGCCTGCTTTAAAATTAATATTTATAATATTAAATATTTATATTTTTTTCCAAATGAGGACAATAAATACACTGACCTATTCCAGACAACAATTGTGGGGTTTTAATGCAAAACGTACTATGTATTTCCAGAACTCAAACTTTCCAGTAGAGTCAAATACTATAACGAATAACACAAACAAAATAACATTGGTATAAAAATATGATTTCCAATTCGAAAACGACAGTTTTGTAGACATTTTATATTAAAACTAATAAAATCAGTCGATTCCTTAGGCTTAAATTATCCTATCTGCATACCTAACTCAATATCGCTCATTTTGGAAATAGTACGTTTTCATTATAAACCCACAATTGACATCCAAGAATCTCTCTGTGTACTTAGCTTATTTTAGACACTTTTGTTATTTACTAACTTCTGCTAGTAGGTATGGTAACGAAACTATCTTGGATTAGTGTTTTATTGGCTTAAATATACTGACACTTTATTAAAAAGCCAGTTTGAAAGTATTTATCTTAGATAACAATGGATTCATATTTTTTTTCAAAAAATCACAAACAATTAAATTAAATTAATGATGTAAATGTTTTTGAAGCATAAAAAATAATATTTCATTATATATACATATATGTATGAATATAAATCAAATTATTTACAAAAACTTTAAAGACTTTAAAATATTATAATTACATGGTGAGAAAGTTAACTATAAAGTTCGTTCCATACTAATCAAATTCTTATCTTACAACCGGTCTACGCGAAGGTTTCGACTTGTATATTAAAAGGTAATAAAAGTACTGTGAGATATGCGTTAATGAAGAAAAGGTTTTCGAGATTACCAATACAAGTAAAAGTTTGTAAACTTTTTGTCTGTAAACATAATTAGTAACACTTTAAGAGAGTGCTCACAGTTACATGACGTTGAAATGACTGATCTGGTAGTGTTGTTAAGATGGAGGGAGAATATGTTCTTCTACCAATTTGTTTAAGAGCGAAGTGATCATTTGTTTCTTTCACCACCTTAATTAAACCAATTTCAAAAAAGTTCCACAGTAAAAAGGGTTTTGTAGGCTGAAATCACATAATAAATATATTATTAGAGGAAAATAATTGGGTGGTTGAAAATTGTTTTAAATAAAACAATTACACATGCCGGTCAGCAAAGTCGTGAACTCCCAACGCTTTGGCTTCCTTCAGGGGTAGTAAATGAGAGTCATTTTGTAGATTTACATTTATCCATGCTTGATATAAGTATATCCGTCCCAACGTAGGCGCTGAGTTTTGACAATTCTAGCAATGTCTTGCTAAGCGTAGAGATTACTAAGCTCATGGATAACCATGAGCTTAAGCCGACGTCGTCAAATGCCGTCCCCGTAGAAAGATCTTATTCTTCATAGTATAATTATAACCAATTATATATGTACCAATACACATTCGTATTATCTTTAAATACAAATAAATGTATTATTTATTAAAATTTATGTTTCCGTGACTTTTCTTTTTCGAGAACCTATTTTAACATATTAAAAAAATCTTAGAAATCTATTAAGATTATATAATATAACATTCAAATAATTACATTTCTTACAAGATCTGTGCTGCTTGTGTTTTGGAAACCGTTTATTTCGGAAGTTAAAGTTTTTTAATTAGCATAACTATAAACGATAGTTTTTTAAAGAGTTTCTAGCAGAAAATATAGCATAATATAGCATTGCTTAAGTAAGTAGTATAAGTATACTATCTTAGTATCATTTGATCCGTTAAACAGGGAAAGCTTCACTATCACAAAGAGATAGTGAACCATTTCCCATATTTGGGTAAAAAAATAATACACAATTTTGAATTGAATATGAAGTCAAAAAGGATTTTATTTTGTAATTTACAGCGTAAAATTTCAATTTATTTTTTAATTTATTCGTAAGAGTTGTGATAACGTCTGATGATGCTTCTCAAAGAGGCAAAACACGTTTCATAAGCTGTAGCACAAAAAGTGGAATAACAAAGTTATCAAATTTAATTTTATATTAAAAATGAACTTTCACATAAAAACCGCGGAATCTATCAATGAAAATAATAAAAACTGGTTCTGTGTCAATCTTGGAACACTAATCTCGGTAAATACATTTTTCAGCCGTTGGATAATAATTATTGTATTACGGTACATTGCAAATTGTAACATAATATAACTATATATATGATAGTAAAATTCGTTAACTCTTATAATTATTGTGTATAAGAGTAATACAAAACTTCACTTCTTAACCGCATTATAGCGAACAGCTTTGAGATTAAGAGAGTCCCTTGTGTATTGGAAACACACCGCTGCATATAACCAAAGTAAAATAATGACATTATAGTAAAACAATTTTAAGGCCATCGATTTTTTTATATATATATTAAGTTCACGCAAGTACATTTAAGTAGTCACGTTTTTGCTATCGCTAACTTAAGGACTGAGTTCATTACATAATCTTGTGAGATACGACTCACTCGCAAGTGGAATATACAAATCTCGTGTTTCGAATGAATTTTATTGACCTGCCTGTCTCATAAACTGTGGGCATAAAGAGGTAAATATTTTCATCGAGTTTTTTCTCTCTATTCAAACATAGTGCCAACCAAAAAGCGACGCGTGGAAAGAAGTAATACACCTTATCAACTTTTATTTATTTTCCATGCATATAAATGCTATAATTGCTTCATAAATTAACAATAAAACCAAAAAACAAAATTTTAAATGAATTCACAACATTCTTTAAGTATTCGTCTTCCTTGCTTAAATCTAAATCGTTGAAAATGTTGACGGATATTCATTAATATTGACTGACGTCCAATAGATGAGCGATAAATTGAGTTTTGTTAAAATCAACCATTTTTTACTATTAACTCAACAAACATATTAATTTATAAAGATGTTTTTATGTAAAATGGTAACAGTAATTGTTACTGTGTATCATAATAATATATATTTGAGAAAAAAAAGAAAAACTGTGTTATTTGTGAAAATATAGAATTTAATGCTATTTTTTGAAAAGCAGTAGACATACCTTGGTTCTTCCGTCAAAGTTACCAGCCTGCCAATGATGATGAGAATAGTATAAGGTTTATCATTGTTTAGTAACATAATTATTGCTTAGGATGTCGAAATATTCCACTCGAAAGTGATACACTCTACTTCATCACTGGCGGATCCAGGTGGGAGGCCATGTGGGCCACGGCCCCCTCCTGAGGACAGTTTATGTTTCATTTTTCTAATTTATTAAAACTTTATTGTGAAATGGGCTCATTAATTGTTTAGTTTACTATGTTTTATACATAGATTCTCAATTATATATTAACTATTTTTATATACATATACTTCATATATGTTTTGTATAAATAAATCAACTAAGAAGACCAAGCTTACTTTTAAGGTGTTCGCTGTCAATTTTTGGTCGAAAGACATTACACATTACGTTAAAAAATAAAACACGTGTTATTTTTCAATATAAGATTTTATTGTTTTTTTTTTGTTGACATGCTGAATTTCTGAAATTTACGCTTTACCGTTATTCGTGCAAGGTTCAATACTATTTATTCTTGATTAGTTTCTGGAACTTGAAGACCGGCATGAGGCACATTGATATTAGCACAATTTTAGAGCTCTCTGCAAACTTTCCGTAGAACAACGAGTAATACAAAAATCATTTCCTTTCGTTTTTAACAAAATGAATTTACGAGGTCTTTGCTTTTTTTGTATTTATTTTTAAATTATACAGCGCTCGTGTCACACGAAGCATATTATTTAAATATTTTGATTGTGAAACACTTTTTCAATTGGAAACTCGTTTGTCGGATTCCTCGTATAATAGTATCCCAATTTTGTATACCTGTAGATAAAGATCTTTTTTACGACTATTGTGTCCTCCTTCATCAAACTATTATGAAATATCTCTAGTGAGGTCGTTTTGATGTACATACATATATGTATTTTAATGAAAATATTATTTTTCATGTTTGTTCGCTCTTTCTTTTAAACGTTATTTTTTTTCAACCCTTGCTAATAAATTATTTTTACGCTTCGTAAAATTGTAAATAATATATTTTTTTAGTAATTTTATATAGTTAGTAACAATCTAAATTTGTTTTTAATATTTTTTTTACATTTTTTTTTGTATTGGTTCTTGAGGTGAGTAATTAGTGACACATTTTAGTTATTATCATTAAAGCATCAATATGAAAAATAAATAAATAAAATCATTTCATATATTTTTTTTTATTAATTAAACAAACAAGTAAAATCATATTGTATTCAAAAGATAATTATTAAACATTCCTTATACGATGCAAAAAATGTTATCGCATTTAATTCATTGCTTAAATTTAAATGTATTTTTTTTTAAATTTATAACTTTAAAATATATCAAAATCAAAACAATAGTACATTGTAGTAGAAGTGTATAAAGTATAAACCATAAAAATTTAGTTTAATAATAAAATTTTAAAATTATATGTATGTATTCAATAGATTTCAAATTCAGCGACTAGAATAACTCTAAATATCTCAATAACCTTCCAGATTTATTAAAAATACAATTTTCACAATTATTTATTACTTAATTTTATATAAATATATCTTATGTGAACAGTTGTGAATAAAAAAAACATAATATACAAACCCACTATGAGAAGTTTTGTTGCTGGTATACGTATACCGAATCTCAAAGCCCACCATTTTTTTATGTACACAGATTTTAAATCGGACAGGATCAAATTGTTGTAAGACAGTATATACTTATCGAAGCTCGCACAAAATTCAAAAATTAGGTTTTAAAACTATCATTTTTGTATCATATTATATTTGAAGACCCACATTTTATGAATACATAATCTCTTATAGCAGGTATGATGATAACAATTTACATTGTACAATAACATAGATTTATAGAACACCAAGAGCTTAGAATATCCCCCCAAAGATATAGGAAATAAGTCTTCGTTGCCTATACGTAATTTCTCTACCATTTAAAACATCAAGTGGATAATTTAATAATGTGTCTTTGGCTTTGTTATGATTTATAAAATATTATCCCTGATGGCATATTATACAAGTATCACTCTTTACGATAGGTACGTGAGATAAGTGCCAGGAATGCCAATAGTCTGAATCCGACACTAAGCCCAATCAAGCATATGATGTCCAAGTAGAAATCATCCTGGAATGTATAAGAAAATATTATATTGTCAGCGTAAATATGTTGCCACAAGGTTTTTTTCAAATATTGTTCCATATTATAATGAATGGTTCTTATTTGACAGCTTAGTAAAACAAAATAGTCTTACTATGATGATAAGAGGTGACGGTTTGAATGAATGATTGGACAGAATAATTACATGATTGTTGAATGTTAACCATTATTTAGTTTTATCAACATACCGGAGTAAAGTTGAGGGTTTTAAGAACTATTTCGCCAGATCGTGGACATGTGGAATTGTCACGAGTACATTCGATTGCTCCAACGCCGTCCCATTGATTAATCAGTAGAGCCTCGTTACCGTATCTAAACCACGAAAGTCTTGACAGCCACTCGAAATAGAATGGAACTGAACTAAAAAAATAAAAAAAAATATTGGCGTTATTTCCAACAATGACATAGTATTTTTTAATGCACAAGCTATCGTTCGGCCATTTTGAACGAACTTTAATAATTTAAATATTTTCCATTATAATATTGTGTTTAATATTACAATGCTAATATTATAATTTATCAAAATACTGACATAATGAAAAAACATTTAAATTATTTAATAAAGAATCTTTTTTATAAGATTTTTTAAAGTGCTTTCAAGATTAATAGTTACACTGAAAAGAAGTCATAATTAATCTTGCCAGACACCAAGTTATTGAAATGTGAAAATTTTGTAGTTTCTGGCCTAGCAACATTTTAAATTTAACAAGCAGTGATTTATTGAGAAATTCTTTGGATTTCGTAAAAACTGGAACTATTTATTTTTTCTTATGAATAATATAATAATTAATTGATGTTAAAGCAGGCATCTTAATTACGTAAAATAAACATTAAAAAAACACGTTAATTCTTAACTTAAATAATATTACACGAAACCAAAATTTTATCTCTTAAACTAGTATCTAAAATACTCATCTATACTCATTTAGAGAATGCGATTCAGGTTTTTTATTATTATTATTTTATTATTTTCGTGCTTTGAATAAATGGCTACTTAATAATAAATGGCGAAATTTAGCCGCGTGCATACTTTGTAAAATTAACTTGGAAGATTTTTTCCCTCTATTTTCATTTCACGACAAGTTTCTTCTTGGTTAGTAGTTTTTAGTGTGGAAAATTTTACCGGAGTACACAGCTTTGGTTGTTAATTTAAGAGCTTTTGGTTTATTGTTTAGTCTTTTGTGACTCGATATACATATATTTTGAAAGCCTCTAGTTTTAGAATGATCCATTCATTTTACATAGAAGTTTCTATTTTATTTTTTTCGATTGGAGAAGAGCTTTCTGCCACCACAACTCTAAACATAATTTCACAATCTTGGCTCCAGTCTTGTATTTCCAATCATCCACCCTTTATGCCAACATGTTCTCAACATGCAAGCGTTAATTTTCTATCTTCTCATCATACATAAAAACATTTTAAAATAATATTCTTCAAAGCAGTCATATTGATGGTATTGTTTTCATAGTTTAATCATTAATTTTACTTACGCGCTGTTGAGAAAGAAGCCTCCAAAGAGCATGAAGGGAATTATCACAGGGGGGCCTATGGATAACGCCATTGAAATACTTCGACTTGAACAGGATATCAAATAACCTATTAACAGTAAATAAAAAATAATTATAAAACTTACTAATAAGATCATTTTTCAAAGACATCTTTTGATAAATAAACAATATGTGCAATTCGTTTTCAAACATTGACTACTTACGTTTTACGCGATCGAATATTTAAAAAAAAATATTTTTATTAAAATTATGTTATATGCCTTTGTCATACAGAAAAAATAAATCAAGTTTTAAATATTAAAATTTCAAACGAATCAATATATTTATGTTTGAACATTTATTACATTAAATCTTCGACGACGACGACGACGCTGCGATTCGAGTCTTTTTCAGATTCCTTCTAGTTTTCTGCACGGGAACAAGGGCATCCAATCCCAGGATCCGGGATCCCGTCCAATTTTCGGATCCCGAAATCCTGGGACTGACATGGAATGACCGGAATTTCGGGATTGAGAAATCTTGAGTAAATCCCGAAAATAGATAGGATTTTGGAAAAAAATCGACCTTCGGAGATAAGCTTTGGAAAAAGTATAGCAAATCGAGGATTCCAAATTCCTCGGTGAGCTAAAAAAACGACTTTCGGAGATAATCTGGGTAAAAAGTATACCAAATCAAGAATTTCAGATTCCTCGGTGAGCTAATCCCAATCCCGGGATTCCTGGTTTGAAAATTAATCAACCCCGAAATCCCGGGATTGGAAAAAGGCTCCGGGATTGGATATCATCACGGGAATCTACTAGCAACTATGGATAGAACTGTTTAAATTCAATATACCAAAAATAGAAACTGAAGTGTTTGATTTTCCTACAAATTTTTATGTGCCCTAAAACATTTTCTAGTAAATTCCAATTCCCCTACAAACAGTGTGTTAATCCTTTACTTAGGTTTTTAATTATCGTCAGTATGTTATATCAAACATTTTAACCATACGAAAATGATTTTTCCCAAATTTTCAATGATAATGAAGTCTATTTTTATGAAAAGTATAATTGGTCAATTGTTGACGACTTTATAATTATAATGGTCACCAAAAAAACAAAATTGATTTTTAGTTATCATTGTTTCAATAAAATCAACAAATGGACACAAAATTTGTATGAAAATGACAAAGAAATTCGTGTAGTTGATAAAATAAATAAACATTTAATAGTATTGCAATGGACCATATATATCACTTGAATTCAGTAACCATAAAATTATCATATTTAATTGCAGATATATTATAAAACCATATGTTAACTGTGAGAAATTAGTTGACTTAGCAGAAGAGACCAATAAAGTTTAATACAATCTAGCGGTAAAAATGTATAGTAAACCAATCGCAGTTGTCTGTTAGTATTATGTCTGTTAGTATCGAAATCTTGGTTTAGGAAAGCTAGAAATAGATACAATAAAACCACAGATATTCAGTGATTTAATAAAAAAAAATAGAGTGAGTAAAGACAGGCCGCCGTGAAATACTCTGTGGTTTTTTGTATGGATCGTATTTGCATGGCCATTGAGAGTATTAATTGATAACGCGCTTGGACAGCACGGGTTCAGATTACGGAAGAATATGTCAATCTTTGTTATATTATACTTACTGGGAGTAAAATTCTTGTAAAAATCCTATTTTTTTACTAATGCTCTATTAAAATAGAAAACTCCAGTATGTATCGATATAATAAGATCAATAACTGAACACAAAACGTACAAAATTTATGTCATATATGTTTATTAGATTAATAATGAATTAACCGTTGCTCTATAGCCAAATGTTAACGCTGTATGATTTACTGGTCCATCCACATATATTAATGTTTATATCGATTTATGAATAGGTGTATGAAAAATATTCAATGAGCGTCTTAGGATTCTAAATTAGTGTAAAAAATGTTTTACATTGTGTCGTATGAATTGGATTAGACAAAAAATATCTATAGAACTGAGTTTTTCCTGAATTTTAATTTAAGACGGAATCGGCTGGAACTTTTCAGAATTATTTTTGTCATCACTTTTATTCATCGCCTTTATTTAATGTGTTCACTATCAATACTTAGTGAAAAGGCAAATATTTAAAAAATATTTTGTTCTTATACACCATTATTGGAAAAATTGTTGAAAGAGTTTTTTTGATGTTTAATTTCGTGTCAAGACAGTATTTTATTCAGAATAAATCATTTAAAAAAAAAAAAACAATTTATTTCAAGAATTTTTGAATTTAGAATAAATGAATACATAAATAATTTTCCTTGATTCTGAAAATACTTCTTATATATATTATTCGCTTTGAAAAAAGACGTTAATGATGAATGCCGACTTAATTATGTTAGAATTAAATTACATCGTATTTTTTAGTATTCTATTTAGTAGATATCTGTTTTGCTTAACACGATATCAATTTCATTCAAGGTGGCTTTGACACCAGACAACCTCCAACAGCTACAGCAGGACTGTTTTACTAACTTTTAGAGGATCTCTCGCAAAATTTTAGACATCATTATCAGAAATGGTGAAATTCACTGCTAAAGATTTAACGAATGCGGAATTATTGATGAGAATTATTCATCGAAAATTGTTGGAATATTACGTATAATTTCGAGGGTTTATGATGACAACGGTGAAGCTATTATACAAAACTATATTTTTGAGAAAAAAAACAGAAACAGTTTTTTTCTTAGTACTTTTGTATTTAAGACATATTATATATATTTAACGGGAAAAAATACAGTTGAGAGATGAAAGGCATTCTTTTATTTTAATGTTGTTAATATGAAAAATAGTATCTACATATAATAAATACTGCATAGATGATGGAATAGACAATGAATACATTCATTATTATAGTTTCACTCTAATAGTTGACAATTATTATGGTAGAAACGTATTTTTAATGGCGACCTTTTATTTCATAAATTAAATTTACTTATTTATTTTAGAGGATTCGATAAAAAAAATATTTGTATCAACGAAAGCTTTAGCGTTAATCTTAAAAACCAATCAAAAATAATATAAAAAACATTGTTTAGTTTTACAATTACAAAATTACATTAGTCACAATTTTGAGCTGAATTGATTTGTAATTGTGATTGTGCAGAATAAAGCATTCATTTTATAACTGAAGATAAACGCGTTTATTTCTTTTTCATACTTTCATAGATAATTGAACAGTTTGAATCATAAACATTGACAAATAGCAAACAACGTCCATCAATTTTCGACACATGATTTTAAATATTTTTAACGTTTACTGATTTTATCAATATACCCTATCACATGTCTGAACCCCTATGTTATCTCTTAAAATACGTTAAAATAAATCAAGAATTTTATTAAAGTCGTTATAAATACGTTTAAAAAAGTTTTTCGTTATTATTATATTGGTACTAAATAATTATTAAACGTTTAATTAACATAAATTTGTATCGCTATATTGTTTAATCTTTGGCTTTTTATCACGAGTATTATAACTATTGCAAAGAGTAATTAAAGTCATTTAAGTGAATTTAATTACCTGACATTGTCACTTCTCAAGTTTTATCTACTGATGTAAATACGATATAAAAATATGAGAAAAATACTGTCATTTTTACTCAGCCTGTTCAACAATCCATTGCAGTGTAATTTTCACGGAATATTTTCCAACTCGCCGCATGTTTATTATCTGCGAGATACAAACAGGTATGAACTCTTAATAGCTTTTCAATCAAATTAGTTTATATCTGGTTTTAAGATGCATTTTAAATAGAGTACACGTATATTTTTAACGGATTCAGCGGAAATTTTGTGAAAGTTTATATATTATTATATAATAAGGGTAGACGTAACTTAAAGAAGATATTCAATCCACTCTTAAGGGCGATAACTTTCAATTATTTTTGAAAAAGCAATATATAAGTATATTTAAAAATAGAATAGTTTTTTTACTAAAACCGGATAATTATGAAAAATATGGAATTAGTACGAAATATTGTGTCCTTTTCTAAGATAGGTATTCAATTCGTTTAAGTGTAGTTATTTGACTATATAACGTTTCAATGCAAAATATGATGCGAAATTGAATAGAAAATTTTCTTTATTGGCACACAAGAACACAATATAACTCAAGAATCTAACATAAGTTTTATTGATCGTATTATAATGGAGTTTTACCAGAAAAGTAAATTTAATCTAAAATTATTGTAGGCAATTGATCGTTACGTTTCTTGTAGTTAAGCAACGTTATAATTAATGGTCGGTCGGTTATAGACAAGCAAGTTAATTGTTTTGGTTAATGAAAAATAGTAAACTAATCGTTGAATAAAATATGCAAGTGTTTTCAAAAAAAAAAAATCTGGCTATTTTCTTGCAAAATTGTTTTATAATCGAATGAAGTATAGCTGTAAATGTTCTCAAATCTTTTATTTTTCTCTCTCGACGATGCTGTTTAAGCTGGTTTAATAAAAGTGTAACAACTATTTTTTTGTATTCTACTTGTGAGATAACTGTTAATTTTCTTTATAACACTTATTCTTTGGAATAATTAAGAGACTTTTTAATTCGAAATTTACTCAAAGAAGCTTTTATTTTATATAAAATATATATTTAAACTGCACTGTGAACCAGTAATATTTTTTGTTTTTTTAGCGGATATTGGGTATAAAATAAATTCATGCCTATTTTCATAATAAAATAGTTATATGTAATTCAATTGTCTAATTTTGTATGTTTTAAAAATACCACTTTATTCTTCCGAATCTGTCATTTTACACCCGTAATATGTTTTTGTTTCAAGCTTGTATTTTGAACTGCATGCCTGTATACGGCCCTGCTAGTTATAAAGTTTGTTGATGTGAAACACTACACTGGATCTTGAAGTGTCTTAGATTCTCAAATCTTTCGCTGTCTGGTGAGCAATGTCACCAACCTCGGACTTAGCTGACTGGTGTAAGCGACACCACGCGAGGTCAGGGCGTGGGATTACTTACAAGACTTTCAGTAATAAATGATACTGTAAATATTAAAGTGAACTTCTTGTGAAATAATAATAATGTTAAAAAACATATTGTCTACTGAGTGATGTTCTTGTCATTTACTTAGAATGATAACATATTTTACGAGTTTGAAGAGAGGAAAAAAGTGTTTTTGTCAGGGTGGCGTGGTGTCAGTTAAAAAAGTAACATTGAAAATACTTTCCTTTACTCTCTGATAAAAAAAAAAAAATGTGTATATTGCCTTGTCATATTTAAAACTCTTACTGATATTTTTGAGAACCAATTGTATGTTGTATAAGATATCTGTAAAGCATAATCCAGAAAAACGTTTCGCATAACAAGCGTTTCACATAACGATTAAGGTTCTGGAACGAATTAAACTCGTTATGAGAGGTTCCACTGTATTACCAGATAGCAAAAAGGCAGCCATATTTTTTCTCACTAACTAAATTTCTACTGTTTGGTATGGAAAATAATATAATACAATGCAAATTTCTGTTATGACAATTGTAGTACAGAGCCTAAACAACATTTGGTTAAAGAAACTACGCTTTGGTCTAGAAGAAGATTAATCATAAAATAATAAATATGTTTTGTACCTATGTATAGTATACTATTGCGTGCAAAGCTCCATTGAACGTTTTTTTTCTGTAAAATTGTATTAATTTGAAAAAAAATCCTAATTGAAAAAAGTGACGCTAATACCGCATGGAAAGAATCATAAAATATTGCTATTTAATTCGTAAAACAGTGGGCGTTCATATATAACCACAGGTGTTAAAAGCTATATTTTGAATAATAATGAAATAATTAATATCAATGCAGATACAACCGCATCTATTTTTAAACATAAACACCTTGATAATGAATACAGCAAAGCACCACCAAAAACGAAAAAATGCATAACATTGATATTCAACATTTAAGTAAATTCTAAATATATTCGAAACATTCCTTTGAGATCGATCGCCTCTTCGATTCACATTATATAACCACCAATCTTCTTAGTCAAGGCTGTTTTTATTGGAATTTCAAACCACTCAAATTATTATATAACGTACATCTGGGAAACATTGACTTGTGATACAAAATTGCAAATAGGGCTTCCAGCCCGGCTTAAACCGAACACGGTTTATTGCCTGTTTCAAAAAAACCGAAACCCGGTTTACTTTTTACGATTAACCAGAGTTAATTATAAATTCTCTTTCCACCTTGAACACAATGGGCTTGTATACAACTATTCATATTTTGATTCCGTGGCGCAGTGGTCAAGTGTCTGTAAAAACAGTATTTTTTTAATAAAAGGTAAGTGATTTCTAAAAATCCATCCTACCCGTTAAATCCTAAAATAATGGGGCGTAGCGAGAGATTAATTAACCAGTTGCTCTGTCTTAGCCATAACCTTCTATAGATGAGTAACAGGCGGTTCTCGTAGATAAAACCTTCGCTTAGAGAAACTGGACATGGTTGGAAAAAAGTTACTCACGTGTTCACCTATTAATAAATATTTCAGTAAGCAAAATACCATATTTTTTTTTCATATTTTGTAACATTAGTTTGTGTGGTACTTACTATAGTTAATATTTCTGAAAAAATCCGGATAAAACCGGTTAGCCGGTTTTTTTTATCAGAGAAAAACCGAAACCCGGTTAGTTGATTTATACCGTTAATTGGATGCCCTTATTGCAAATAACTAAATATTGAATCAAACAAGGTAATAAAACAGTATTTTATAATGGTAGGGAGTTTTTTTTTTGGCGATGACCGTGGCTTCACCTTTCAAATTACTTAGTGTCTTTTACTCATTCTCGTACTATTTAAGTCAAGAAAACAATAATATTATTTATTTTATAGATATTTGTTAATAAGTCGTTTTACGATTGTTCATAAAAAATTAAGGAAATGAAGTTAAAATATATAACCTCTTTAAGTCAATTCAAAATTGGATAAGTATAGATATATATTCTTAATCCGTTTACTTAAGGTATTATATTACTTTGTACTCGATTGGTTGGGAAACCTTAAAATTTTGCAAATCAACGTAACATTAAAAAATACTTTGACCAGAGTTGAAGGACGCAGCACTTTAATAATTTCTAGATAACTTAAATCAACAATAAATTGACTTTTCAAAGAAATAAAACATTTCCAACGTCAACACATCAGTATTAGGGATTGCAATATCGGACAATATATCGATTGCAATATCATTGCCGGTATTACAAAAAGTGTTTAAATCTGGGATCATGATTTTGATAATACCGGCATTTCAATCCTTAATCGAAATACACATCCATAAGCTGTGAAAAACAATATATTTATGCAAGTGTCCGTTCGGGGAATTATGCCCGTGACTACGGAATCAGAATAACGAAATAATTCTTACAAATACATATGACATCTCAAAGTAAGTTTTAGTAAGTATGCATTATTTAATATAGAAAAAAATGTATGGGTTTTCATGTAATATAACATATTCCGATTGAGCATGTATTGGCACTGAGAACTTTTAAATTAATCTATGGGTATAAAGGTATTCCCGTCATTAGATTATGGTCAACTTTTAAGAACCTAGTCATTTTAGCAATGTTTTAAAATAGCTGAAAAAAATTAAAAAATATATTCCCGGCTGATTATAAAATGTTATCTTTTTATATCGCCGTTTAATTAATAAAAAATATCGGTTAATGAAACATTAAACATTTAAAAAATGGAATAATTATCTACAAAATAAGACCTTCGTTCGAAATGATTCAAATACACCTGTGAAAGATATTTTGATATGAATTGTGCCTTTATACACAGTTTATAGGTAGGTATGTCATAACAGTCAAAATATAATGGGTAATTTTATTTAATATCAAGTTTTAAGCAATAACCATTTTTTTTTTTTTTTAAAACTTATCTTTACTTACCGAATGATGTTGCTACTGTGGCCACGAGAAGTGTGATAAAAACGGCTATAAAAAAGCGTGGTTGGGCAGGATTCATTCCTATCATGAAATAGACGATGGTCGTGAAGATAATAGGAATCGCCGCAAACACTGGTGCTTCAGCCAATGTCTTGCTCAGGAAATAAACATCTGTTCTGTACATCCCTGAACGATGTTCGCGGAGAAAAATGGGCAGTTCGGAACAAAAAACCTTTCAAAAGAAAATACATCATTTTGGATTATAGCCATATTTATTAATTTCATTGTATGAAAATCAGTCATCAAAACGGCCTTAGATGTAACAGAGGTTGTGTTGTGACCCCAGAAAAAGACCCTCCGAACTTTTATCAAATATTATTTTATGTACGCAATGAATAATTAAATTTTCATAAATCAATGATGTTATCACACGTGAGCACACGTTTTATGAGGCTATTAAACCCAGCGGTTTATTTACTCTGCGGTGTGAGATTTTATTTACCTTGCAACATTTCAAAATTACAAATAAACAAAATAACTAATTCACTATTTTTGAACAGTAAGTTAATACACCTAAATCTGTCATAAGTTGACAGTTTTTTTTTTATAACCAAACACAATTTGTAGTAAGTAAATATTTTACAATGTATTAAGCTAATTATTATCTCAGCTATCTATGAAATTTTCTTCAAATACCAAAAAATTCAAATACAATTAAGCTTTTCGGTTTGAAGTATTTTTCATTTAGAGACCTGCATATTTTTAATATTATTCGCCATATTTATGTTTAAAAGAGATACATTGAATGTTTGCGGATGTACTTACATTTGTGACAGAGAATAAATTTTGAAACGTCATGTTTGTAAGGAACAAGAAGATTGCTCCGTTTATGTTCATCACGCCATCTTGGTTTAGTTTTTGACCGAAGTAAATCACACCAATCAATAATGCCACCATCTAGTGAAAACGAAGAAGTAAATTTATAATTAAAATGAGAATTACATTACTCAACGAACTAATCGTAATAAATCGATTGCTTTAAAATACACATAATAATTAACTTATTTTACTGCGAACGCTTAAATGTTAACTGAATTTAATGGCCATTAAATTATTTAGATGCTTCAGTTGTGATTGAGAGGTATAATAAAGATATATGGTTCCGTGATTCTTCCGAGCATGATTTTTTCGATCTCAATTTATCCACACAAGAAATCTTGGCACATCAATTCTTTGGACCATAACTCTTACGTACACAGTATCTTTCGTGCATTTAAATATATTGAACATTTGAGATTCAACATCGTGACTATACATATTATTTAATCATATGAAAAATAGACATAAACTTATTCAATATTTTGCTTGTTCCCAACATGAAAAATATTTGGGACCATTAGAACTCAAATATTTAACATTAAAACAACAGTAATTTTGATATTATTTTTTTTAATATTTGAAATATTCTGTGTCCAGAATTTTCTATATACCAAAGTTTCTGTGTACGGAGTTTTATTGTATGGGGAATTCGTATTCGGAAGAATCAGTCCACAAAATTGCAGCTTGAGTCCCCTCACCAAGAAAGCAGAAAAGATTTTTTTTTTAAAACAACGGATCCTAATACTTACAATTGTTTGAACTAGTCTGACTTTGACTAGCAGAGGTTCTTTGATGACGCTCAGCCAGGATCGCCAAAGTACGGCCCGGAATTGTGCACACCATGACACTTTGTATGGGGATGTTGCTTGATCTCTACCTTCCCACATTAAGTCGTATTCCCATGGCATTTTTTTCTATGAAGATAATTGTTATTAAAAATAACACTAACTAGCTATTAAAAATAATACACAATCTACACGAGTATTTATTCCAGGTTTGATTATTGAATTAGAATTATCAAGCGATGAGATCATTCTTGATCAAACAAGTGCAAAAAAGGAAAAATGGAACTAAAATATGTAATTTTTATGACTTTATGTATATTCATTAGTTATTAAATTGATGTCTTATGTTTTATCATATAATATAAATCTAAGTGCACGAGAGAGATCAAGACAACTAAATTTAAGATTTTGTTTTGTTAAAAATAAAGCTCATTGTTTCGTTATTTTTTATTCAAAAAATATTGTCTATGGTAAAATTGCCTGTATGTGTCAAAGATTTCTTTCGCATAAGCTATTATTTTTTACTTACATTTTTTGAAATTTCAACCTCAGCTTGTAGAGCTAACCTAGTACCCATTTCTGATTTTTGGAATGAATCGCATATCATTTCTATTGATTCTTTGCTAGCCTCTTCTTTGGTCGGTACCAGAGCCAAAAGTTGGATGAAAAAATCAGCTGGGTTGTAATTTTCAGGACACGATGCTCCCAATCTAAAAAGCATTACTCTTTTATCAAATCCTGTTTTTTTGTCAAAATAATGAATGGATTTCTTTCATCCCTTTTTATGATTTAACATCTATTTATTCAAAAATCCTCTTACAAATCGTACTCAATTTTCGATATTCTTCGTTTATGCATATTTGGTTTTATAAATATAAAAATAAAATTCCTAATGTGACGGCTTTAACTCTTTGGGGCATCATGGTATTAAATGTGTCCCACTTTTTTTATACTTACGATGCATGGTGGGTCATTCTATAAACCACCTAAAAAAAAAAATGCGCATGCACAGCAGCTTGAAATTTATCCCACCATCCGAATTTAGTTAACTAATAGAGCATTTTAGCATTATTGTTATTTTGCAATTACTATTTTTTTTTTTTTGCAATTTTAGATCATAATGAATAGTTATGTAACATTTTTTAAAAATATTTTGAACAAAAAAATTCTGTGCAACTGGGTATTTTTTTCACCAAAAATCCTGTACCTCAAAGAGTTAAATAAAATTTTATCCTACACGTGTTTTTCATTTTAAACGACCAAATTAGTAATGAATTACTAAATTGTGTAAATTGTGCAATATGTACTATGAATATAAATTTATGATGACGCATATTCACGTGGACTTTCTTTATCTAAAAAAATATAATCTATCTATATGAAGAAGTTTGATAACAGAAATATTTATAAATGTAATTTTTAAGAGTGCTATTAAGGGTTTCAACTCGAGAAAATTGTAGTGCGGTACAGTAATAAGTTTATGTAACGTGAAACTCCTTTTTCAATGGCGCCATAACGATGTCAACACATTTCAAACACCATATAAAATACGCCTGTTGTTTTAATAGGAAAATAGGGAGGTTTTAGTGTAATATAATCAATTATAATTTTATGGCGCGGGGATTAATGTAGGCAATGATATACAAAGTTAATTTATAATCGATTTTTAAGAAGCTACAAAAAACTCGGTTTAATACATAAACCAACAATAATTTTCGTGTACTTACCCGTTAAAAAAATGTAATGCGTGATCGGGGGTTCCAAGAAATGCGACACGTCCTTGGGCCATCAGTAGCAATTTGTCGAACATTCCATACAACTCTGACGAAGGTTGATGAATTGTGCATATCACAGTTTTACCTTTTTGGGCCAAGCCTTTGAGGACCTATGAAAAGTAAAATATGTATAATTATAATACATACATGGTTTTATTTCTGAATCGTGGGTTATCGCCTGCCACCAATACAAATACTAAAAACAGAGGAGATGGTGTTGGGTTGTATCAGATATATATATATATATATTAAGTATATCGGTACACATAAATAAATCTCAATAAATTCGAAGGAAAAAATATCTGGGGTAAAAGTTTTCGTTCAAATGTTTACAAATTTAACATGAAGCTTAAATTAATCATGAACAAAAAAACACAGAAATCTCTGAGAAAGATTTCGCAACAGAATGAGATTTATTTATTTATGTAATTATTATTTAAACCATAGTTTCTCAAGCTTTTTGTGCCCGTTGCCTTTTTTGAGTCTTCATATGTTTACGTGACCCCCATAGCCGTACAAATAAGGTACAGTTTTTCGAGACTCGAGGATTGAAAGATTCCAATATAATTTTTAATTCTTTGAACATTTTGCTCGCTGAAAGATTCAAAATTTGACCCAGGAATGAAAAGACACGAGACCTTTTTTTGTTATCTCTTCCCAGATTTTTTTGTCGCTGCCCGATTTTAAAATTCTGGGCGTTTATGGATTAGCCCGTGGCGCCTCAAAACTGTGCTGTGACTCCCCTAAAACCATTTTTTCTCTTTGGTCCCCGATTGAAAAATCTATACAACATTACTGTGTAGCTTTATGATAATAAAGTCTAATACGTGTGAGCGTGTGTTTTCATTACTCAAAACATCAAATTTTAGACGTTTTCTGGCAGTATACTGACGAATTATAATATTTATACATTTTGATTTCGAAGTGAATAATGCATTTATTTAAAAAACTATTTTTAGTATCACATGAAATTATCTATTTCTTGTATCGTCAAGCGGTAGCTTTGTAGATAGGAATTCATTTCCAATATAAGTGGAATAAAATTAAGCAAAGTTATGAATTTAAATTGAATACATAAATAATTCATCAAAAAAACTTAATCAAACAATGCTTATTTTTAATCAGATAAAAAAACAATTTAGCATACAAATTATTATCATCAATAGCATAATTCCAAAATATTATCTTGAATATAGACAAGAAAATAGGCAATACAAAACTATTTATTACCACCCAAAAAACGCATATATTTAAGATGCGCTACTGATTATTAATATCAATTTTGTACAAAAAATAGAATGTATATTATTAAAATACGGTCGAAATTAAATAAAAAAAATAATTGTTTCTTTATGCGCAAAGGTCAAATTTATATTTCAATATTCCAACAGCCAAAATATGATAATTTTACAAGATTTCAATAAGTGATGAGAGAAATAAGTACATAAACACAACTAATTTGTCACAATATCACATTTACAAATATTTATTAACATTATTAAAATCGCGTAAGTCTTTTTATAATATCGATCATCAAATGCAAAACAACCATAAGTAAAATATCGTTTGCTGAGTTTTATGTATCAAGATTTTACTGTAAGATGATCGGGACCGGTTCCTTAATTGTGCGCATTATTAAAAATGTGGAATAAGAATATATTTTTTGATTTAATGCCTTTCTATCAAGAATTGACAGTTAGCAGTGTTAGCACATGAAACTTATTCTACATTTAAATTTATTAAGATCGCTATGTTAAAGACAAACGGCTGTCCGATTACAGTTATTATACGAAAGTCGATTTTGATTAATTTACGTATTTTTTTATGAATATTCTTTGGACATTACTTACTTGTATAACATTTAATGCCATAAATGAATCTAGTCCTGAAGTAGGTTCATCGCAGAACATCAACGGTGGATCAGTTAACACTTCTGAAGCGAAGGAAAGCCTTTTCATTTCTCCCCCCGATATTCCTTTCAATCGTCCATGAATCCCAATCAGCGTATTTTGACATTTTGTAAGGGTCAGCTAAAAGCAGTTAATCATTTAATTATGCGTCATTAACAACACTATACGCATTTTTATGCGTGCAATCTATGTTTGTTATGTATTGTTTTAGTTTACGTACCTCAGAAATCACACTCTCAACTCGTTTTATTCTTTGGGCATACGGGATATGTCGATCCATTCGAACCAATGCCTAAAAGATTAACGATAAAAGTAGCATTTTAAATTTGTTATTTATAAGAAAATATTTTCTTATTCTATTTTTTATATAAATATGTTCTGACAAATCATCCATTGATACAGCACTGTTTGCCGTGAAATTGGAAGGTTGACTATTAATACATTAAAATATATTATTTTAGACAAAACATTCTTTGGAATTGTTCGACACTAGCTCTAATAAAATATACCACAAATAAATTACAGGCGGTTTTCGGCTTATATTCTCGATAATATGTATGTTCAATACACGTTTTCAATTAAGAATATTGTGTGCTTTATCAAGATCAAATAATATATTTGACATATTGAAATTAAATTTCAACGAGAATTATTCGAATAGATTTCTTCATTGAAAACAGGTTATACAGCGATTTATATGGAAAATTACAACTTTTTTATAGAACTATTTTCTCATTTTGAATTTCAATAGTACCAAAAAATAGAATGTTGACATTGTTATTCGTTTATTGTATTAATAAAGTATGTAATGAATAATCCTTTAATATCCTGACATAATATATAACATGTTTTTTAGACACCACGACGATCTAGACCTAGACGACCTATGCAAATTAAACCATTATATTATAAATCTCAAGTGTCACTTCGTTTTTTTTTTTATAAACTTTTCGTTCCATTATCTATGATAAATAATTGTTGTGAACTTCAATTTAATAAAATGAGTAACTTTCTTATTTTTATATACAGAAATATATTTGGAAAGGTTAGTTTCTTCATTATATAGAAAGATGTAAGCTGACTCGATTTCAAATGATAATTCAATTAAGAATTTCTTCCATAATAGAAGTAATAAATTGACTCATTCCAATTTTATATGACTCCGGAGTAAATGAAATGGACCATTCATTCACAAAAATACAGAGCTGTCAGACCGCGCACCTTGTTTTTTTTTTTTAACTAAAAGTAGCTAACAATAAAACTGAACAGAAGCAACATACCTCATCAAGAATAATTAAGTTCTATGTTTTATTATATTATCATGCATTGATGGCTTAGTAAATTATCTACAGTACTTGATTTAATACTAAGCACAACTTCATATTTATTATTTTACCTGAAATATGAGATGTTCTCTAACAGTTAGTGTGCCAATAAACAGATCGTCTTGTTGTACATATGCGGAAAGCGGAGTAAGCTCTTTAACCGAAATAGGGCGGCCGTTAAGAGCTCTTGCACCGCCTACGATCACACCACTTCCCGATCTGAATGTCAAGGCATTTAGTAGGGTAGTTTTTCCGGCACCAGAGGACCCGAGGATTGCCAAAATTTCGCCAGGTTTTGCTTCACCGTTCACTGTATAAATTTATTTATAAGAGGTTAATAATTTTACAATATGTGCTAACGCCATTAAATCTAGGTCAATGGGGAGCAATAAATTTGGGATCTTCATGTCAACGTCACCCAAGAACCCCCAAAAAAATACCCAACCCTTTTTGCCGGGCTCTCGTGAATTGAATGACCCCTCTGATCTAGATTCTAGTAGCTAATTGAAGGTTTTCATAGTTTTTCAACAAAACATACTGCTAATTATTATCACTCCATATCGAAAACAATAATATCGGTGGATCTAAATCATACTATTTCTACGTACCTAGAAATCTGTTTTATAACAAATCACTTTAAATTCAAAAGTACAACATAACCAATTGAAGTTCTTTTTGATTGATTACTGATTATAATATAATTATCACTAACTTAATGTTAGTAATTGATAATATTGACTCGGTGTTTGATGATTCAACATCAAATTTGATTCGTCAATTCTTATTTCATTACTTTTCAATTGCTCGGCATTTAGATAATTAATATGTCAAGTAACGATTTCGCAAAAGTCATCTCAACGAATTGTGTTTCTGTCAAATAAATATTTTTCAGCTTTATTCGATTTTAGAGTTCCGAATTATTATATTAAAATTGGTTTCTGCGACTTATTTTGGATTATTTCCTTTTTAAATACACACCAAACAATTCTAATTTACATACGAACATACATAGTATTATATATGTATAATAGATATACATAATTCTCGAGTGATGATTTCATGGTTTTCACATTCCATTCAGTCAATTGATATGTTGGGTTGGTTCTATTAAATTTTAGATAACATTCTATCCGAGAGATACAGTTAAACAGAAAAATCTTACCGCTTTTTAGTATCTGCTTCCTTAGTGGTGGTGTCTGTCGCCTACTTTTACGAGTAAACATATTCAAAATTCTATTCCGTCTATCTGCAGGAGGTTCTGTGGTGAACACGTTAACGTCACTCCAGGAGTATGTTATTTGAGTAGGGTTCTGAATATGAGGATATGAGCTCGGGGACAGGGTTCTATACCCAGATCGCCGAGATGCTACGTTTATCAAAACGGGTTCCATCGTCGGCGCCTGAATTCCCAAGTCGAAATCGGGGGCATTTGAGTCTCTTTGATAATCGAGTTCAGGTGACTGTGGAAAAAGTGTATAAAAAAAACGTTAGAAAATACTGCAATAATCATTGTGTTGAGAAATCAGTAATTGTGATGGACAATTTCAAGTACTTATTTTTTTAATGAATTTGAAATCCAATGACCATATTAATGACTGTAATCTATATATTAATAGTCGATAATGTCCGTCCGTCTGAATGATTGTCCGCGATTTTCCCTCCCCCTCCTCCGCCCCAGCCCCGCTGTCACCATTTTTTTATTCATACCAAATACATACTTTTTTCGTTTGTATATGGTCGCGATTTCGCCTTTTCGATGACGTCAAGAAAGACGGTCCTCCTCCCCTTTTTTCTCTAAAATACATTGTTTATGCTTTCGATGGATTCGTCGGTAACTTTGTGGAAGTTCATTTGAATATAAAATAAAAAATAACTTAGATTATTCCACGTATTGTGCTACAAACTGTGACACATGTTTCGCCTTTTTCAGAGGCATCCTCAGACAGACTTACTTTTACTTACTGAAAGTAAGTCTGTCTGAGGATGCCTCTGAAATAGGCGAAACACGTGTCACAGTTTGTAGCACAATACGTTGAATAATCTAAGTTATTTTGTATTACTTTTTTATGCTTATTTATTGAAAAAACTTTCACATAAAATTAAAAGTTGATGACAGTTCCCACAAAAAATAATTGAAAACGTAATTGCACTTAAAAGTCAAATGGAAAAGTTTCACCCTTTTTTCCCTTAAAGACTCATAAATTCCTAAAAATAAGCTCCGTTTGGCGAATTAGTGAAGTTAATTTATTCTGATTAATTTGATAAATATGCATTTGATTGTAACATGGAAAATTTCATTTTTTTTATAATACGAAAAAATCCTCCAGTTGGGCCCAACGGGCTTACAGCTAGCTATATATTAAATTTCGTTTGAAAATGGAACTTTTCTCAATTCCTCTGTACCCTAGAGATAAAGCGCTTGGTTGATAACCTGAAGGTTGATAGTTCGAATCTAGCCTTGAGCGTTTTTTTTTGGTTTATAACATTATTTTTTTTTGAAAACTTTCTTTTTAAATCACATTACATCTTGATCGTATGAAAATAAATGCTATCAAAATAACAAAATCCGATTGACTAGCGAAATAAGTTTTTCAAAAAATAAATATAAGACGCAATTATTTCAAGATTTGTTTTTAATCTAGATACATACGTGGTATAGTTAGTTGTTGGCGAAAGCATAGTTTCAGTATGTGTAGTAAAATAACGTCAGTAAAAATCATTATATATATTCTAAAAAACAAGTTCTATTTGGAGAATAAGTCAAAATTTTGATAATTTTGTTTTGATAAAATGTCCAATTAATTTATAATATTTTGCATGTGAATATTGCATTTTTTATATAAATATAATTTAATTCTTTGCCCATTTATTTTCCGACTTTTTTCTCACATTCCATTGAAGTGAAAAAAAAGTTCAATAGATATTAAATTATTCTAAAAATTAGAATATTAGATTATTCTAAAAATTCCAAAATCTATATATTAATAGTCGATAAAATAACCACTTTTCACAAATCACAATTAACAATTCACAATTCACAAATGTGTGCGTACTGATGTCCTCGGGTCTTTTTCTTTTTCTACGAAATATTTTTGTTAGCGTACTTGAAAATTAGTTGAATAAAATATATATACTACGAAAAATGATTGTTAGCAACCTTGAACATTATTCCAAAAATTAAATAATTTACAATTTAAATACTACAGGGCAGGGCTGTCGATATATGCCCCGATATATTTATTTTATTTTTAGAATCTCTGGCTTATTCAATAAATAGGTTTGTAATTTTCTGACTACTTAAAAATGCAACAAAAATCCCCCCGTTGAGGTCAACGGGCTTACAACTAGTCATTGTAAAACTTCGTGAAGTCCCAACGAAATCTTTCAAGCCGGTCGATATCTACGTAAAATATTATCTTTCATTAACCAAATTATATCGCATATGCAAATTCAGTCATATTATAAGGTATGCTATTACGCAGAGAGGTGTAAATAAGTAATTTAAACAACACGCCACCCTTATTGCTTGGTTTCTGAGGAAGGGGGGGGGGGTAAAAATAAAGGTTAAGTTTTCTATTCATGTTTTCAATTTACAATTTATAAATTTATTAAAAAAATGTCACCGAGTAAGATTCTAAATGAAAATATATTTTTAATGATATCTTCGCTACATTTTAATAACAAAAAATAATATGTTTACCTTCTTTTTGAAATTCTAAGTTATATTATTTATGTACATGTGCAGCTTGATAATAGTAACGAAAAATAATTCATGTTTACGTGTAAATTGATATGACGATGAATAAGGCTTCCGTGGTTCGGCACGTGCTGTCAAACAATGTTATATATTCACGGACATTTGGAGGTAATGCTTCCTTAAATTCCATTACAAATATTCATGTTGAAAATAGTTATTCTTTAAAAAAACTTTATAATACAAGCTTTATTAAAGAAAAAATGGGGTTTTAAAAACTGACTAAACTTACTGAAAACAAATGAAATATATCTTTATTATTCTTAGAAAAAAATATTACAGACGTACATTTGAGTTTTAGAATCAAGAGGAAAAATGATGATGTGACGAATCGTCTAATGGACGACCCCAAATTATGAGATAACCTTTTCAAATATAAATATAATTAAAATAAATCAATAACTTCATAAATTATTCCGAATACATAAATAAGAGGAACAAGATTTTAGTTTGGCTTAAAAAAAAGTAAGAAAATCCATACATAATAAGATCGATATATAACATTGTATTCTAGTACTACAACATTTTTGTGACCAAATTGTGACAAATTTACAAATGACCAAAAAATAATAATTCACCACCATTACTTAACATAATACAAGAAGCATACATATTCATTGACATTTTAACTAAGTTTCTTTGAAGACTATTCTAATGTATTTGTCACATTTATAATAAAAACAAAAAATCCATTTATTACATTTTTTTTTTTTTCGATACAAGTTTTATAATTTTAAAATAATGAGAATATGCATTGTGTATTTCAGTATTTCTTCTGTCAGTATATATATATATATATATATATATACTATGTCCGTTCCAAATATGGAGCATATAGACTCCTAATGGAGTTTATCTCAACAGAAATGTTTCTACGAGAACTGCTTGTTACTCAGTTGCTCAACCTCTCTTTTCCAGAGAGAGTAGGAATAAAAGGAAAGGGCTAGGACAGGACTAGTGGTTAACTAATCGCTCTCGATACGCCCCGTTTATAGGATAGAATGGATGGGAGGGGGGAATTCAAGACATCACATACATCCATGCCTTTGAACAGAAATTCATAAATCGATTGAAAAATCAATTTATAAAACTGCCCGTACTGGGATTCGAACCAGTGCCCCCCGTAGCGGTGGCCAACGATGTTGACCATTCGACCACACAGGTGGCATGTTGTCAAAATAGACACTCGATTCAAATCAAGCTGTATAAAAATATCAATAATCAACTAGTTAGGAAGCATTGTTTTTATAAAATTCGAATTCATTGTAACTAAAATGTAGTATATCATGAACTTCCGTCATCAGTCGGTTTCTGTCACACGGAAACCGAAGAATGAATGACAGGCATTCAACCGGATATCGATGCATCCACCATATGTAATTTAATACTTAAAAAAAAAACGATACCATGCCGCAATATTGATGGATAAAAGGTAATGTGGTGCTATACTATTATAAATTTTAAAAATGCACAAGTATCACGTTGTTACCATATAAATATATTGTGAAACGGAATAAATTTTTAATATTTCAAGTACCCGAAATTTAAAATAGGCTAAATTATTAAAGGAGCTCCCAAATAAGTATATACCATTTTAAATCTGCGCGTAATCAATAATTGATATTCTCTCTGATAATTATTCCACCCATCAAAAACATAACAACTGTTAGGAAGAAATATAACGAAAACCGAAATTTAAGCTTCAGTTTGTGATTCCCATTATTCATCCCATCATTATCTTATGTGAAATAACAGAACAGGAAAATTATAAAAACTCAATGCATGCAACATATTATATTTATTTTCATTTTATATAATAGTCATGTTTCCCATTGTGAGGTTTGTTACAAAATCAAAAAATAAATAAAAAAGCAAGCTTTGTAGTTTGATAACACATATCACAACTATTACTTTGAAGGCCAACAAAAAAGGACTCGTGATTCGTACAATATAAATTCTATTTCAGTACCTGTGCGGCTACATTTATATATATATATGCCAATAGAAATTTATCACTATTACCGAAAACATTATGAAAAGGTCACTCAGCAACAGCAAATTAGTATATATTACAATTCAAATATATCTGCTTATAAAATGAATAAATAAAAACAACGTGAACTGAAATTGTCAAATTGGATAGTTTGTAATGAAATAAAACTGATGATGCTAGATTATCTAAAATGATTAATTGTTTATATACTCTTTGTACCTATATTATGTGATTCAAACAAAAATACTTTTAAACATGCTGACGAAGGCGTGATGCTAAAGTGGTTATTTATATTATATCATTCCTGTATAACGAAATATATAATTTGATATCTTTGCCTTATTATAAATATAGTTTGATGCACAAGCATACAATAGATTGTGCACGCGATAGAAAGTAACAAGAATGACAAATAAACTCTCCAAGTTATGGTACATATTATTGTAAAAAAATTCTGATAATAAGTTAATAATTTTGCTTAACTTAATACCAAAAATTTACAAAAATATTTTTCTTATTTTAAGCCTTACGTTGACAGATCCTTTATGTCATACAGTAGGTTCTTAAAAGAAGACATGCGGAAGTCCAGCGAGTTGTGATCTGTATTAACCATACGCTTTATCCGATTACTATACTGTAAGACAGGGTTTCCCAATCTATATTCCGCGGAACACTGGTGTTCCACAGAACCTAAATATGTGTTACGCGAACACCCACATAACTTAATAACCACTTTTAATTGAATTAAGGAATCATAAACTAACGATTATGATTCCTTAATTCGGAATCCATTTTCCTTGGACAGCAAAACCAACATGCTTAATTGAGCGATTATAAAAATCTGACTGATTTTATCAGTGATTCTGATATGAATGTCATTAAATTCTTTCTTGACAAGTTTATCAGAAGATCGAAGTACTTTACGTCTTCGCTTGTTCCGCATCCCTAGCCGTCCAATAATAACATTGACTGCTTAAGATTTGATGGACTTTGCTTACGAAATGCAAACGAATATTCAAATTTGAACGATTCAAACTTAATATTGAAATTTCACCAAGCACCTTCAGTCGAAGTCTTGCATATGTGGCCCGAGAATACATATTTGTTTGAAATGCGGTACTACTATGACCTGAGGTTGGATTGGAACTTCAGGGCTGCGAAGTCAGTTTCATATTTATAAAAACTTGTATCTTTTAAAAAGTCGAAGTCGTATTTGTAAATACCGGTGTCGCAGTTTATTTCATGACTCCACAGCCTTGATAAAATCCATCGTCATCATTATATACACGGGAGAGCTATTAATAAATAGTAAGTTGATAAGATGAGTCAAAATTTATAACATTGTTTGCGTGATAATAATTATATAAATCAATGAATGCATCAAAATTTAATGCGTGCCTTCTTGCTCATTTTCGATATTTATCAGATAACAGTTTTACTTAACGATATGTAAATAATAATATTGTTCGACCTCTAATGCAAATATTAACGGTTCTAAAGAGTAAGTTTGATAACGGCTTTTTAAAAAGTTAATTAACTATGAATATAAGTAACTTTTAATGGCATATTTTTATAGTTTCTACTAATTCATTTAAAGTAGGATTTGTAAAATAAAAAAAAACTTTAATGCAACTTCTAATATGGTTTGAAATTAAACGTTAAATTATTATTAACAGTTTAGATTTTTTTTTAAATAATACTATTATTTATAAATATATTAAGACAAGCTTTTTTACATTTTTTTATAATTTAGGGCAGAAGCGATGCCCTTTGGTGCGTAAGGCAAGGAGTAAATGTTGCGCCGAAGTTTCGGTGTTTTTTGTTTAATACTGGCATCATTTTCCCGCCCCGTTGCTTTTCTAGCGCCTTAGCAATCGCCCTGTTCGCCAGTAGCTAGCTACGGACCTGATATTTTTTTAAATCATATCCACTCATAACGGGTAGGATATAGATTTCTACTAGAGTTTTTTTATCGGAAGAAATTCAAGTACTCTTATTCGTCAATTAATCTCTTTAGCCAGAAAATGCAGTCATAGGATTTGGTAAAAATACTATTAGTTAGAAGATTGTTGTTTGTCTCATTTTCTAGATTTGATAAAATTGATGTAAAAGAATGCATACCACATACATACATACATGACTTTAAGCACATGGATGTGTAGAAATCAATGTATGAAATCAGATTCACAGGTTCATAATCAGGTAGAGAAGTATTATAGTATAAATTAGTTATTTTTAGTTTGGTTAAATAAACCTTACTATACAACGTGTATTTTACCTTGATGTGTCCGAGTTACTTTTTTAAAAGATTCATTTGTCAAGGGCAGTGCTTCACAACCTGTGGGCCGCGGCCCTTCGGGGGGCCGTAGGATTTCTTGCGGGGCCGCGAAATTCAATAGAAAGTACAAATATCTATATATTTAAGTCTGTCAAATCGGTGCTTCCCATATTGGGCGCCGCGGAATTTCTTAATGAGGTCGCCGTGGGAATGCGCGATCGAGAAATTGGATTCCAGGGAAAATAGGAAGGAGTAGCAAATCGAGGATTTCGAATTCGTCGGTGAGCTAAAAAAAACGGAGTTACGGAGACAATTGTGGAGGGCCGCGGATTATTTTTTTTAGATTTAGGGGGCCGTGGAACGAAAAAGGTTGGGAAGCACTGGTCTAGGAGACAAGCACGCACAGTGCACGAGGCAAGAATTGAAATTATAAATAATTTTTTCCAGCATTTGAAGATAAGATTTTTTCAATAGATTTACCTACAAAATGAAAATATTTAATATGTTAAGGACTTAATATCTACCTACCCTTTTTTCACATTTATTTTCAGGTTGTTAACGGTGCGGTCCGTGCTGATTATTAAATATTCCGTTTGGGTCAAAACGGAACATACGCTGTAAAGGTGAGTCGTCACCACCAAACCTTTAAATATATTTGTTTAAGCGAAACATTTTTACATGAACAACACAGAAATATTAACGAAGTCAATTGGTATACTTTTTCAACATATTATACAAATTCTACGCCTTCATTTACGAATTCTCTCTCTATTTGCATTGTTTCATCGGTCTCTCCATAACGCAAAATTGGTGTTTTTACTGTATTGGGTATATTATATCAATAAAGCTACAATATGCAGCAAAGTAAAAGATGTCAACATGTCTGAAAAAATAGACAGACTCTCATTGTAGTATTCCGAGGCTTGAAATAGAAAATTTCATCAACCGGAAAGCTCGAAAATTTAAAAAAAACATTTGTATCGACAAGGTTTCTTCATCGATAGTACACATATTTTTTGAGAATATACTTACCGTAACGGACATTTTGATTATCAGGTTTAATTGGAGGTCTGATTTGAATAATAAATGTTAAATTGTATGTGAAAAATCGAATTAAACATGTGTTGCCAGTACGACGACAAAATGGTGACAATATACCTAAAACTTAAGCGGTCTGAACTTCCATTTGATGAATATAATATACTCTTCGTAAATTGTTTTTTTTTTCAAATATTGATTGTTTTACTAATATTTAAATTATTGAAGTAATGATAGTGTTCATCATATCTTCATAGCTTCTTAATAAGTGGCGGATTACCCTATAAGCCAGTGTCTGCCAAACTGTGTGCCGCAAGAAGTCTCAGGTGTGCCGCGGTGGAAGAAGGCTTAATTTAAAATAATAATTATTCATTTAAATTTTCTTCAATCTGAAATAAATTCAACATCTACACATTCAAACAAATATTTGTCACATTCATACATAGTGGGCAACGCGACACAATTTCGACATTTTTAGCATTTTTATTTGGTGTGCGAATTTATTCCCATTCACTAGTGTGCCGTAAAGTAAAAAAGTTTAGCAGACACTGCTATAAGCGAATAAGGGGCGCGCTTAGAGAATACGAATCTTAGGGGCCAACAAATAGCCTATATTATATAACCCGTATACTTTTTTCAGAATTTATTACATTTTTATTGTTATAAATGTATTTTTCTGGCGTTTTTATCTATCCGATAAACAGGGCCTCTAAATTTTACTGCTCCTCGGGCTTCCTGTGTGCTTAATCCGCCGCTGTCATTAAAACAACTAAAAATAATTTACAATGAAAGGTTATAATACATAACAAGTGTTTCTTTAATTAAATTCCTTACGTGGTTTGTACTATATGTTGCTCTCTGGTGTTCTGCCGATGTGTTTATCAAAGGTTCTTGCTCCTGGCTTCCAGCTGTCATTCTTGCTTTATTTAGATCACCACTAATTCAAAATTAAAATATTTAAATCAATCACACAAGCGCACAACTGCAAATGCACTATTAATAACGATAAGACACCATTTGCTTATGTGATAATATTTAAACACAATAACTATTCTAAATGAAAGTAGATTTATATTATCTTTCTCGTTTAGAGCCAAGACAAATATTTACAGTTTTCAGTCATAATCACAGAACAGTCCTTATATGTAATTAATTATTCATAAGGTGAAGGTGAAACGCGCGCACACTTGACATGAGTGAATCATTCTAAGCCTAAAATATATAACATTTTATAAAGTCACTGTTATTCAATCCACTGTTACGTGATAATTTTGGTTCTAACGAATACGGGACGACCTCATTCAAACTTTTTAGTTGAATTTGAAAATCACTCGCTCAAATGGTTATCGAAGAAAATCGTCGTACTTTTACAAAAATGCGCGGTTTCCTCGAGCACGTCTGCTGTCGACAAGCTACTGCGACCGTTCGTGATAAACAGCTTTCGTCGACACGGCGGGGGACTAACTAATACAATACAAATAAAACATAATGCAGTAATTATAAAGTGAACATTCAATTAAAATGTATAGCAATGTATCAAATATGCGATTCTAACGTGTACATTGTATATGAGATTATTTTTACGAGCATTTCGCAAGACAGTTATGTTAAGGAGTTTAAGTAATCACTTTTAGGGTGTTCACTGTCAATACTTGGTGGAAAGGCATTATATTAATAAAAACACAATATTCCTTTGTACTTCATTCCACTTTATTTAATATGTCAGGACCGGTTTCGCTCATTACGAGCATCGTCAACTGACATATTAAATAAAGTGGAATGAAGTACAAAGGAATATTGTGTTTTTATTGAGTTTAAGTAAGATGAAAATAGACGTTGGATGTATTTATTTTCCAAATTTTCATACATGTACTTAGAATTTTACACTTAATTAAAGGAAAAGCCGTCTTTCAAACTTACAATATACCCCGTGTGTACAGCGCTTGGGCAAATATAATTCATGGGCGCAGTGGCGGATTACCCCATAAGTGCAAGAGGCGCGCGCTTGGGGCCTCAAAAATAGCATAATTAAATAAAACCTTATATTTTAATTTCAGTTTTTAATATTCATTATTATTTTACAAATAGTTTTGTAGCACTTTTATGTTGTTCGAAAAACAGTGCCTCCAAAACATATTGCGCCTGGGGCCTCCAAAGTGCTTAATCCGCCACTGCATGGGCGTCTAAATATTTCAATTTTTCAATGTTGAAAAGCAGGCATTTTACTCTAGTTAGATATTTTTTATATTTTACGAAAGGAATAATCTTTTGTGTGCGTAGTCCTTCGTTTTAATAGGTAGTGGCGAATCTAACACATCGGATGTCCCCGGGCAATATAATTTTGAGGCCATTTCTCGAATTATTCGAAAAATTCCATGTGTTTTTTTTTATTTACAAAGTTTTTTTAAAATATGTAAAGAAATTTATCAGTCAATGGTCGATTTTATGAAGTTTAGATTTTTATTATAAAAAAATATTTTAGTTTAAATAATTATAAACGAATACTTTTCCTACAAAAAAGTATATTTTATCAGTAAGTCACAAAGCACAAATAAGACAGAAGGAAGCGTGGTAACGGGAATATATGTATAATACAAAAGCTTTCAGTGATTCTGTACACAATTTTAACAAGTGCATGTAGGCCTTTCAGGGATCATTGTCACTAAAAAATAAAATTGTTTGGCGCCCCAGGCAACGTTTATTGTTGCGACCCCTTTTTAACAAATTGACTTTTTTTTTCGAAATAATAAACAACAAAAAAAATCGGGATCATTAGAAATATAAGACACTTATAAATAAAATAATTTTAGTCTCTTCCAAAAATTTTATTTAGATAAATTATTGGAGAAAAAATATAAAAAAAAACTAAGCTTTTATTTTTCATTTTCAAAAAATAGTTAATAAAACTTAACTTAAATAAAAAAAGAATGTGTCCAAATAAGAAGATATACAAAAATGGTAATTTAACAAAAATAATACACAATCACAGAATTAAAATTTAACTTTTCTAGACTTCTTTTTTGAAAAAATTTAAGCCGACTTTTTCAAACCTAATGTCGTAGTTTGGTCATACATACTTGATTGAAATTTTTGGTAAATCTACTAGATTGTTTTGTGACATCGTTGAGCAAGTAAGTTTTAATGAGCTTCAATTTTGAGAAACTACATTCACAACTTGCAAATATTACAGGAAGTATTATTAATATTTTTAAGACAACAAAAAAATTAGGTAAAGAATCTTCAATATTTTGTTGTACTTATTATTAGAGCTGTACTTCTAGTGATGCCAAAGATGTTGAGTCTTCGAGCTGCTGCTTGTAGCTCGCTGTGTAAATGATTAATGTTATTTAAGTATAAAAAATAATTTTAGTCCTCCATTTATGCATCCCCTTAACGTTAGAGCCCTAGGTGGCGCCGGCCCTGCCTCCAGCCAATGGTCTTCCATTTAAATCAGGCACGGGCAAACTGTGTCCCGCGAGCAATATTATGTATTTGAAAAAGATTCACGTTTTTATCTTTTAGCGCCTTTTTAAAAAAAAAATTGAAAATAAATATAATAATTGTTATTTTTGGATCAACCTATATGTGAAAAAAAATTTTCAATCATGAACCTCAATAAAAACTACGATCAAACATCACCGATGAACATTTACAAGCAGTTTTAACCCTTTGCCCGAGTCACCAAATTTAGCGAGCATACCCTGTACGAGGCTGCTTTTTTGCAGATTTTGTTATAGTGTTTTCAACTATAAATAATATAGGTTGTAATATTTTTTCAACTAACCAAATATGTTAATTGCCACCCAAAGTAACTTTTTCAATAATAAAATACAATATATTTCTTGTATTTTCGTTTTAATTCAACAATAATCATTCTTCATACAATTGCGGCGTGACGTCGCCATATTACAAAATACCGCCAGGCGGGACCGAGAACACTGCGCCGCCACCATACCATGCTTATAATATTAAATTCTCGGAACAATTTCGATTTCACCCTCACTCGATCGCTTATTTACATTATCCAAAATCTTGCATTGGTGACGTATGTTCACGGCGTGTTCCAGAAATAAATTATTTTAGCCTATATTGAATCTTTTTTGACTAATGCCATCTATTGAATTTGGTAAAATATACATTTAGTAATATTTTCAACCAAGTTATACAATTTTAACACAATAGATAGCTCTTATATAAAGTTTGAAATTTCCATGACATCTATACGTGTCACGCTCGCTGAGGGCATGTTCGCTAGGACATGCATAGCGGTCATATGCGGTGAGAAGGTTAAGAATCTCAACTACAATATAACACCTGAATTTGAAAAAATGTTAAAAGACGTAAAACAGTTCCATTCCTCTCATTAGTTTTTTTTTTTTCACGATAATAAATAATGTACATATAAAAATGGTATTTTACTTGCAGCCCGCTGCTCATTTTGACTTCCTGAATTTGGCCCTTCATCCGAAAAGTTTGCCCCCCTCTGATTTAAATATAATAATGAGCACCAAACTTGACTGTAATGTAAAAGGCAGGCATGCACAACCTATTTCCTTTACCGGGCCGCATAAAAAAAATATAATAGGTTCGTGCCGCAAAGAAAAATCAATTTCAAATTTTATTTTAATTTTAATATGTCGTAAGTGTATATATTAGGAATAGGTGGATTAATGAGTAAAAACGCATACAGAACAGATGATAAAATAAAACACGGAATTTAAATAATACTATTTTTATTAATATTGTCCCTGTAAATATTACAATAAATCTACACATAATATTTTTTATAGAGATGACATGAAATGATTATTTTTACAAATGCTCAAATGTGGAAGCAAAGTTTAAATAACTACAGACGACAATAGAAAATATTCATTAGACCTAATAAAATACCAAACCCGGGACTATTAGGTATTTCTTGGTTCATTTATTGTTTCAAGATTTTACACTGGTCTACAATATTTTATGTTACTGATGTACGAAAGCACAATGTTTACTATAGACCTCACGCAGTCTCAGATTCAATTTAAATTGAAATATAAGCGGACTTTGATGAATTTAGATTCAATTGTTACACAGTAATTTAACAACAAATTATTTTAGCAGCAGATCCTAAATAGTGATTTATTTGAATAATTTGTTGAGTATCGTATTTTTAATATTATCAATTTGCAAAGCACACATACAATAAAATACTCATAGGTGAGGAAACTATAAACCTTTTTTGAGACTCATCGTAATGTTTTAGAAATTTCAGTAATTATTAGTTATATTTGCAGTCACATGATAGATTATCTTCGATAATTATTCAAGAGAGTATAAATATGAAGAACATGTAATGGAAGAAACAAGAATAATTCAAACTAATAAAATCGCTTTAACCCTTCAAGCTTGCCACCAAGAAATCGATTCCCAGTCCCGGGGACGAAACATATTTTTTTACAGAGACAGCGGTAAAGTTATTTTATATATTATGTTTTACGATAAATTTGTATTCCATTAACACTTTGAGAAAATGAAATTTTATTTTTTCGATTTCAATGAATAACATAATGTGCCCAGCTTGAACACATTCATTTAAAGATAAATGGGTTGTTTTGTTTTGAAAAACATATTTGTTGATATTCGAGCCAATCACTGTTTGACACCAGCGGTTGTCAAGTTTTTTTTCTATTTAAAATATCACTCAGACCGCCTAACCGGTAACTCTAAGAAGCCCTGGCTGCCGACTCGTAGGCACTCGAAAAAAAAGATCAATTCATCATTTGATAACATTTTTCAATCAAATCATATATGACAATTACAACTCAAATTTGAATCTATTCATTATAGTAATCAAGTTCTTTGAACGAAATCGGTTAACTATTGCTCTTATAAATGGAAGATAAAACGGGGCATTTTTTTCCTGGGAGTGGTTTTTGCTACAAGTGCACAGCAGGGCTTGAAGGGTTAAATAAATACAGCAAAAAATTGTAAATTAGAACCATGGGAAAGGTTTACCTAGTCAGTATAAACGGCAACTTTATACTAGTGATGCGCGTGAGACAGAGCGATCGCTTTAATAATGCATATAGTAGTATCAAATTTTCCTTCGAGGACATCAATATTCTTTAAGACCATTGGTACATATTATTCCACACCTGTGAATGAAGCCACACAGACACAACATTTGTACAATACAATATATATTTACGTTGCGGCAAATTATATTGGATTTATTATCATTATTCTATTTACTTTAATAGATTTGTATGCAGGGAAAGAGCAACTACACGAAATAGACATTGCACAACAGAAGATAATGTATACATTGTTGAAAGGTATCCATCGGATATTAATTATAATGAGTATATACATACACACGTACGTCTAAAAAATGGAGGCTAAATTGTGTATTACAAAGTACAAAATCATCGGTATATATCTTAATACTATATAGGCTTACATTTGTGTCAGTAAAAAAATCACTTTTATAATTTATACAAACGTTGGCCTTAAAAAATGTCACCGTAGAAGATCTACAGTTTATTCGTGAAGATTGGTCGACGCTTGTTTAGTAGGAGAGAACGATAACAACACTGACTTTAACCCAAACCTCAAACATGAAATAAATAACTTTCATTATTAATAAATAATATATAAAACGCAAAAAACAGCACCCAACCTTAAGCATTGAAATTTTATATAAATTACCAATTTTTTGAAGATGTTTACCAGTTATTCGAGAATAAATCATAGGAATTAATGAAAGCAATAACTGCTTACTAGAATGTCAAATATAAATTTATTGCGATACATATTATGAGAATTGTATATTTGGCATTGTAGTGATTTTTCAAATTTATATCAGAAATGACAGTTTTGGATGACAATTGTGTTTTGATTAAAATTACAATATATTATAAGAAACAAAACAGAAAGCCAGCCCCGACTTTGAGTGGACCTGCGTTACGCAGATAACAACGCACAGTCGATTGAGGAAAAGGTTATCGCTTTCAAGAATTATTTGACAAGAGAAAAGAAAATAAAGGTTAACAAATTTCATGCAGAGATTCATCGACTCTTCAGACGTAAAAATTAAATATGATAATAATCAATGGAATAAGTATGACAAATACAACCATAGAAAAAAACGTTGAAACGTTCTAAAAATCCTAAAAAATATATTTCACGCGCATTACAGCTTCGGCATTAAAAATAACATTTTTCCCACATGTTTTTTTTGTTGAAAACTGAGGATAAAACAACACATTTATTAATATAAAGGATAATTGGCCAGTCAGTGTGTGGACATTATCGCAGTTGAGGTAGCAGCTGTTTTTGAGCAAACTCTATAGACCGTCGATATTCATGTAGTAAAACTTTTGCCGTCCGACTTTCCACATTCGACTGTAAAATATCACTGATATCGCTGACATATGCGTCATTCCAGATTACTCGATGACTTTCTTTCACGGAAAGAAACAATAAAAACGGTAGCAAACTTAACTACGAGTGTCTTTGTTTTTCATTAGCGGAGCGGCGTAACCCTTAAAACTTAAATAATACACTTACTAGACATTGTACATATATATGTTCTCCGGACACTTGGGGTGACGGTCCCGCAATTCAATAGTATAAATTTCTTATTTGCTAGATGATAACAATGATTTCATTATTAATCCGTATATTAATGCAATTATTTGATGACACATCGGAAAGGAACTATTGTGGACTAAATAAAATATACTTTGTTATATAAGAAGAATGTTAAACTGTGACAAATTCACAATCGTCGTTGACGATATACTCTGTTTAGTCTGATTCTCGTGACAAGACCTGAAACTGACGTGAATACAATAAACCTTTACTAACGATACTCGAGAGGCGGTGTGCCATCATATATTATATTTCCACATTATGGAAAACAGTCGACATAGTGCTAAAATAATAATTGGCATGTGTTAAAATAATGATCGAAAACACCGATCAATCTGAACACCGTTAAGATGCGAAGAAGGCGCCTCATTGGTAATCGCGACACGACCGAACACTCGGTAGTCTCAAACCCATCAACTACTTTAGTCACGTAATGAAAAGATAATGCAAAGTATTAAAAACAAATATCACACTGAGGTATCAAATCGACAGACATGATCGGTTCCGTCTCGACCGCTAACCCTTCAGTCACTCTAATGTCAAGTGACTCGCTCTCCTTCATCATTGATGTTTTATTGCTGTAATATTAAAATACTATTAAAAAAAAAACAATCAGTTCTTTATAGTCTAAAACTCAAGCGGATAGACTCATAATTGATAACTTATAACCTGCAATAATAATTAAATACACTTTTAACGTAATAATTAAATGTTTACACAAGTTTGTTATTCGGAATATCACGACTCTTATCGAATACTTTACATCGATGCGGTTTTTGTTTAATCTTAACAATTACATGTTTGAAATAATATTATACGACGCGGGTCTATCGACACGTTTAGGAAATCGCATGATCGGGAACAGTTTAACCACTGAACACAGCAAAAGGCCAACACCGCGGATTGATCCGCGTATACGTGCCGTGTTTCAAGTACTTTGTGATAATATTCATTAAATATGCATTCACTCGTATATATGATAAATTTTGCCTATGTTCATGATGAGACTACTTTTTACCCTACATTATACTAATAAATGTACTTACACCCTCGCGAGATCTCGACAGCATCTATACAAAATTTATTACATCTTTCGGTTACAAAAGTGAGTTTTGCCATTTAATTTGATCCACTTTCATTTTTATTAAAGTTTTCTGTGCCAAAAATAAGATATCTCATACTACTAGTTCTTGCACATAAAGCTTGATACAAGATATCCCATACCCGTATCGAGGTGATAATAAGTTCAATTTCATCATTTAGAATGTTTACAGTACCAACACCTGAGTAAACCACCCGAAAACATTGACCTTTAGAGGAGTGAATAGATTTATAAAGAACTTACTTTAATTTACTGCCTTTTCTTAACATGACAATTTTGTGACTTTTTCCCAATGAATACATGTAATTCATACATAGAGCATATATATGCTTACAGACAGACACTCCTATGTTGAGTTTAAAGTACTTCCATACTCATTTACAGAAAAATGGCGCTGACGTACATGTACGTCCATACTCCTCTAAAGGTTAATTTAGTTCGATTTGATTTTGACAGATACCAACAATGCTAGGATTTTATCAACCGGCTCGCACCTTGGTAAATTGAGAAAAACTTTAGTCGGCGATTTTGAAATTATGGGATTTTTCAAACAATTTCATGTCAATTTCAAAAACCCAGAAACTTGCGGATTTCCCAAAATTACCAGTTTTTTTTTAGCTCTTGCAAGAATTTTGAAATCCAAATACGGATTTACCCAAATTACCAGCACGGGACTTTTTTTTCCTCTTCCAAAAATTTAATTTACGACACGATATATACATTTGTATGAAATATCTGCTGCGCAGAGACAAATAAATAATCAAAATATTGTAAACATTATGAAGGATGGCTGTAAGAATACAGGAGAACTGTATCTACAGAATACAAAAACAATTTAAATTTAAAAATTTTGACGTAATCTGTTTATAGAGCTGTAAAAATGTTTATCTTGTGCTAATGAAAAAATCACTATAACTAACTGGTGTATAAATTATTATGTTACTAAAAGATTTGCATTATGAAATCTACACGTGAAGCCATTTCAAGATTTGATTGCTGTTTCACGAGGACATGCGATGCCCGATTATGTACAGTTTACCGACTACAATAATTTTTATTTTAGCCTTCAAATTAATTTTATACTTTGAAGATTAAAGAAATATAAATATGTACACGAAACAAAATTAAATGTGTCAATCAGTCTAAATGCGTACACAATTGGCATTAGTTTGTTTAAAAACAAAAAAAAACAACATTTACCATCGAAAATCTTGAATAAAAGTTTTACGTTCTATATTAAGTAGTCAATAATAGAATAAATGTGCGTTAGAGTCTCACTTAGCAAATTTTATCAATATATTTGCGAGTAAATTTGGTAAATTTGCAATATTCGTAAAAATTGTATATCACATTGTGTCGATCAATGTCGACCGGTATCCATACGTCACGCACCCCATGCAAAATATACATAATCTGCCCATCGGACCACCAGATCTGAACGTTATCCTTAAAGTGCGCATCTACTTAAACACGATCCGTATGATTGAATTTGTTCTACAATATAATTATAAAATTGAGACTAATTACAGTCGAAAGGTAAGCGGAGATACATTTTAATATTAAATACATTCCTTAAATAATCTTACAAAATGTAGACGCTTCCAAAAGCAAGGTTATATAGCTTATTTTCTAAATTCACCGCTCAGTCATTGATCGGTCACTCGCAGTGATCATAAATTAAGCCTGTTAAAATAGCGTTAGCTTTTCAAGTGAAAACATAAGCACTCATGGTTTGACGGCGTGGCGTGTGATGGGACGACAGAAGCCTTAAACTGAGTTCACGTGCTTTCAGTAATACTTGACAGCGAGCAAATATCACTGTTTGTTATTCTTAGCCATGTTGTGCGAAGCCCAGTTGAGAGAGGTCTTCCAGGAGTTACTCAACGCTTCGTCAAACTTCGAGCGGAAGTGGGCCAGGGCATCTTGCTCGGACAGGTCCAATACCTACAGATATTTCCAACAGACTCGTATCACAAATAAGAAAAAATGAAAGGCTATTCTGAGGCACATCCAAATTAACAGTAATAAAAGATGATTAAATATAAAATTGCGATGATAGTTCGCGACACTAGTTTCACGAGTTTAAATTGATTCTTAACTTTTGTAAGCTTTAAGAAGTTGAGAGGGTTATTTGTAAATTTATACAAACCAGCGTTTCACGAAGATAGGCCAAATCTTTTTCTGAACTCAATTCTGGAAGCCCCGTAGATATCATCATGGCAAAAAGTGAAAGAAACAAGTACCCATGGCGTCTTAAAATAGTAAATGCCTGAAAATATAAACAGAACAAGTTCATCGGCATATTCAATCTTTGAAATGAAATTTAGAGGAAATAAATATTATGTAAATTGCTCACAGTCTCGCAGTGTTTTTGGAAAATCTGGAACTCCAGTGCTTCTTTCTTTGCGTCCTTTTGTCCTTTATTGATAACGTTAACAAAATCATGGGTCAGTACAAACGGAACTCTCTCTCTGCGGAAGCCAAACTTTTCCTTGAAGTGTCCGAGGATATGACCGAAATCTATATGGAACAGCTGAAAAGAAACCGTAAAGTTTTTTAAAACATCAAGGCAGATTGCACATTCACAACTTCACAACGATCAAGGTGACTCATTTCACACCTAGCTTTATTACTTATCGAGTCCACCAAATTTTAATTTAAAAGCTGCTATTTGATTATAACTGTAATTCAGCTGATATATAACCGAGTGCACAGATGTCGGGAATAAAAAGGATCTAGACATTTTTTATCCAAAGCAATGTTAACTACCATTTATATCAATAGCAACGACAATTAATGTAATTTTTAATGTTATTTTTACCTGTCCAGTTTTCTTCACCATGATGTTATCAGAGTGCCTATCAGCAACACCGAGCACATATGTGGCCACACAGTAACCCGCGCAGCTTAAAGTGAACTCTTCTATCGCTTTGTTCAAAGCCTCTTCGGTAGGATTGTGATCACGGAGCCAATCTGCACCGTGGAAAAAACAATTTGTGTCAAATGAATTATGATAAAGTAAGCATAAACAATTGCACATTATACATGTATGAAATTTCGAATAAAAAATGGAAATACAAACTCACTAAGCAGGGACCCTTTTTTAAATGGCGAAGTCGCTGAAAAAATACCCTTTTCTTTTTGAATGTTTGCGATCGTTTCGGCGTTCAGTACAACCTCAATCATTCCGACACGATGATCCATCGAAATGCAACCGTATGGATTCATTCTGGAAAAGGCCCCAATTATATAGGTATGAATATAAGCTATAAATAACACAATTTATTCCTGAAATTAATCCACGTATATACGCGATATTTGTTGATATATTTGACAGGATTCTTGGACACCCATCGGGTTTAGGTTTCAAATCGTTACAGAAATATTGACTTTAAAATCATGTACGCTGAGAATTTGGCTCACGTAGACAGCAATTTGCACCTGATATTCTATAAACGGCAAGCTCAACAGTGATATTGTACTTTTTTAGAGGTCAATTTACAGCAAATAACATCATAGAAAAAAAAATGTTTTCTGCAACATACCTGAAATCGTAGCCTTCATTCTTCCATAACTTATCCATGATTCGTAACATTTGAAGAGTGAGCATATCCTGTCTTAGATCATCTCCATTCTTAAGGATGATAGAAATTTCATTCCCGTATACGTCTTGGTTTTCAAAAACGAGCCAAAGAGGACGCATTTTGCTATCCATTACTCGACATTTCTCCACCCTTGAAATAAATTTCAAAAATCATTTGACGGTGTCAAGATGAATGAAGTATACACGATGGAACGTTGATGAACAATAAAGAAACACTCACTTGATACGTTTACATTTAAAACTTGGATCAAGCGGACTCGCTAAAGTGCTCAAAGTTTCTTGGGAGTGTGGTTCAGCAAAATAATCGGTCAAAAATGAACGAGCTTTGTAAATATCACGACGGAGGCGCACCTTTTCACTCGTACCTGAAAAGTTTCATACAAATCGTAGTGATCATTTTTTTTTTGACAAGTTTAACTTTGAAAATTACAAAATGTTGAAATAGTAAAAATATGTTCGCATTTAAACATTATAAATTTGCACCTAGAGAAGAGTTAGATATAATTTCGACCATGATATTGAAGAAGATTCGCGTCTTTACAAAAGTTTACCGATGCTTTTTTAATGGAGCCAGAAAAAAGTCAGCCTTTAGATGCTCTTGGAAATATTAACCCTCCAGAGACGAGAGCTTATTTTGATAAAAACACACAGCGGCGGAGCTATAAACTTGGGACCCTCATCCAAACGTCACACAAGGGCCCCCCACGCATTTTTTAATATTGGATGTAGAAATTTGGACCCCCTCTTTCGCTGGGCCCTTATGCCCGCTGTCTAGACATCGTTGATATGTTGAAAAGCAGGCATTTTACACTAGTTGTAGATATTTTTTTATTTTTTACGAAAGGAATAATCTTTTGTGTGCGTAGTCCGTCGTCTTAATAGGTAGTGGCGAATCTAACACATCGGATACCCCCGGGGCAATATAATTTTGAGACTATTTCTCGAATTATTCGAAAAATTCTTTTAAGATGTGTTTTTTTTTTATTTACAAATGCTATATTTTGTAATTAACCCTCCAGAGACGAGAGCTTTTTTTCGATAAAAAAAATATTTTTTAAGCCACATTGAAGTCACGGATAACTTTTATTCCTAACAAAAATTAAAAAAAAAAAAAAAAGTGCAAAGTCGTTGTATGGAAACCCCGCATGACTATATGGTCATGCTTATCCTTTTATTACCGTGTAATATTGTGTACGGACAGTAGTAAGGACGAACATGACCGTACGGGCACGCAAACATTCGGGGTTGAAATATAGCTAAATGTGAAATTTTTAAAAATATTTACAATTTGACCTCTTTAGATCAACATAATTTCAATACAAATATATTAGCAAAAGAACTGTAAATAATTTAATGTTTTGATAAAAAAATAAGTAACAGTTTCAAAAAGTCCATCAAAAAAATCGCACGTGATTTTGGTGGCCGTTTCTGTCCCCGCGGCTGATGACTAACTGAAGTACCCTTCTTAACAGCTTAACGACCGCACGTTTTTTTTTATAAAATTTCACCTGGCGAAATAAAATTTCCAAAAATTGTAATTTTACTAAATTCACTATAATTTGTAAGCAAATTGAGATATCTTTACAAAATTTAATTTTCTTAGCTTCCAGATACTTCGCCTATACGCATATATGTGTCCGCCGGCCAGCAACCTTTGTTTTTCAAAGACTCAAATACGCGTCCACGGTCGTTAAGCTGTTAATATAAGTCATGTAACTGTATGCCATAGTTTCTACCAATATTGTTATATCTTACATATTTTCATGACATTTCCATTTTATTAACAATTCAAAATCATTTTAGTCTATTGGATGTTGATCAAGTGCACAGCACCACTATAAATATTTTCTTACCGATAAGTTTTACCAATGACTCAATTTGTCTAGATAATATTGGAATATGTTCGACACAGCCTCTACAGTAAGCCTCCAATATCAAACCGAAGCGAACAGACACTGAAGCTACTTGCATCTCTGACCTGTAGTAAAGAAAACGATTACGTTATATTATTTCATTGGCAGACTTCAAAGTCAAATAATGCTGCATTGCATATGAAATCCGTTGAATCAATTTATAGTACCTTAAATGCCAAAAGAGATAGTGCCCGATCTTTCTATTATCCAGAGCTCGCTTTAACAGGAATTCCACCAATTCACACACATAATATGACTCATGTTTCAATGCTTGCACTAGCTGTAGTAAATATAAAGACAAGTCCTCGTCACTGAAAAATATAAAATACCAATCAATACAAAGTTATTTTAACAATCTGAATCATTTACACGTCAAGTATTCATAATATGAAAAGGAAGACTGATGGATTTATATTCTTTGAAAAATCTATGTTTGTTTCACTATTATTTACATTTTATTTATAGTGGTTTCCTTTGACAAAGGATTAGTTTGAGATAACAATAATTTGAAAACTGCAAATATCACCTCACAGCTATCAGAGGTCAGAACAACTGAGGTCCAAGAGTATGAAAAAATCAAATATCCATGCTATTACTATTAGCTTTTCAAGACTGTTTGACATGCACAGTGCACAGTATTAGTAAAAATGTTTTGTTTCTTTTTGTTATGAAAGAATGTTAAGTAATAGTAATCTTCCAACACATCCGACAAGAATTTTTATAATTTCTTACGCTTATGTAATTCAATTTTTAGTCAGTTTATACCTGATATCTTTGAGACACTCCACAGCAAAACTTCTGACAGGCCGATCAGCATAGGCATAATCGAGCAACTCAAGAGCATAAGCGGGAGCCAGAGGAGGCCACCGAGACACTAGAGTCGCTGCATTCGCCGCCTCACCTCGCTCATTCCACTCAACGCAAAGTAATAACTTTGGCAAAACAGATGGACGTTCCTTACAAAAGAAATCCCTGCAACATAACATACGCACATGATAAATTATTATCAATAACTGAGGCATTAGTGGCGGAGTTTGAATCATTTTTTTTTTTTTTGTAAGGATGCAGGTTATGGACTGCGCTCCTAAGGGCTGGGAGACAAAAATTCTAAGGGTCGACTCAACCTTGGTTTTTAGCTTAGGGATTTCCTTCCTTTAGCCAATGAATTAATGATTAAATAATGTAGCATTTTCTACTGTTGATTCTTGTTGAACATTATTTGAGGATTCAGTGAAAGTAACTATGTATTTGCAAATCAAATATTGCACACGTAGGTATATATAAAATCCACCGTGTTCTGTAGTTCTGCTGTTCTTTTCCTCACAATTTACGTTTTTTCACCATTTGGTGCAATTTTCTTCTGTTCCTGACACATATGCTGAGATTGGAAAAAGAGAAGCCCCATTTTTTTGCAATTTGAAAGTAAGTATTTTCGTACGATAAATTTTTGGCGTAAAATCTAAAAAGAATTTGAAATCACCTGAATGCCCAGATTTCCTTTCTCTCCTGTTCATGCATTTCATAGATTGGGTCCTTCTCAGCTATTTGCAGCAATTGCGTTAAGTGTTCTGCGGATGATGCGTCCTTCTCGAGGCGAGTATATGTCGGAGAACCGCAGTCGGTGTTTTCTTCAGCGTACTTTCTCACTACGTCATCGGATGGATAGACGACGGTCAACTCTTGGTTGAAACTTAAGGGCAATCGAGTGATAATTAGCATATTATATATAAACATTTTATAAATAAGTTTTTTTTTTAATTATTTTTATTTCGTAAACTTCCATAAATTTTGTCGCTAACAACCTGGGTTTCGCCTTTCGGCATTTTTTGGTTTTATCCAGTGCATGAATGCACTCGAACTGACAAAATTTACGGAAGTGTACAGAATGAAAATAATTCAAATTTAACATTAAATTTCCATCATGCACCTTCAGTTGAAATTATAAACCAAAATATGTTTCTGTTGACTCGATGTCGAGTCTGATGCAAAAAGGCAAGATTCAGTAGAAAGTCAGTTTATAAATTGTAAATATCCTGTTACTAATTATTATCTGTCTCTGTTGATGCTTTAAAGTCAGTTTCTAGAACAAATGAATTAGGTGAAAAAATTATTGTTCTTACTTGCTGCATTCAATTGTGAGTGCTGCACACTTATCAATGTTTGGATTAGATACAACCGTTCCTAACGGATGTAGTAAGTCTTCATTCTGCATATCTTCAGCGTAAGTCCACATGTAAAGTGTCATCGCTCCACTCTTCAGTGCATTCTTATAATCGTAAACTGTAGTATTCACCCAAGCCAAGGGATTTATGTATAATTCCTGCGGATTTCAAGGAAAGCAATAATGAAAAGAACTAAAAAAAATGTGTAGTGATTAAATAGATCGTTTTGTCAATTTTGCGTGAATACTTCATTATTTACCACCACTCTAAAGTTGCGGTAAAGAGCAGGGCAATAAATAGAATGTGATCAATAAGTGGGTTCAGGGTATTGAATTTTATTATTAAATGATTTTTTGACACAAAGCACACAACAGGAAAAATTCTCTTGTTTCAAAAATAAGTACAAGCACTGAGCAATACAATAGATATTATTGCCGAATGCAGGATTATTTCAATCTTGAGCATTCTTTCAGCATACAGATGCGTAATGTGGTATGAGTGTTACATTAGCATTCAAATGTATCTGGGTTTGGGTAAGTTAAATATCAAATTTAGATCCAGTGTTGTATTCGCTCCTCGAGTCGGTCTCAGATAACATTACAAGGATTCAAGTTTATCTTGTTTCATTTAAAAAAAATAATTACCACAGCTTAGATATTTTTAATCATAAGGTAATTTTTTACTACATCACAATTTGAGTTAGACTAAAAAAGCAGTGAAAACACTAAGAGGTGAGACATCCAGATAAATAATAATACACTTTATGTACAGCAAAAATATTAATTTGGGTGAGATCAATTAAATTTATGATTTATTTACCTTGTTGGAATCCTTCATCCGCCTGCTCTTGAGACCTTTTGCAGTCTTTGATATTTCATATACTACGAAGCAAATCCGTGCCATGCGGGGCATATTGTAGACTTCTAAGGGAAATGTTAGAACTTCCTTCCAAGATGCTTCTCCCTTTTCCGACACTACTCTCTCGCTTGTCTTTTGACATTCGCACATAGATTTCCCGGCATGAAATAATCCTGCTTGGACTCCAACCTGCAAATATATTCTAAGCTCAATGATACATTTATTTCTTATATGAGCCAGGCTATACACGCAAAGCTGGGCGTCTGTCTGTGTAAGAGATATTTACTACTACAAAAACTAAATATTTCGTCCATATTTTTTTTTTTTTGCAAAACTAAGGGAAATCTTAGTTTTGCGTTTTCCGCAGAAAAAAACCAAATCCCTAATTTTGTATGAGATTCACACCCCCAATTACACGGTCCTGACTATAGTGTAAATGGGGGTTTTACTGTATACATATATGATATTTCACTAAGGGTTGATGATATTAAGCTAAGAATAAGATTACCTCGACAGATCTTGTCGTGTCTGTGTTTAGTTTATGTACTCCTAAAATTGTTAAACTGAAATTTTCATTTATATCCCAAGCTGAAATGGTTTTTCCTTTCTTGCGGAGAGTGAGCGTCGAAAAAGTAGGATGGATTAATGAGAAAGACGGTCGGTTCGGTTTATCATCATTGTGAGGAGTGCTGTACAGGTTTTCACGGTCAACTGAAAATGAATAAGATAGTGTGTATGCGACTTAAAAGATTTAATTGCCATCACAGTCTATGCTTCCAATGTGTGATACAGAAAATCAAACGATCAGGAGTTGGATATTTCAACATTACCAAAGGCTGGTTGACTTAAAAAAAAAGAGAAAAAAATAAACAGGAAACAACATTGGGTTGTAGAGATTTCCAAATTCTTCAGCATGCACAATGAATAAGCAGGAACTCACTTTTGGTTATTTTGTAAAAGAACAAAATTAACATATGTGGTATATAATAGTTAAAACACTCACTAACAGGTTTTTTTTTTTTTTTTAACCATGTCCGCTCCCAATGTGGAGCATATAGACTCCTAATGGAGTTTATCTCAACAGAAGTGTTTCTACGAGAACTGCTTGTTACTCAGTTGCTCAACCTTTCATCAGTCAGAGATCTTGGCGTACTATTTGAGAGCAAACTAACATTCAATAATCACATTAAGATTACTTGCAAGAAAGCATTACAAATGTTGGGCTTTATCATCCGTACCACCAGTCTTTTCGGGAGTTAAAGTTTTAATATTAATGTACAACGCTTTGGTTCGAAGCAGACTTGAGAGTGGGTCAATTGTTTGGGCCCCAAGATGCTCGAAATATACCCTTATGGTGGAGAAGATTCAGAAGAAATTTTTGAGACTTCTCTATATGAGGGTGTATGGATATTACCCATGGCTTTATCTAACTGACTTTCTCTTAGGCATGCTTAACTTCAATAGTTTGAATGTTCGAAGAGAAATGTATCTGGCCATATATTTCTTTCGACTTATACGTGGCCAAAATGAGAATTCCACCATTCTTGAGAATGTGAATCTAAATGTTCCTGATTATTTTTTGAGAAATCGTGGACATGAATTGTTTGTTCTCCCAAGGTGTAGAACCAGCCTGCCAATGGGGATGCCACTGGGGAGAGCTTTAACGGTGTTCAACAATATTGCTTCGGATGTCGACATATTCCACGTAGACGTGGGTGAGTTCCGACGAATACTATTTTTTATGTATTAAAGTAGAGTTCGTCGGAGCTTACTCAGTTGACTTCTTTGCCATTTTTTTTTCTACTGATTTTAATATTAAATTGTACTATTTTTTTTCTCCATTGTAAAAGTTTTAAATTTATAATTTGTCAACCTTTTGCAATGTTAATTAAATAAATAAATAAATAAAATAAAATAAAAATAACCTCTTTTTTTCCAAAGAGAGTAGGGATAGAAGGATAGGGCTAGGACAGGATTAGTGATAAGCTAATCGCTCTCGATACGCCCCGTTCATAGGATAGGATGGGTGAGAGGGGGGAATTAAAAGACATCACATAAATCCATGCCTTTGAAAGGAAATTCATAAATCGATCGAAAAATCAATTTATAAAACTGTCCGTACCGGGATTTGAACCCGGGCCCTCCGTAGCCGAAGCCAACAGCGTTGACCACTCGACCACACAGGCGACATTATAAATGTTTATAAATTGTTAAAAAAAATGATAATGTGTTTTTAAGTAGTATTTGATATGGATATGGAAGAATGCATTTTTTTATATTTTGATGATTTTTTTGATGAGAATTATTCTTTCTTTTATATGTGCTGGTCAGCGGTATCCGTGACGCTGTCATCTGACTGATTTATTGCAATGCGCCGCGCTAGCCGACCTATCGGTCACCCGTCTCACTCTACCATGCGCCGGCGACCGCTTGCTAGCCCTTGTGGTTAGAATATCGTTTTTATTTGTTTCTATTTCAATTAGTCACACATATCACTCTTATTAGCGAAGTCGCGAATTGTTTTATATTAATTAAAACATATTATCGATTTTATCACATTTGTGTGCCTCTATTTTGTGACTTGTAAGGAATATTCTCAAGCCAAGTAGCAATAATATATAGAAAGGCCATACCGGTCACCACATATCGACAAATACACTGTGCCCGCCGGTGCTGTAGAACAACTCTAAGTTAGGTCTTCTTTGCCGGTCTCCGGTGACCCCCAAGGCAATCAACGTGTTAAATGACATATTTCTCTTTTCAAAAGATGTCATTGAACATCGATATCATGTGTATTTCATAAATATTACAAATAAAAATACATTCTTCAAATAAGTCTAATTTTTCGTCATATTCTGTGAAAATAGACTCCTCTGCATTCAGTGAAAATTTCAATATATAATATAAGACTTATGTACCTGGCACACTATCAACTGCCAAAGTGACAACCGTGGGCACACCATCTCTCGAAAGGGTCTCTTGTACGTATAAAAATTGTACGAGTGGATGGTCTCCTATCAGATACTCCTCTCTGCCGCACACTTTCAGTACAAAGTCTGACGGCTGCTCACCCCGTGTATTTAGCGTGTTAGCTTTTTTATTAAGGATTGACTTAAGCAACTGCTGAGGTGTTGTCGCGTAGGCTACATTAAATGTGAAGGTAGTCTGAAAGAAAAAGAAAATCACTATTCATACAAGTAATTATCACGAGCTTTGTTCAAAAATTGCTGTATGTGTTCCAAACAAAAGTATGTAATGCGTTCCAAACAAAAGAATAAATTTCGTTTAAATTTGATAGAAGATTTATATTTTGAAAAGATGTCTAACATTACGAAGCATCGAAGTATAATAGAAATTATTGGTGAACAGCATGATCCACATGAAGAATTGATTAATGGAAATACCGAATTAGTAGTTCCTGTTCATATTCTAAGCAAAGACGAGGCTGGACAACGACTTAACACGTTTGGTAAAACTGAAGCCTATAACAGGTAAATTAACATAACATAATGAGATTCAAATGAAAATAGATTGAATAGTCGCCTAAGAAGTAGAATAAGCATTCAAATTCCATTATGATGTCATAAATAAATATACTTCACGTAAGTATTTATTATTTTGGACAGACACTGTTACGATTGACGGCACTCTAAAGTTCGGCACTTTGTGTGAAATCCAATACTAGATTTGGAAATAATTTGAATGAGACAAGGCATCTTTTTAAAAGCAACCTATAATTGGACTTCTAACATTTTGAAACACAAACTTGTAATGTTTAGAAATTAAATAACCTAGGCATAAATACCAGAGAAAACACATTTTTTTCTCTGGTTATATCTTCTTTTGAACCATATTCACTCCTTGTTTGGAGCATATAGCCACCACGCAGAACATTCAGAATTCCCCGTCACCTGCCATTTGCTCTGCTTCCTCCCATGACATACCAGCATCTTTCATTTCTACCGCATACATCTTATCGATAGTATCCGACATTTATCCAGGACACTGGAATATTACCAGTCTGAAGAAGAAGCAATCAGGGTTGAGACTCTCTATAGTAATAATATATAACCATAAATTATCCCAAAATCAAGTTCCACAAAATAAGATAATAATTATCTTATTTTAAAATAATTGATTATTAATTTTATATTAATTATCATATCATCAATTATCTTATTAAAACTTTCTCAATTATTGAGAAAGTTTTATGCCCAAACCTAACCTAATCAAAATCTCACTTACCAAATTATGAAATTCATAGATAACCTGGTAATACAACAAAAAAGAAACGGAAACATCTATTTTTAATTTGATTTCCTTAATTTCACAGTGACTTAAATCAAAACCATCTGTTATGCCAGAAAATTCTTGAGTTTTTTGTTTATATTCTTATTATATTGTTTATTAACAATTTTTACACTAAAAATAATTTTAATTTTATTTCTTTTAGCTATGCATATTTAAAAATAAGCGCAGTAAACATGCATCTGACAAACATTGACGTGATAGCTGAATTCAAATACTTGCTGTACGTTGATGTCTCTGGTAACAATTTAAGACTGGAAGATATTCAGATTCTTTGCACGATGAAGTACATACTCCTCATTCAAGCTGACCGAAATCTTATACAGTCGGCATCTCTCAGCAAAATGCCATATCTTCAAATTTTGAAACTTAACCGGAATTCTATCACAAATTGTAAAGGCATAAGACAGCCATTACTGTGTCATCTTGAGATGTCTCATAATCAGATAAGTAATTTTGAGTTTGAATGGCCTCTAGAGAATTTGGACACATTAATGCTAACTCACAATTCTATATCGACACTGAGCGGACTGAACAGACAAACATTTGAAAGATTGGACAGTCTATACGTGGCAGACAATCAATTAACTTCACTGAATGGATTACAAAATTTGATTAATCTGCGTATCTTACATTTACGCTCTAATCCAATTGATAACTTGGATTATTTTGATGAAAAAATGACAAAGCTTAAATATTTGAACCTACGGTCATGTAAAATTTATCATAAAAAAGAATTTAAAAAATTGGAGGTGAGTGTTTTCATTTGTTTGTTTATTTATGAAAATCACAATCTATCTTTCATAAATGCTTGTTTAAGTATGAATTGTTCGTGTCACAGTTTGTAGCACAATACATGGAATAATCTAAGTTATTTTAGATTTTATAGCATATATTTGGTTTAAAGTAAATGTTGGTAAAATATTATAAAAAACAAATTGTATTAAGCTTTTGTCAAATAGTAAATAATGGTAGATGCGTTACGTGAGGTAACCGATTGGCATAAATGGCAGCTGTAGCTGACCAAAATGCCCACAAAATGGAGAGATTTGAGATTGATTTTGACCAACATTTTTTTATTACAATTTGACTGTGGAAAGGAAAAAGAACGTAGCCCACACATATTAAATTTTACAGGAGGCCCAAAAAACGTGTTTTGACGATTTTGGGCCATATGCAAATTATGAATTATACACAACCTTGAAGTGCACGGAGACTTCTAAACTGGTGTTTAATTGACATAATCTAATATTAATTAAAGAAATTGTCTAGGAAAAACCTTTATTTCGGTCTTTTTTCTTGGTTTTAACTTTTTACAAGGTCATGTTTTTCAAATTTAAAAGCTAAATTTAGATACTAATTCGGCATTTGCAGCTTGCATCCTTTTGATAAAACGTGTATCAAGTTTGATACATGTGATTATCTATATAAGCCTGTTTTGAAAAAACAGTTGGTTACGTCCTTTTTCCTTTACACAGTCGATATATAAAAATATTCTTGTTAATATTCCTGATATACATTTTTTTATCAATATCCAAAGGTTTTAATATCATTGGGAGAGTTGATAATTAAAGACTGTCCGGCTGAACGAGAAACTGAAGTAAGCGATCCATTACTCAGAGAAGAAATTGTAGCATGGATTCCAAATATTAATAGAATAGACAAAGAAATGGTAACACAAGAAGAAAGGTAATATTTCAACTTTTCCATTTGAATAATGGAAATATAATGAGTATGAATGACTGAATATATGTTTCTTTCTATTACAGAAGTCTTGCATATGATCTCCGACAAAAAAACATCTAGGATGAAACAATAATAATAATAATAGAATATAGAAAATCATACAGAATTCTATTGATGTCAATGATTATTCGAATCTTTGTAAGATGCAATATAACCCAATGAAAGAAACAAGGAAACAGCCCCATATTTTCCAAAGCACCACTTCTAAGAACCATTGCATTCTATACTCAAAATTTTATTGCTATAGATAGCATGACAAATTCTGGCATGTGTGAGTTTACAAAATGATAAAAGGGTGCAATTGAATTTTTCACAGTTGAGCTTTACATGTGTTTTGTTTAATTTATTGCCGTTTCCATTTCCTACATAATTCAATTGTTATGATGTTGAAACAAAAAAGTAGTCTAACATCAATTTAATAAATATTCTATTGATAGCTGAACAGAAAATTAAAATCCACACATTTCAATGCTTTGACATTCCTTGGTTAGCCCTTTGACGAGTATGGCCACGTATGTGCGTCCAAATGTTGTGTTGCATAACATATATTGCCGTTCTCATGTTTTTTTGTTGAATTGTCATTATTTCGTCATGTATGGATAAAAAAAACATATATATATCTATGATTTTTACCATTCACATTATTTTTATTATTTGTTGCGGTTAAACAAGAGAATTTTTTAAAAAGGTTAATAATGTAAAAAAATTATCACTACTTGAAATAATGAGTAATATTGTACCTAAATTGTCCGATAACCAAAAAAAAAGTTTTTTATATTTTTGTGTGTAGCTATAGAAAAAATAATCAAACTAAACAAAAAAAACTAATTTAGTTAAAAATAGCTCGCTACTCAAATTCAATCATTTCACTAAAGATATTATTTTTAGTCAGCTCTCATTATATCGTGGCATGGCAGTCAGCCGTATCAGCCTTTGAAATATTACTACTGCATTTTAAATGATTTGGCAAAAAAAAAAACAAAAGCTACATAGGATATTAAAAGTCAAGAAATGGTTTATAATTCGGATTCAGATGAAGACTTTATTGTATTGTGTGTGATATTTCAAATGACAGTGATGATGAGTATATAATTGATGACGGTGATTTTGAAGGGTTGATCGTACAGTTTCATATATGTAAGGGTCCAGCAGTTAAGCATTTTTCATAAATGTATAGTAAAATTTTCATATTTTTATCTTCAATAGAGGTTGTCTAATAATCAAAAATTTGCTAAATCTGTTTCTGAAAATTACACAATTCAACCAGCTGGGTGTTAATTAACACCATAACTAATGATAACTAAGAAAATGAACAATCTTCGAATACTGTATTGAATGGATCCATTTTCATAATGTAATCAATAACTAACTGTACACCACTCCTGCATTTTTTTTTTTGAATATGTAGAACAATTTCTTGTACCTATCTACATGAAGGAAAAGCGCTCACCTCTGTGTTTTCAAATCTTGTAACGAGTACAAAGTTATTATTTCTCAATCGACTAGCTAATGTTTGCGGCAGGTCAGGCGAGTTGGCTAACCGCGGGGGGAATTGGTAATACAGTCTTTCTAGCCATCCGGCATTTCGCCTTTCCAGTGCCCTCTCTTCCCCGAGGATTTTCATCTTCATGCGAAAATCATTCACTTCAGAACTTTTTAATGAATCAAATTCTTTAAGACCTAAAACATCAATACGATTATAAGAAAATTATAAATTGATAATGGTGAAGCCTTCTTTATAAATTTGGTTTTGGTTAATCTCGTCGGTTATATTGACTCTAAGTAGAATCAGATTGATAAATTGTAATCTTTTTTTTCATATTTTCATTTATAAAAGTTATTTATTATCAAGAAATCCATTGCATGAAATGTCCTACGATGGTAAACGGACAATGGCTTCAATGAGATCAAGAAACAATGAATTAAGCCATATCACTTGACAATTATATTACAGTACCTACTGATAACATGGAATATTCATTTCACTTTACAATCTAATGCATGACAAATTTCTTCACATGACCACCACGTTGGTGGAATAATTAATAAGAGCCGCATTTACCTTTTCCGATGAGTCGACTGATTTCATTGCTCAATGCTATGTCGCCCTCGTTGTCTGTCCGTCGTTCGACGATCCGAAGAACACAGCAATTGGGCTGCAGGTCACACAGTCGCTTGCTTTCGTCAAGTACACCTTCGATGACGGACAGTGAATTGATATATTCGAAGGTGTACGCTGACATGTCGTGCAGCATGCCATAGAAAGCATATTTGGGCGCCTCGTCCCATAAATCCTGGAAGCAGTTATTATAAAACTATTATCAAGTTCATTGAGCATATTTAAATAATATTGCCGGTTGCGAAGGCTGATCAACGGATAGTCTAGAGCGGTGGACGTATTCAACAAAAACTATTTTTTTTTTATTTGAATGATTATGTAAATAATATTATTTTTTCTATTCTTATTCTCAATTCTGTGATTTATTAACCATTTTAGCCTCAGAGCTGTTTTCTCAAAAAAGTACCTTTTAATTTGGTTCAAATTATCATCTATTATTTCCAAAAAAACAAACAAAACAAAAAGTAGTCATTATAATAACATATAAGAGTACATTTTAAAAAATAAAAATACAATAATTTATTTTATTGTCATACATAAAAAAATATTATAACAAAAAAGTTTAACAAAAAAAACATAAAATGCAAGCCCAAAGTTTACACTGGGTTTGTTGAAGGCCTACATGATATATATATATACAATACTATATTTATGGTTAAGAAAGCATGGACCATGTTATTCCTTCTTCACCTGTAGATTATGCGGAATATTGTTTGCTTACCAGGTGTGGTACATACGCAACACTGTTTTTAGTTATTGTCAGGTTTTTCTAAGCCAGCAGGTCTTTAGTGACCTTGATGTAAAATGTGGGATAATCTTTGTATTGAAAATATTTTTCCGAACCATGGGGTACTTTTGATTAGGGCTTCCAATTAACCAAACATTTAAGCTAACCGGTTTTCGCTTTTTTTCAAATAAATAAACCGGGTAACCGGTTAAAGCCGGATTTATTTTCAAAAAACCAATTTTAGTACCACACTAACCAATGTTTCAAAAAAAGTATTTTGATTACTTAAAAACAGTCAATGAGTGCATACAATCAGAAAGTAGATAAAAAATATCGCTGTTTTCGTTTGAGAAGGTCACGGGTTCGAATCCCGGTACAGACAGTTTTATATATATTTTTTTAATTTATGAGTTTCTGATTGAAGGCATGGATGTTTGTGATGTCTCGAATTCCCCCCTCCGACCTGTTCTATCCTGAGCACGGAGCGTAACGAGAGTGATTAGCTAGTCACTTGTCCTGTTCTAGCCCTACCCTTCGATTATTTCTATCTTTGGACAAAAGAGATGTTGAGCAGCTAAATAACAAGCAGTTATCGTGAAAACACTTGAGATAAACTTCACCAGGAGTCCATATGCTCCACATTGGGAGTGGGCATGATTAAAAAATATATTTATTTTTAAAAAATCGTGTCATTTAAGTGTCATCAAATAATGATTTTTCTGGTGTTTAGCTATTTCATCCTTATGCTTTTAAATGGTATTTTCAAATATTAAAACACTCCTTTATACTAATTTCACATTTATCATTTTAGAATACTCGTCATGAGTGAAATATAACTAAAATAAAAAACATTTTTATTGAATAACTATGTAGTACACATTGTATATTAATATACCTTATTATAGGCTTAGAATTAAATGAACTTTCGGTTAGATCATTTTTACTTATATGTATGTAGTGTAGCTCTCCATTAGGGATTCTGAAGTCTCGGGTTTTTCAAAGTCCTGGGACTTCCCGGGACTTGGGACTTTTATTTCCCCTTCAATAAAATTATAAATTAATTTTAATTAAATATTTGTATGTATGTATGTACTAAAAAGGGATGATAACGGTACATGTATTGAATAAATAACAATGAATTGGGTAAAATTATGACCGTTACTTCACAAATCACAATACAGCTTTTATACCTTTTTTGTCCTATTGAGACATTGGTAACTTTGTACAATAGTGAAAAACATTTGTAAATAAAACAACATCAGGTATGAACATTTGATTATAATATTTTCTTAATTTGTTTTTGCTACAGTAATATTTTTTATACGATTACAAATTGATTTAAACAAACTTCTAATAACATAAATGGAGATATCTTTCTCCCAAACGTTTTTTAATATTTTGTTTCAATTAAACTAATTTTTTTGAGCGTTTTTTATGCAGTTAAAAGTATATTTTTTTTCATGCGTACTTTAAAAGGGTGACGAAAGTATGCGTTAATTAAAAAAAATACATCTTTTGAACACATTTATTTATTAATAATGAAAATATAAAATTAATTCAATAATAAAATCACAACCTCAAATCATACATAGTATGCATTATTTACACAAAAGTTAATATTTTATTTTTGCTTATCAAAATATGCTTTTAAAAATAGTAATGAATTTAATGACGAAGCAGACAGCCGATTTTTTATTTTTGTAATAAAGGTTGTTGCTGTCGAGAAAACTCGTATCACTTTCAGTCGATGTTGGTTTAATGTTTAGCAAAGCTTTATATAAAAAAAAAATCTTTGTGTCCCTTCTTTAGTTGATTTTAAAATCTTAAATTCATTTAATTTTTTCGTTTTTAATGGAGAAATCTTTTGTTTTTTGTAATATGTCTATTTAATTCTTCTTCCAGTGACAGTTCTGCAATATTTATCTCATCATTGATATTTTCTTCAGATACCTCGATATCTTTTTCCACGGAGAAAAGACATTGCAGTAAATTATCTCCGTATTTCAAATATATTGTTTTGGAGCATTTGTCAAAATCTTTGGTGTATTATTTTCGAAAATCAATTAGTCCCAGCAGAACCGTTGGTAATAAAACATTTATAAGCTGCCTTAATTTATAACATCATTTTCTAGAAATAACTATCGGTTTCTTTATTTCTTGGAATTCTGTGCGATTACCCCATGCTGCAAAAGTAGTAAAGCGAACATGTGTCTAAGTTTTTTTTGTATTTCTGCATGTCTCTACCCATCAAAAATGGTTGTTTCGTATAACAATATATAAATAGATGTTATTTGAAACTTTTGCAATTATAAATCCAACCAGCTGTTTCTTTTATAAGATCCCTTTTATATATCCATACTTAATTTTGTAAAAACCCCGGCCTTTAATCCTTAGCCTGAATATAATGCATTTTTTTCAAAACTGATCTCGAGGATAGACACCAATGTAAATTTATTTTAAATCAAAATTAACTTTTTAGGTCACATTAGCGATTGCTTGCATCCAATTTTATTTTGTTAGAATGGTTTTTTCAAAATTAAAATGTACAATTTGGCTGTCTTAAGTCCCGGGACATTAAACAACAAAGTCCCGGGACTTAAGACAGCAAAAAACCTTAAAAGTCCCGGGACGTCTCGACACAGAATCCCTACTCTCCATAGAACTTAGTTTGGCTGCAATATTTTATTTTTGAACTAAAATAAAATATAATATACACAGATGGTTGTGATAGCATATTTAAAATATATTAAATATGTATTTTGTGATATTTTCAACAAAATCAAAAATCAAGTTCACTTTGTACCAGTGAAAACCATCCAATCTACAAGCGCAATTATTTTATAACCCTATAATATATATATCCTATTATAAATATTAGTAATTTTGTCAGTAACTACCAATTTTCACTATGCACAAACATGCATTGTATGCCCAACATAGTCACATTTTAAAATGTTTAAAATAAATGTAATGCATATTCACCTAGTGTTCAATTGTATAACACTTCGAAAACCTACCTACTTGCTTGCTTTATTATTATTTTTGTTTGCCACATGTGCATATTGGAAAGACAAGGACCCTTAAAAGTAGCCAATGATTTACGGCACGGATTGTTAGAAAATAAAATAAAACGTTTTAAAATTGAATTTTATAACTTGAAAGATATAATAAAACATGGGCTTGGTCACTTACCCTTTTTATGTATGTATGCTGTAAAACAAGTGGATACAAATTGCCATATCTTTAAGTTCAGGTACCTACTACTTTCTCAAAATAATAGCAGTCGTATATATTATATAATATTTAAGTTCCACATCCAATATTATATTGTTAATAATTATAAATAATTCGACTAATAAAAATCAAATGAATACATGAAAAAAATGTAGATTATAAATTTTTGTTTACTAATATTTAAATTGCTTTGTAACAGTACAAGTTTTAGGTTCCGATATTTTTCTCATTTAAAAGATATAATGATGAACGTATTTATATGTATTTTTGGTTCAATAAGGTTTACTTGTTTTATTATCATTGATATTGTGAGAATCTTTTCGTATTACAGATTGAAAGCAGTATAGTTGTCCATGATTTCGACTACATACTTGTTGTTAATATGGCACAGATATTAGACAATTAAACAGTACAATACTTTATTACATTGTACTACTTATAATACTAATATTTATACTCTACATATGAATATCTAGATATATATTAATAGTCGATAAAATAATCACAAATAATCACCAATAATCACAAATATGTTCGTCCTAATGTCCTCGGGTCTTTTTCTTCTTCTACGAAATATATTTGTTAGCGTACTTGAAAATTAGTTGAATAAAATATATATTGTATATATTTTATATAATAGAGGTCTATTTCTGCTACTACGAAAAATGATTATTAGCAAACTTAAACATTATTCCAAAAATTAAATAATTTACAATTTAAATACTGCAGGGCTGTCTACATATGTCTCAATGTATATTTCTTCTTCTACGAAATATATTTTTTAGCAAACTTAAGCATTTCAATTATTCTAAAAATGATATTATATACAATACTGCAGGGCAGGGCTGTCGATATATGCCCCAAGATATATTTCTTTTAATTTTATAATTTCTGGCTTATTCAATAAATAGGTTTGTAATTTATTTTTCACGCCAGTAAATTTTCTGACTACTTAAAAATGCAACAAAAGTCCCCCGTTGAGGTCAACGGGCTTACAGCTAGTTTAAATAAAAGCTCAGAGTTCAAAGCAGAAAAAGATTTTTTAATTAACCCGATTAACCGCCCAAAATAAACCGGGTTTCGGTTTTTTTTAACACTCGAAAAACCAGTTAACCGGTTTCAGTTTAAGCCAGTTTGGAAGCTCTACTTGTGATAATATAGTAACTCTAGTATAATTTTGTTGGACCTTTTACTATCCCCATATCCACTATAAAAGCTAAAAAGCATATCATCTCTTCGATTGTCGTCAGTTTCCATGAGGTGAGTTGGAGAGAAAATCAGACTCAAAATATAGATATGAAAAAACTATATATCAGCAAAAGAATGTTTTTAAATGTGTTTTTTTTTACTGACAATTTATTCTTCTATCGACCCTTTTTTGTTTCACAATGATTCCTTTGCTATTGCTTCCTACATCAGTGGTTTCCAACCTTTATGTTACTGCGCCTTCCTTTGGAGAAAAAAATATCTTCGCGCCCCCCCATCCTTTATTTCATAGTAATAGTAATAAAGACACGTTTTAAAGATTAAATAAATATTTTGGACTGTTCGCGCCTCCCTTTGGTGTAGTCCACGCCTCCCAGGTTGGAAATCGCTGTCCTACATGATACACCAAAGTATGTGCCGATAGATCGACACTCTGAGGCCCAAAGGGTTAAGTAAAAAAAAATATCTATATACTTTCAACATTACATTTTTTTGTCACATACAAGGCACATCGGTGTCAGCTGTAATGTCATTTCGTTAAACAATAAAAATTCAGCAAATTTTTGAAATCTTCATGTCAAAAAAAATTCATGTCATTCATTTTATGTTCACCCCCCCCACCTATACCAAGTAATTTTTATGCGATAAAATCACTTACAAACGTAAATATTTGTCATGTTGAAATAATTGACTAAATAAATTTGTGAAAAAATTAGAATCGGGTAAAAATTTACAACCTAGCAATGACAAGCAATTCGGAAGCTTATATTTTATCTATTCAATTTATGAAAGTGTCTATAGAATAACTGGGATTCAAGCTCGTAGATATTGCATACGCCAATTGAAGAGGACGAACGCCAGTGTTGACTGATTGACTTATGCGACGAAAGATTGGAAAGAAACATGGTTGAAATTGTTTGATAAGGTAACAAAAATATATTGGTCGGAAAGATTGTAGGCCTACACATCAAAATAAGGATAAATTATTAGTCAATACATTAATCTCAGTAGAAAATGAACACAAAATGCCAGTTTATCATACCCAACATATTTTATAGATCTTATCAATATTGATGCAGGTTTTCCTTATATCAAATTTGTTACATGAATCTACTCAAATAACATACTTTTTATGATAATTGCAAGTGTTGATAAAATGACTGGGTAGGCGTTAATGGCCAATGGATAGAACTGATTTTTTTTCACATTTTAAGTTTTTTTCTCTATGTTCTAAGTTTTACATTCATTGATGAGGCAACCCGAGAGGCTTAGTAATTTTAAGAAAAAGAATATTTCTATGCCTGTACAGTAGAATTCTTTACATAAATACATTTTATTTAAAACTGTTTTGAAACTATTTTTCAATTATAAAAATCATTGAGTTTATCTATTTTCTGTGAATCATTAATTTTTTTCTAAGCTTTTAGTTGATTTTAATTCATTGTAATGCTAAAATGTAGTCATTATAAAAAAGCAATGTAGTGAAATTAATATGAGAAGTTGACTTTATATACATGATATCCTTTTGATATTTTCATTCAGACTGATTCAAATTATGCAGTACATAACTCAAATGACAAACCATTACTAAGAAAGGCTTAAGAAAATTCGTAATGTATTGTTTTTTTTTTTCTATGATAAATCAAATAACCAAATGAACGAAAGAACTTCGAAATGAAAAAAATTAAATTACAGTGTAATTTGTTTTGTATAAAAAATACAATATTGTATTCTCTTATCAGTTGTTAACCTTTTAGCTGCCGTAGATAATTAATAGTAATTACCTAGCACGCCGGCTATAATTTGCAACTATTATTAAATTAGTTGTTGACGAGATAACTCGTCTCTGGCGTGTTGAGCATGAAAAATTTTATGAGAAAAGTATAAATAATCAAAATATACTAAGTTCAATTTTAAAAAAATAGCTCAATATGCATGAGGTAAAAAAAATCGGCAACTAACAATAAAATGTTTTTATATTTTAATTTGCGGTAATGGTATAATTAATAAAAATTGACATCAAAACCTAATTCAATAAAAATAGCTCACAACTCCAAGGGTTAAACAAAAATCGTCCCATAACCAGAAAAATAATATTTTTATTGAAAGTACATAATACAGTAAAACCCCGTTTTTATGTTTTCGAAGATAGTGATAAAATGACGTATTAAGAGGAAAAGGGTAGAAAGGGGTTAATAAAAATGTTTTAAAATAAATTGGGATAGTATAAAAATTCTGCAAATAGCAGGAAAACCTGAATTCCGAGCTTGTAAAAACAGGGTTTTACTGTAATATACATAATCAATATTTACCACAAAACTTACTCTTTAAAGCAGCGATTGCAACTTGGGAGACGTGGACTATTGCAAAGGGAGGCGCCAACATTTCAAAGTATTTATTTACACTTTAAAACGTGTCTTTATCACTAGATGAAATAAAGGGTTGGGAGACGCGAAGACATTTTTTTTCTTCAAAGGGAGGCAAAGAGAAGCAGTAACATAGAGGTTGGAAACCACTGCCTTAAAGGGTTGCCCTTGCCCCCCAAAATATTAAAATTGCCCCCCGATTTGGCATATACCCCACGTTGGGAATCTCCGGATTAGAGGTTGGTGTTGGGTTTACTAATTCTGCTTATGAAGTAATTTTCATAATATCAAATATTATGAAAATTACTTCAAAATATTTAATTAGCTAACTTTTCGAACTGATTGCAAAACATTGTTTTTGCTATCCTGTAAAATTGTGTAAACAGAGGTTATAAATGTTTGCTATCACAGTACTGAGCTATATCCCAGAATCATTTAACCCTAATAGCTAAACACCAATATTTTATTTTGATCCTATATAACTTAACCTTTTAGCTGTCATAAATAATTAATAGTAATTACCTAGCATGCCGGCTATAATTTTCAACTATTAATTTAATTAATTATTGACGAGATAACTCGTCTCTGGCGTATTGAGCACGAAAAAAATTACGAGATATCTCGTCTGTGGCAGCCATTGAGTTAACATGGCAATCTGGGTGTGCTCAAACCTTGCAAACTAAATTCATTATTTAAAATGTTTACAGTTTTCCAGAACTATTTTTTATTTAAATTTCTCAAATATGAAAACAGAAATATTTTCAAAAGAAATTCTAGTTTCAAAAAGTATCTACTTGAAATCCTTCTGGATCAAAGATCACAATAATTCTGCAATAAAATAAAAATGAATTATCCAAATTAACAAGATTGAATTTTAAAAAATCACGATGGCATAATAAAAACGGCAATATTTTATTGATATGCTAATGTGTATACAGTAAAACCTCTATTTACACTATAGTTGGGACCGTGTAATTAGGAGTAGTGTAATTGGGGGAGTGAATCTCATACAAAATTAGGGATTTGGTTTTTTCCGCAAAAAATGCAAAACTAAGATTTCCCTTAGTTTTGCAAAAAAAAAATATGGACGAAATATTTAGTTACTAAGTGATAAAATGCAAAGCGTGCCAAAATCCACCACATAGACAGTCGCCTGGCTATGCGTGTATAGTCTGGTATATGTTAAATACACAGACGCTAGCCAACATTTGACTGTATGCACCGCACAGACGACAGTCCCGAAGCAACAATGGAATGCAAATGTTCAATTGGGGGGGGGGGATTTGCGGCGAATATTTCAAGCCAGCGCGTAATTCGGGGTAGTGTAATTGGGGGTTCCACTGTATTTTCTATATGATTAAATATTTAGAATAAATTTACCTTATTCAGCATAATTTTGTTTATATTTGAAAATATATTTGGACAATTAATTACATTTTTATAATTGAAAACCAAGAGCATAAATCTTCAGTTTAATTAGTCTGAGCGTTTAAGGATTTATATTTTATATTCAAATAAAATCCTTAAGAGTGAGGGGTTAAGAGAGTAGTGTACACACATTCCTGAAACCAAATGTAGGTAGATATTTCAATAACCATCTAGTAATAACATCGCCTATGAGAGTAAGACTTAACAACAGACAGCAATACCTGAGACATTTATAGCAGATTAAATGGATATTTCCGAAAATTCAACGAATAAAAAAAACTTCCTCTAGCAATACTTATTATGATGCACTAACCTCTTTAACATCGCGTAGGGTTGCATCTCTATCTGCCTCGATAGGAATATATGAAGCGTTTGGCAAAACGCAATGCAATTCCACACGAGCCGGAGGATTTGCCCAAAAGTTGTAGGTAAAAGGAGTATTTGGCGCAGGAACCATTGTCTTTATGCTACCAAACTTCAAAGAACCCACATTGTGTCAAATGCCAATTACACGTTCGATATTGTGATATGTCTCAAAAAAATGTTTTCATTGGCCATTTTAAGGATTACATCTGGTTTCAGCGATAAATATCCTTATTAGTCATTGTTTTTCACAACGTTGAATCATAGCATTTCCTGGTATTGTAAAACCCAGGGTCAGTCCCAGTCGGTTCAATCTGAACTGTCAGTTGAATGCACGGTTCTCAAACCAGCAGTTTCGAAAGTACTTAACACCTATAAATGTTTTACATCATATTCGCGATAATATATTTGATTTAATTAATTGATGCCCATGAAAATTACAAACAATCATAAAAACTTATTACGTGCAAAACCATAGGCAACAACCGAACCATAGAAATGTACAAACAACGGTCTAGGGATTAAACTAAACCATCTATGGTTGTTAGCTCTTGCAACTGTAGGATAGAGTCATAGACGACAAAGGCAAACTGTTCCGCAAGAGCTTATAACAGGTCACGATAACTTATAAGTTTCGATTTTTTTTCAACTCAAAGATCCTTTCAATGCAGCGGTGGGCTGCCAATATTCTAACAAGAGGCTCGCTTAATCTCGGCCATAATGCCTTTACATCAGGAATGAGGCATATCCCATGTCATGCGGTCCACTTGCTTTTTTGTGGCCCTGGGATGTTTCTTTTTTAAATTGGCTCGAGTGAGACCCCCCGAGCCCTCTCCAGCTCACCCCTGCTTTAATGTATAGTAAATTTTGTACTGAAAAAGAGATTTGTTTACAAAAAAGCAGCAACAACTGTTGCAACAAAAAAGTAGGTTTTTTGGCTTTCATAAATAAAATTATATGTTACATTGATTTGACGGTTCCATTGTTACTTTTTGAGTATATTATCATAAGAAAACATGTAAAGTTGTACAATAAATTCCCGACTTACAACAGGTTCTGTTACGCTTTCTTGGACGTATGTCGAAAAGGTCGTAAATAGAATTATGTACATACAAATAAAAGATGAGAAATCGTGAAAAATAAAATCCAATAGACGGCATTGAAATTAAATGTATTCAGCCTTAAATACGCCCAATTATAATATTTATATGTTCCATCCGCGGCCAAATATTATTTTATAAAATATTTGAAAGAAACAGGATTTTTTTTACTAATTTATACTCCACTGTTAGACCAAATAGTCGTTAGTTGAGAACTGATTGTGTGTAAATATGTGCATCTGGTTGACGCCAGTCCGTGAAATACTTTTCCATTTTTTACTGGTCCGCGGATGTTGAAAGGTTAAAGAACACTGTACTCTACTAATAATACCTTTATTTTATTTAAGTTCACTACAGTAACAAGATAATAATATACATAATACAAATTCATAACCTGATTGTCTATGAAATTTACTGTCTTCATTGTATTACCATAAACTAATATACTTTGACAGTTCTCTACAGGCCTAAGGTGAATAATAAAAATCTGTTATCTGTAGTTACTCACATAAATAATGTACTCTTTATTTTAAATTACTTCTCTTAGGTTCTGAAAAAATCAAATATGGCGAAACGATCGAAATCCCCCAGAGGAAATGATGCAGCGGAAGAAGTTGAACATGCAGTCGAAGATACCAAGAAATTCATTGACAAAGCCGTGGGAGAAATTGGAAAAACAGCGGCTACCCAACAATTGATCATGGGGTCATTTTCTGGATGGTAATTAACATAATTATGCGTTACCCTTTATTGTTTGACTAAAATGCGATATCATTTCTATTTATCGGAGGCATATATTCAGGGTGTGCAAGGTGTGCGCCGCACATCCTGAATATACGTCCGCCAAATTTAGAACATAAAGCGATATATTATAAGGGTATTATTTGCAAACACGGCTCATTACAAAATGGTTTAAAAATGAAACTTGAATTTCATTTTGAAAAACAATGTACATTTTAAAATTATTTTTAGTTTAAAATTAATTTGGAATGATATTTTGTATGTTATCAAGCCATGTTTGAGACTGATTTCTAAAAATACTCATATTACATTCATGGTTCATGTTTCAATTTTGGAATGAGCTGGGTTTGCAAATAATAGCCTCATATTTTTTTGTGCGGTAGTATACTGTATTTGCAACTTGTGGCTGGGTACAAGCGTTGTGCCCAGTCACACGACCTGCCTTCCCATACAACTGCATACAGTCGCGTAGTCTAGGTACGAGTAGTGTGGAGCAGATATTTCTGTATGTAACTGTAACATCGAAAGGCGTCCGCTTATTTACAGCAAACACGTGTAAGCAGATTCTTGGGCGTTCTTTCAAAAATTTTACATCTACTTTTGTATTAGATTATTCTTTATTATAACAGGTCATTTTTATGTTTTTGTTTTTGTATATATTTTTTAAATCCATGTCCATTCCCAGTGTAGAGTATAGGTAGTCCTCGACATACGACCGAGATACGTTCCTGAGCTTTGGTCGTATGTTGAGTTGGTCGTATGTCAAATTTCATACAAAATATGTCATCGCTGCACACCAAATATGGTCTATGTGACGATTTTACGAAAATGAGCTAAATATTCAGTTTTTTCTATTTTTTTTTCTTAGCCTTCTAAAGTATGAACCTTGTAATACAACATAATAAATGAGATAGTAAACAAACTATGTGCCATCATTTAAATATGAACCGTGTGATCTTACTGCACATGTACCATGTTCATATTTTACAGCTATAATTTCACTTAAAATAATCGAAATTGCTCCCGCCTTGTATACGTATTTTTTAATATTTGGCATTACAGCTTATGTTAATGCGCCAAAAATTTTGAAGTTGAAAGATCATATGAGAAAAACTCGATGAGAATTTTATTGTAAGTCACACGAGATAAACTCAAGGTAAATTGTCGAGACAAACACCCACGTCAAGCAAAGTCATGGCAGGGGTCGGCAACCCGCAGCCCGCAAGGTTCTCTAGATTAAAATATTTGCTTACACATGTCATTACAGTGTAATGCAGCAGTTTCCAACCTGGGAGGCGCAGAGTACCGCCAGGGGAGGCGCCAAAACTTTTTAGTAAAAAAATAATTTTCATACCACTTCTCCAGAACAGGTAGTTGTCAGGTGCAAGCAATGATGAGGGAGAAAAAAATAGACATAAGAATGTTATGCATTTCTGCAGGTATTTCGGGAATACATATGATGTGCTCATTTATGCAGTACTTATTTGACATTTTTAAAAAATATTATTTGAACCGGTTTCGCCGCGAATAAATTAAAAATGTCGATCATCAAGTTCGCAAGTTTGAGTGAGAGTTAAATGCAATTAGAATTGTTTCATTACTTACTTTTTATAATATTATTTTTAGGATGGCCGGATTTATTGCTATGAGGTTAGGAAAAGTCCGCAAGTTTGAGTTAGAGTTAAATGCAACTAGAATTGTTTCATTACTTACTTTTTATAATATCATTTTTAGGATGGCCGGATTTATTGCTATGAGATTAGGAAAAGTTTCCGGCATCGCTGTTGGAGGAGGTGCTATTATGTTACACATGGCTCATCAACAAGGATACATTGATTTGAACTGGGAGAAAGTTTGCAAGAAAGTTGATAAACTTAGTGATAAAATTGAAAAGGAAACAACCGGCAGCGCCCCAGGATTCATAGATAAGGTCAGTTAGTTATTATTTCGTTTCCTTAAATGTCATCTTAACCCTCCAAGGACGAGCGTGACCCAATTTTCACCCAAAACTTTAGATGGCTGAATAAAAATGAACAGCAATTCGGCCGCTGAACAAAATAAATATATTTAAAAGCGTAATTAAACATTTCCCAAATTAATACAATATCTTTGTTTTGATTTTCCTCTGTCAATATAAGACAATGCTATGTCTACCTAATATTCTCGATTGTGTTTCATATTACAATTTTAAACCGAGCCGGCATAAAAAAAACAACCCTATAAATACTTCATAGACAACAGGCAACCTGACGTCAGTCTGGCAACACCTACGTATTAACGACTTGGGGGCTAAATCTTTTAAGCCCGGGTTCTTTCTTTACACTGGGACGCAATCAAGCACAAGTAGATTTTTTTTGTATTTGTATTTGTATTTACGGAAACGTCATCTAAACTCACACGACTGTGATTCAAAGTATTAGGCTACTGTCATATGTTACAGGCTAAATCAAATCAGCCCATGGCCCATACATTCAAACACAAATACCAATATCGTTGTATTTTATGAAAGTGGCAGGTATTGTCTCTCAGTGACGGCCATAGATTAATATGTGACAGCTCTGTGTGGCTTTGTGTACTTTGTGTAATGGTTAGTTCACTTAGAAAGAGACGAATTTAAGGGTCCAGTATTATTATTTTATTATTTCTTACTTACATTAGCATTGATTTTATTATATAATAATTTATGCTTTGCAGTAGTGTCGTAATATTTGTTAATTTGCTTGTAGATTAATGTATAAGGTGATGTGAAAACATACACAATTTCGTAAATAGTATACAGTGCTAAACTTTCCTCTAGCCCACCCAAGATTTTAGTTCAGGAACCGGCACTGGTAAATTGAAGGCTTTTAACGCGTTACTGACTTTGATGACATACACGACTAAACCTTTAGATACATTTATTGAATTGGAAGAGTATTATATGAACTGAAATATTAAATAAACCAATTTGTGTGATTTTATCTACTTACTACCTCTATTTGCCTTATTTTCGCCGTAGTATAGTGAAATCCCTTGAATCACATTATTATCCCTCTTAGTTGTTTTCTCCAGCGATATTTCCAATGTAGAACTAAATGAAAATTAATTTATTTTAGAATCTAATTTATTCACCGAAATTATATTCAAAGTTTTAATCAAAATTAGTGAAAACTGGAGACAGGGGCTCCCAACCTTATTGTAGTTGCAGGCGCATTTGAGACTGAAAAAAATAGTGGCGGGCAAAACAGGATTTAAAAAATTTACTAAACCTAAGTATTTGTTAAATTCTTTGTATAATAACAAATTTTATGTGAATATTAACATTGTACATTTATCGGCCTGTGAGGACATCTAACAAAGATACTTTCTGTATTAAATTTTGTGTTTTCATGTGTCCACGGGCGCAGGGTTGGGAAAGGGTTGGGAAACCAATATATTTTTTATCACTATCTTTTTCAATCATAACACACTCGACCTAATTTTTATTTAAATACTGAATTCATAAACAGATTATCAGCCGCTGGATAATTAACTGCATTCTCTCATTGTTCAGGTTGGACGATTTGTTGACCGAAAAGTTGATAAGGCCGAAGAAGTTCTAAAGAAGAAGCAGCTAAAGGCAAAGAAATGGTATCATTCAGTTACTGGCGATGAGCACTATCGAGCGACAGAAACTCATGTCTTCCTTGCATCATTTGTGGCTGGTTTGGCCCTCGGCTTAATGTGCGGTCGTTAGAATTTGATCTTTACAATGCACAATTTTACTTTTGTACAATGTGATTTTGATTCTATTCAAGTATTAACTCGTTGCTGATAATTATGATATTCCATTTGTATTTTTATTAATTGGGAAAATGGCTTATTTACTTACGTAATAAAATCTCAGCTTATTATCCACTGTGACTAGTTTTAGCATGGAATATTATTTTTTTATATTTTTAAAGTGATTCATATTTATTGATTCTATTTAGTTTGCTTATTGTAAAATTTTACTTTGTTTTTTTTGAATAACCTATTTTATTCAAATCAGTCATTTTTATAGCACAAATTAACATTGTATTTTTGTGCAAATAATACATTGATCTTAATTTGATTTAAGGCAGTCAATCTCCCTATTTTTTAATTAAATTTAATTCTCCCGAAGAATGTTGAATGCAATATATTAATGTAGTTTTAGATAAGCATTACATATTGTGTTATAAATAAGTTTGTTATGTAACTCAATTGTATTTTTAAGAAATAAACTGATTAATATTATGTAATTCCAAACAATAATCTCCAATTATCTTAAAAATCAATGTAAACCATCATAATTGTCCGACTCATATTGATGAGTCATATGATGAATGCCCGAGAGAGCATTGAGAGTCTAAAGTTGAATTCTTATATCTGGTATGTGTTAAGGTTGTCCTGGACTTTGACTTTGTTGCAGTATGATAAGAAAATCTTATTTCATATAAATATATCGTAGTAAACGAAACTAAAACAATGAAAGCTTGTTTTGTCATACTGTGGTACTCTTCTGATAAATTCCACAGAATTTCCCTTGTATTTTTGTTTTAAATCTATTGGATTTTTATGATCACTAACCGTTAACCCCTTTAACTTCAGTTTTTTTTAAAGATTTACGCCGACAGTAGTCTGAGGCTGAAAGAGTTAAGTTTACTGACTTAACCAGGGCTGTGTAGTCAGAGTTGAAATCGAAAAAATTGGAGAAAAATAATTTCAAGATTTTGAAAAATTATTAGTCTATTCATTATATTGATTGTTGAAAACTACTAGAATTTTTCTAGCGACTAGAACAGTGTCTGCTAAACTTTTTTACTTCACGGCACACTGGTGAATGGAACTGGTACCGCGGCACACCAATTAAAAATACTTTAAAAAAGGAAATGTACCTTTAAAAGAGAAAACGTGGAAAAGTGTCACATTGACCACTATATATATAAATGTGACAAATATTTTTTTGAATGTTGAATTTATTTAAAATTTAAGAAAATTTAAATGAATAGGCATTATTTAAAATTAACATTTTTAAGGCTTCTTCCACTGCAGCACACTTGAGACTTCTTGCGGCACAGTAGTGTGCCGCAGCACACAGTTTGGCAGACACTGGACTAGAATGATCTGATGGTATACTATACTATCTATACACTGTATTATACTATACAGATATGTAAGTTAAATGGAAATTATGGAAAAAACAAATTCATAGTCGGAGTTGGTTTTTAATTTAAAGCTGGATTTGGAGTCATTTCCTTTTTACCCAACTTCACATTCCAATTTTAGGCTTAACTGAGACGAAAACTTTCTGGACGTAGTATAGAAATTTCTTTATCCATCTTAAAATTTAAATCAAAATTCATGTAAGTGAGAATGCAATAAAAATTATTCAAGCTATTTTTTGGTCAGATTTATTAACAATATTTATTAGTGTGGTCTACTGACCTGGCAATTTAATAATAAGACTTCGTTAACCATTTGATAAAAAACACTGGTGTGAAAAAATAGCCCTTCTCTCATTCGTCAGCTAATATGAAGTTCAACACATTTGAAATTGTTAGTTGTAGAGCATATAAAACCATTCCAGGTTTTTATAGATTAGCAGTGATCCGTGCAATATAATTCGGAAAGAATTCAACCTGGTCTGTACCGCCCACTAGTGGGCATTTGAGGCTTCCATGGTGGGTGGAGGGTAGGGTTGCCAGATTTTTTGCAAGTGAATCCAGGACATTGTCCGATTTGCTGACTTTTTAATCCAAAAACCCAGAAATTTACCGAATTGCCCAAAATACCAGCATATTTCGGGATTGATAAATTTTCAACCCTTACCAGAACCTTTTCTCCAGATTATCTCCGAAACTCTTTTTTTTTTTTTGCTTTCCGAGGAATTTGAAATCCTCAATTCGCTCTAAATTTCCGGGACAATCCCGGCCAATCTGGGACACCTGGCAACCCTAGTGGTGGGTGATTTTATAATTTTTTTCTTTGATGTTTTTGTGTTTTCGCGAAACTATAAAAATTGTTTAAAAATCACCCAAAGAGGAGAATTTTCCGAAATATTCAGACACCACTTGGATAGGTGTTTTAAAGTTTTTCCGATAAATATTGTCTAATTATTTATGAATCTCGTCAATGAAAACTACAAATGTTTAAAGATAGTATTTTCTAATTTTTCATTTGAAATAAGTTACTTCTGTCAATGATACTTGGAATAATTTATATTTGAAAACAACACATCTGGAATAAATAATTAGAATTTGGATATCGGCTAGCGAATTCACTGGAACATAATTATGAAACATTGTACAAACAAAACGCTTGCATACACAGGCGCTTTCGCTTTCGATTGGATGGCAAGCTTTACACTAGGGCGTCATCGTCCGCGATTAGTTGACTGTTCCATATGTTTAATGCGCATAAGGAACACACATCACCAAATCATAGGCGAGTTCACGCTAGTGAAAATCTTGCCATTGTGTTTTAAAATAAGAAAAAACTCTTTACACATATCGTTAATACACTTCTTTTGTTTAAATCATACATTTTGCCTAATCGTAAGTAAAAACGCTTGTGTGTTAAGCCAGCTATAGCTAAAATTAACAATTTTGATTGTCTATTAATAATTCCATAGACTAAATAATCAGTGAGAGTATCAGAGACAATATCAGATAATATACAGAGTATTTTGACATGCCTGTATGTCTATTTCACGACTCACGAGGTTTTCAGAGATTGTGAAATGTTTGAACATTCTGTCAAAGTTCCGAGAGTTTATAAACTAGCCGGAAATATAATCCGTCAAGTGAAAGAAGAAGGTGCAAGTCTTAAATCTCTTGTATTTCAAGAAAAGAACCAGAAAAATAATGTTAGTATTGTATTGAAACTCCTATTATTTATTACCATTCTCCGAGATCTTCATTTTTTCTATAATTTTAGTATTAAAATGTAAGAAAATTTATTATATCAATAAATTTCTATGTTTATAAGTGAAATTGGTAAATTTATTTGTTTAACGAGTATTCATTATCACTCATCGATCTGTAATTGATCATCTTTCCAATTGCTACAATTAGAGGTTTCGTTAGAATTATTCGAAAAGGCAAAATTACTTGAAATGGCCGTGTTACTGTTTTCACTATGTAGTATTTTTGAATATCTGATGGTTTTTATAAGAAGTCTTTCGAGACTCATTAATCCTAAAATCGCAGAACCCTTGTATTTTATTTCTGACATTTTTTACAATTCTTATGTCTAGTCTCTTTGTTTGAGTTTATTTAAGTTTACTACTCTATGCTAACATTCCACTGATCCATTCAGTATTATAAAATTTACAGCTAATACACAGCTAGATATAATAAACTCACTGTCCAAATTTGTTACTTTTCAGAGAATACAAGCTCTTTTTGCATTAGTTGTTGAAACTGTTAAACATGAGAGTCATTTAAATGAATTATTCACTAAGACGGGCTTGCTGGTCAATGAACCCCGCCTTGATCCCTGGCTCGCCCGAGTTCTTTTAACGGAAGTTTTATGGGGTAAACAAAAACTTAGTGGTGAAAGCAAACCTGTCAAAATTGTCCTTCAATATTTGGATCAATGTAAAGAATTGACCGTGGGCTTAACTGGAAAAATACAAGATGTTGAAGCCAAGAGAGGTAATTATACTAACAAATCTTTTTGCATTGTTTTTCAGAATCTTTAATCTATCCAATTTAATCATCTGAAAAATGGAAACGAATGATGAAAGTAGGCAATACCTACCGCCGCATACCAAAGCAGCTGTTTGGGCCATTTCATTTCTTTTATTCTACAGTGTTGCCATGTTTACACTGCCGTTTGCCGCCTTTTATGGAACAAAGCATGCTCTAAAAGAATATTTAGGCATTGAAGACTTTCGAAATACGGTTTGGTCAGTGGTTGCATCAGTGGTCATGGTCCATGTAATAATTTTCGCTTACGCCTATCAAGGTTATTGTGAAAAAGAGTATGATGATGACGGAAATGAAATTGATCAAAGTATTTGTGAGCCAGTAGTCACCCATAAATTGGTACAAAACGTGAAGCAAGATTAAGCGTGTTTAGGTTTAAGTATTTTTTAATTGAATCGCTTGGATCGCATCTTTCTACGAAATAAATATATATATATATATATATATATTTTCTTAAGAACTGATCTATAATAAAAGCCAAAGTATTGATGTTGGAACCCTATTGATTAGTACCCTCGTTTTTTTTGTTTACATTTTCACTTGGCGCACATATCTATGTCGAATAAAGCATATGACTTAACAATTCTGTAAATTGAGGAAATATTTACATCGATGGAGAACATATCGCTAACTTGGAGCTTTTTACTCTACTTTTTACAAATATAAATCAAAATATCAAAAATATTTACTCGATCTGCTAACAAGCTTTTTACTTTGCACTGTAAGACAGTCATATATTAAAAAAATATGACTTAATGCCATTTACTTTTACCACTTAACACCATTAACTTTTTTTAATAAAGCTTCTTAACACTGATGTAGTCACTTGGTGCTAAGGTACTGATGTGATATTTTCTTAAAATGGTGAATCATTCTCGTAAACAATGATACTTTTTGGCATATTACAATGTTCTCCATAGATTTTTTTTAATCACTAATTGTTAATTGAATTATTGATATCTTAATGATTTGAATTTTAATGAAAATTCCTGTCTGTGTTTGAATGAAACGTATGCGTTTGTCAAAGTAACTAGTTAAATGTTGTGTAAATATTAGTAAAAAAGAACAATAAAAGAAATTTTACAAAAAGTTGTTGTTTTTGTATTTTACCATTTCCAAGTCACTATATCATCAACCCTCATACTCCTTAAGTGCTGAAATATCGACCTACCCTGCTTCTACAAAGACTAATTAATAAAATCAAATTTACAAGCACATTTATTCTTTCATTTTAATGTCGAAAAATCTATATATTAGGTAAAGCGAAAAATAATCGCCGTGTTTTCAGTACAATGAAAAAAATATTTACAAAAAAAATATACATTATTTAGTTATATAAATAATTTTCCTCATTATTTACAATGTCTCTCCACAATTAAGGCAACTTTTCGATGCCTCTTTTGTAAAATTCAGGCTCATATGAAATAAAGGCATCTAGATGATTTCGGACTTGGATTTTTGAATTAAAATTTTCTTTCGAAGCGAACGGTTCCATACTTCGAAATAAATGATAATCCGATGAAGCAATATCAGGAGAGTAAGGTGGATGAAGCAGCAGTTCTAGGTTGAGCTCTTTAATTTTTCTTGGGTTATTTTTGCTGCGTGCGGTCTCGCGTTATCGTGTTATGACATTCGCCGTTGATTGTTCACTTACATTGACCATTTTTTTAATCAATTCTTCCTTAAATCTGTCCAATTGCACACAATAAACCTCTGATGTGATTATTTTTCCAGGTTTTAGTAATTCATAATAAATCATCCTACCAGATACGCAAAAGATTTTTTTTTAATGTCATATCTGGTCGAGATGTTGAAACCGGTATTTTTCATAGAGATAGCCATTGTTTTTTTTATCATTAGGAGAGTTATAAATAATCCATTTCTCGTCTCCAATAACTATTCTTCTTAGAAGTGGATCGATTTCATACTTGCTAAGCAAAGAAAAACAATCACTCGTTGATCCAGGCCGACTGTGATAGATCATACGGCAACCAAAATCTTCATCTATGTTTTAAGTGATTTTTTACACTTGACCAGAACAGCCAATGTCTTGAGATAAGTCTTTGATTGTTTTACGAGGATCCGATTCTACTAATGATTTCAGCACTTCGTCATCGATTTTTGAGAATTTCCCGATTTTGGACTATTTGCTAAATTTTTGTCACCATTTTTGAACTTTTTAAGCCACAGTCGACACTTACGAATTTTTAAAATATCTCCATAGGTTTCGCAAATGCTTTCTTGGCTTTCAACCCCTTGTCAAACCAAAACAATAACACGCACCGTAACTGCATCTCTTCAATCTCCAGCCGTGACATTTTTCTATGGGTGAAAATAAAAAAAAATGTATTGAAACCGAAACAGGATAAAATGAGCTTTAAATTAATACCAATCTTTATGTACTTACCCAAAGGGAACCAAGCGCAAGCTGATTTCAAAACGCGCACTAAAATCACGACGTTTACTTTTCGCTTTACCTAATATTAATACCTATTCTTGCTGAACACATTTCAAATACACCAAAACAACTATTAATTAATATTATTTAAAAAATCCTCATTGATGATTTTTTCACAAAAAGGATATAATTTTAATAATAGTTAACACATTTCAAATACTTGTCAATTCGACTCAGTGGATAAAGGGAATCATAAGTAATCTTTAGATTCTACTGATACTTTTACCCAAAGAAAAAGCAAATGACACAATTGATTCTAAATTTCCAATTACTTACTATTATATGTGCAGTATGATGAGTTAAAAATGAAATATAATATAACATTATTCTGAATATTTTCAGTTCTCAAACCCCGTTACGTTCGCATAAATACACTTCACCTAACAGCCGCTGACGCTGTAAGGAGTTTTCAAGATGAAGGTTGGAATCTAGTAAGATGCACATCGGGATCGTATGATGACTATTTGAAGCAAGTTGAAAATTTGGGAGAATACGATTTCTTGCCCGATTATCATGTGAAAGTTGTCTTTGCATTTGCTCCGAACACTCCGTTTTATGATTGCCCCCTCTATCACGATGGGGAAATTTTGCTTCAAGACAAGGTAATTATTAGAAAATAGTGAATCATTTTGATTTGTATTTACAATCAAATCATTCCTAGATTGGTTTTGTGCATTAATATGTATATTGTTAGTGCTACCTGTACCGGTTTAAATTTGCCATTTAGCTTATTATTCACACTTAAACATGTTTGAAAACAAAATTCTGTATTTATCGATAGAAAATACAAATAGTAGTAATTATTCCTTAATTTTAGAATTAATTATCTTTTTTGACATTAAATTACATTTTTGTTTCACTATTCAGAATATGTCTGTTGCTATTTACTTTCTTTATATTTAGCAGTAGCATATACCAATGTTTCTTAACATTTTTACATCCGCGGACCACAAAAAAATCAAAAAATGTTTTGCGGACTGTCAAACTTGAAATAAAATAATAAATATTTGTATAATTGATTTTTTATTCAAAACAATTAATTCTTCGCAGACCACCTGTTAAGAAACTGGCATAGACATTGCATAATTATTTATAAATTTCTTATTTAGGCCACATGTCTTGCTGCATTTCTTCTTGCGCCGACTCCAGGAAGCACAGTCCTGGATATGTGTGCTGCTCCTGGCATGAAAACTACACATCTAGCTGCAATCATGAAAAACGAAGTAGGTTTTCTCCATTTTATTATTTCATTTTTGAAAGTGCAGAGAATTTTCAGTTGTTTGGTTATGTAGAGAGATCTAATTTAGAAAATGGATAATTATCAAAATGATGCTCATCAAATTATCCTACACCACATAGAAGTTTCATTCGCTTGTAATTTATATTGAAAGTAGCTTTAGGTCCTAATACATATCACGGTATGATTATTTTCATGCGTATAGTATATAAACATCTGAATTTAATTATTTAAGTACATATCTCTGGCATGGGAAACGATATTGTAATATTGTTCTGTTTTTTGGGCTTAACATTATTTTTTGTTTGAATTTCAGGGAACAATATACTCTGTGGAACAGAATGAGCAGCGTTATAATGTGCTTTGTCAATTTGTCGAAAGTGCCGGCGCAACATGTGTGAAAGTTCTGAATAAAGACGTGGCCACAATTACAAAAGATGACTGCCCAAATGTCGACTATATTTTACTGGATCCAAGTTGTAGTGGATCAGGTAAGCAAATAACGACTTTGCATTCCTTTTATATGGTATGAATATTGCTAAGTAAAAATTCACCACTGAACGATTGTTTGTCTCTGTCACATAAAGTCTGTGTACAAAGTGTTTTATATCCCGGGGTATCTTATCTTAGTCCAAAGTTATTATATTGTGAATAGTTAATGAAGTCATCAAAATGGCACATTGTCTTATATCTCAAGTACAGTATAGTATTCTGTGACGTTAACCTTTTAACCTTCTAATGAGTTGTTTTATTTCTTTCCAGGAATAAATAGAGCTGAAATGAATGATTTAGATTATGATCTAGATTCTGGACGAGTCGCTAAACTTGCTGCATTTCAAGCCAAATTGTTACGTTATGCTTTGAATGAATTTAGGACCGCTACCAGAGTTGTCTACAGTACGTGCTCACTGTACCCACAAGAAAACGAAGAGGTCATCAAAGATGTCATCCGTAGCCACAAAGGGAAATTCAAATTGGTTTCTGTAAAGGAACGATTGAATAACAATTGGAACAATTTAGGTGATACAAAGTATGACATCGGCGATAAGTGCCTTTACGCCCGTCCTGAATCTGACCACACGAGTGGATTTTTCCTTGCTATGTTTGAAAGAGTCATAGATGTAGAACCTGAACCTGTACCTCAGATATTAGATACAGCGGATGAAAGTAAATTTTCTTCTTGTGACAAAAGAAATAATTCATCTGAATCGTATGCTGTTCAAAAAAATAGAAGAAATGTTTCTGATAACAATGACACGAAAGAATTAAATGAGCCAGAATTTAATATTGAAAATTGTTCTGAATCTGAAGACATTTGTAAAAAAAAGTTAAAGTCTGACAAAAAAGAGACAAAAGGTAAGTCAATTAGTGATGGCGCCCAAGAATGTTCAACTATTTCAATGGAACTTGATAATGGAGTTCAATGTTCCGAATCGAAAGAATTGAAGAAAAAAAAGAAAAAGAAATTAAAAATGATAGAAATTGACCTAGGTGAGTCATCATCGAAAGAATTAGCTCTACCCGAATATGACTCCTCAAAAAAGTCAAAAAAGAAAAGGTCAAAAGATGCTCTTGATACTGAATTAGTTGACAATACCAGCGCGGTAAATGATGATAATATTGAGAAATCTAAAGATGAAATTGTTTCAAAAAAGAAAAAGCGTGACAGAACTAATATTGAAGATTGTGATACTTTGATATCCGATCCTAAGAAAAAAAAGAAAAAAAAACATTGTGAAGATTAGTATGGTGCTGAAATCGTGAATACGTAAACAAAAAGAAAGACAAGAATTGATAAAATAACAAGTTTTTACTATCTTTATGTACTGAATAAATTCTTTTCGCATTGATTAATCTGTGTTTGATTTTGATTAACAGTTATGATGGCGGACATTTCCCACATGCATTTACAACCTCATTCTTTACAACAAAAATTTAATTTGATAGATAAATGCAGAAGAAAGTAAATTAAAATAAAGATTATTTTGTATTTTATTTATAATACGATAAGAATCCATGTGAAATCCATTCTCGACATGAAAGTATAATATTTTTATATTATGTAATAGGCATTTGATTTTGGATGTGAAATGGTTAAAATGCGTTGGGATGTAACTTCTTGTAGCTAAACACTGAAAAATTATATCATCGACCCACAATAGGCAACAAATCGTAACCGACAATTTATAAATTATACAGAAGGTTTTTTTTTAAATTACTCTCGTACTAAGTTCGATAACGGAATTCCTTAAATGCATTTAGTAAATAGTAATATACTAGCTGACCCGATAAACTTCGTACCGCCTCAGAATCAATAAATGTTGTGTTAATTTATTGGCTGAATTAAATTCAGTTTAAATAAATACTCAAAATGAATTATTTTCAATAAATGTGCAAAATTCAAAATGAAAAGTATTTTAATATCATTGAAATGATGTAATTCACGTGGCACAGTCAATAGATTTAAAGGAATGCAGTAGATCAACGATTTGATTTTGAAGTTAAATGATCCACATCTTTGTTCTTTGCTGCAAGAATTGCTCGTTCAATCAACCAATTGTGATTTTTGTGATTAGATGTCCAGGAACATTTTGTTGAGACGAAATTGCAAAAAATCGGCAAAAACGAAATCAATCCGTTCGATTCGTCGACAGGAACACGGCCTATACCGATAGTCAGCAATTGCTTGGAGAAATCTTCGGCAGATGGATCGTTTAGCAATGCAACTCGCTTGTTTGTCGTCAGCAGAGGCAAGCATTTATTTCATCGGCTACGGTCAATCTTGGAATGACTGGTAGTGTTTGGCAGAAATCGCCAGATAGTAAAATCATTGCGCCTGAAAAACATCTTGAGTCACTGCGCAGATCTTTCATATTTCGGTTGAGTGCTTCCAATGCGCGTCTGTGCGCCATTGTGCATTCATCCCAGTTGATGATTTTACTCGCTTCCAAAACTTCGGCCATTGCTGAGTGTTTTGCAATATTGAATGTCGGTTTTTCAGTTGTATGGAGGTTTAACGGAAATTTCAACGCTGAATGAGCCGTTCGGCATGCTTTTATCAACGTAGCCGCTATTCCAGAAGAAGAAACTGCTACAACAATTTCGGGTCTCGCACGAACAGTGGCCATAATCAATGACATGAGGAATATCTTCCCAGTTCCACCGGGCACATCAAGGCAAATTAAGCCACCATTTCCATCATCAATTGCATTCATTAATGTATCGTAAACTTCCTTCTATTGTGGGTTCAACAGTGGTACATTCGTTTGAACTGATTGGTTCAATGCATCTCGAAAATATTCACGTTAACGTTCCAATTATCGATTGAAAGCGACGTTCATTCCACGATCTGGCGTTGGCATTCCTAACTTGACTAACAAACTGCCGCACATGAGGTAATACATGTCTTCAATCTAAAGCAAAGCCTGGTTATGTATCTCTTCATTCATCTCAAGTTCGGGATTCCCTGAACTGACACGAATTTGATGTAAATGTCTTCTGACATGTCATCCTTGTACCTTGTTCCACAGTTCACATGTATTCGATGGGAAGCATGTCAAAATAATGATAGAAAATTATGTGCGTATCTGACTTGGAGATTCAGAAACAATTTCTTAAATGCGACCAAGAGCATCAGTAGTCATTTGGGTGATCAGGAACCGCATCGCCTTGCTTTCGACGTTAAAATGTCTTCGATGTAGCGTCGAAGTGTAATAACATGGTATCTCAGAGTAGACCAACGTTCGTGCAAACATCGTAATATTGTTGTCGAAAAATGTATCATACCTAATTATAAACATAACCTCATTTCAATATTATCCGATTTTCTTTTGTTTTCATTTCATATCATCGATTTTTTTATTCTAATCCATACTCTAAATTTAAAATTATTTAAAAGTCAATCGTATAAATACAGTGCCATCTATTGTCATCTACCTGAACCCAGCATAAAACAACTTTTTATTATTTGAAGCTGTTCGTCATTTGAAAATCTTGTTCTGTATGAGAATATTATTTTCTTTATAATTTCTTTCCCGTGATATTTTTCCGATGTTTTAATGCTTATTCTGCTATTCTAGGCGGACACAAATTTAATAAATCAAAGAGCATTGAAATCCGTGCAGTAATTCTCGAGATATACGTGGTGTAAATAACCCCACTTTGTTTTATATATATATAGATGGTCAATGCCTAACCTGATATTATACTGACTACTTTTAGTTCTCTAGATCAGTGCTTCGCAACCGGATCTCCGATAAACAAAAAAAAACAAATAGTTTGGTCTATACTACAAAATATTTCTGAAGAGACTCGCACAGAAGCAGAAATAATTATTTTTTGATTGGAAGAATATGTTATATGTACACTTTTTTTGGATATCAAATTTATCGAACTTCAAGTACCAGGACGTGTTAGCATCAAGGTTCTTCTAGTCTCCTTCATCGCTAATGTTTTTGAGAAGTTGTATTCCATTACCATCGTTGCAGACGGAAGTGTGTGATCACTACAGAGATAAGAAGTTCACAGGAACTCCATATTCATTATTTTGCAAATCATATTCTATATGCTTCCCCCCCATTCTATATCCGTACATGTACACACACATGTGCATACATACAGTACACAAAGAAGTTAACCAAAGAGAGTCATTTTCGTGATGCTAAGTTCGTTCATAAATTGTTAATTTTAGACGAAACATAAGATCTATGGTGAGTCGTCGAGCAGAACTGCTCTCGGTCTAAAACGATTCTCAGGGAGTGTCTCGTCATAGTTGTGGAGATTAGAGATCGTTGGATTATAATGTTTTGAAACTTTTGAGATATTTCACGAACTAACTCACGGATGGTAGGTATTTTCAAGTCTGTGAAGCAGCGAGTTACGCACGTACCACTGGGTGCTACATATATGTCTCAGTGATTTATTTTGGACAATCTGGAGAGTCTTCATACGTTTGCGGTGAGCATACATACATATTGGAGCAGCGTACACCATGATTGGTAGAGTTATTGCTGTGTAGAGGAACCGCTTGCTTTTGAGAGTAAGTTTACTCTTCACGTTAAGCATAAAGTACAACCTTGCCTTTGTAGCATTAGCTTGACGTTTTTTAATCGCGGCGTGTTCATTAAATTTAAGTCGACTATCTAATGTGAGTCCAAGATACCTAACCAAATTGGACCACTTGATCTCTGCGTTGTGCACGCGTATGCAAGCAATATTAGTTTTTCTTATAAAGCCCTTTGAAAACATTACTGCCGCACTTTTTTCGCCATTTGTCTCACCAGTCTGCTATTGTATCGGCAGCTGATTGAACTTGCGTGACAGCACTTTGTTGATTTCGAGATTTAGCTAAAATAGCTGTATCATCTGCATACTGTGCTATAATTGCATCATTTTCTACGCCGGAAGGAATGTCATATTGTATAATATGGGTCCCAAAACAGAGCCTTGTGGAACTCCCGCTTGAGTTGACCTTGGCCAGGATCGAATTCCATCCATTTTATCGTTGAAACATCTGCCTGTCATGAATGAGTTAAGGATTTTTACCAGTGGTAATCCTATACCAGCCTTCGACATTTTAAATACAAGCCCTTCGGTCTATATTCTGTCGAAGGCTTTTGCTATTACTTACTTTTACTTACTTACTTTTAATTACTTTTTCCATTCAATGTTAATAAGAGTTCGTAAATTTGTCGAATTCAGTGGACTATTTTATTTTTTCGAAATTGATTTTTTTCCGAGCCCCATGTAAAATTTACTAAAATTAAATTTACTCGGATCCCAGTGATGCACTTCACTTTCTTGATTATTGCAGTAGACCAAAAGTGGCGCCCCCAAAAATGTCCCGCCCAGGGCGGTCCGCCCCTCCCTTGCTACACAACTGGTTGTGTTTGATCTGTAAAACGAAAAATAGCTGTTACAGACAATTTTATGTTGCTATTAACGAATACGTAGCCACATAATCGCATGTGATAGTGCCTGTGTACAGGCAGCTCTTGGCGGGGAACAGAGAGTCTTAGAGGTGGTGGCCATATATTACAAATAGAGATCAAATTTGGCCATGGAAGAATTGTATTAATATGATTCGCACAAGTAACGACTACTCCCCTGAGAAGTAAATCAATGGTCTCGAATCTTGGCGCATGGCTATATCTAAATACTGTCGTAATATTTAATAGAAAATGTTATATTGAATTAATTAACAATGACGTCAAAATGTGACGATATTTTGGGGGAATTTTTACCGTTTGTTTGGTCCCAAATAACTGCCCAATTTCATTTGTAGGTCAAGTGATATTATTTAAGCGTTTAACGTTGGGTATCGATTTCGGGGCCTGATGGCGTATAGTATTTTTTTAGCAAATCAAAAGTTAGTGGTCGTGCGTGCGGTTTGCAGCCAATAATCGGAACAAGCACGAAAGCAGTACGTACATTCAATTTTTTTTTATTATTTATAAATAGGTAAAACTCGTGGATAAGTTATAATAAAAATATTTAATAGCAACTTGAATCGCGTCGCTGGTTCTAGGAAGTAAAGTTTCATTATTGCATTTAACAATCAAAACGTTTGTTCTCAATTCAAAAGAAAAAAACAATCATATTACAAAAACAACCAAAAAAATATAATTTTAGTCTAAAAATATTGCCATTCACTTTTTTATATTGACGTCATAGAATAAGACTATCATCTACCGAAGTATAATAAGCAAAAAAAAAAGTATTTGAGCAAACATTTGAAGATTATTTTGAAAACGAGAAAGATATTAAATCCTTAATAAAATAACGTAACGGCTGTGACAACGAAACATTGGGAACTACCTTGCAAAACGGGATACATAACCAGCCTAATCATAGTCCAACAATTCCGAGCTTTACGAATAATCAAATATTGAAATAGATTAGAAACATAATTATTGCACTATATTACCTCACTTAAAAATACTTTCTCGATTCTGCCAATTTACTAAAAATGGTTTCTTAACAGGTACGAATTTGCAAATTTCACGCGTGTTTATGCGGGGTTGTCGCGAAAATTTACATGCTTTGCCTTTTTTTAGTTTTCAGACAACTACAAAGCAGCGAGTTGTAAATATGTAAATCACGATAAGCCAGCCAAATACGAAACGACAGCGTGCTCCAAAACTGGAAAGTAAGGCCCTGTGGAAACATGCACGGGCCGGGCCGTTGGCACACTTCTGTGGGATTTCCCTCAATTTTACGTCATTTAGTTTTTGGGCGTTTAGGCGCCCGTTTCCACACCGCTTTTATTAAACGGGGTGATTGGCCAATTGCCGCGGATTGGTGATAGCCTGGAAAAAAAGTACTTTCGTATTTTACTTACGTGTACAGTTTTGAGTTTATTAGGGTAACTGGTTCTGTAATCGAAAAATTACAATTAAATGTTTACCGATAATGTCATAACCTAAAATAATATTTTCTTACAATAGTTCGTGAGTCAATCGCTCAACCTCAATTTTTAGAAACCTTTATAAACGAGTGTAATTTAACAGCGTGTTAGATAATTGCTTGAGATTTAGGTTTTAAGTATAACATGAAAAACGAGGGGTTAAAATGTACATTAAATCATTGCCTAACCTAGACTAGTAACTAAAAAAAACAAGAAAGATAACCAAAATTAGTCATTGATATGGATGATTTAAATAAAAATGGTCGACCATTGCCTAACTGCTCAACTTTAATACAAATTTGATAGTCTCTCATCATTTTAAATAAATATTATAATAAAAAATGATCTAACTAAACGGCAGTCAAAATTGTATATATTATATATACCAGGGGTTACCAATCCCGTGCCCGCCGACCGATTCGATGCACCCGCCAACTAATTTTGGCAAATCGTTAAATTCCTGGGATTTTGGATTGAAAAATTCTCGGAAGAGGTGAAAAAAAACGAATCACGCTGATTATTTGGGCAAATCGGCAAATTCTCGGGTTATAAATAACCTTGAAAAGGTGTGGTGCTCACCGCCCTACCAATATTTTAGATTGCGTTTTAGGGGCCAAAAAGGTTGGTAACCCCTGATATAGAAATACAATGTAAAAAATTAATGACATGAGTTCAAAATGGTCTATTAGTTCATGAAATTTTCAGTGCGATGAGATTTCTTGCTCTAAGTTTTTCCCGCAGTGAGTTGTCTGCGCGATTAGTGTTATACGTGAGCAGTGCTCTGCGGTCAATTTCATTCGGTCAATTATCATCGTCCTATTTCAATGTTAATTCATTAAACTGCTGTTGTGATGTAACGTCCCACAGAACTTATCGTCGTGTCTTCTTTTCTCTACCTATCGAATAGATCTATGAACAATAAAATAAAGTTTTATTTTATTTTAAGCCTTGCTAGTTTCCAAGCTTTGGACTCATAAGTGAATAGTGTCTTCAAAAGTGTCCTCTAAAGGTTGTACTTCCTGAGCAATTCCACAATAGTTTTTGATGATTTTTTTTGGCGTTATACATTTGCAAAATATGAGCAATTTGCAATCAATATAGTATATACAACAATATTTATAAATATGAATGTAAAATTTCAGCTACATATGTCCAATCCGTGCATGAAGCATATCTAATCCTTACGGAGTATCTCAAAATAATTTGTTTTTAAGAAATCTTATTATTATTTAGTCACTCAATTCTTTTTTCGGAAAAAATATTAATTTAGAAAAGAACTGATATAGCAACTTCAAAAAAATATTAGATGATTTTCACAAAAAAAGTGTATTTGATAAAATCTTCATCCAATTTCAGCAAAGTCAAATTAGGCGTTCATTTTTATACAATTCCACGAACAGTTTACGGTGTAGAAAAAAAAATGCTGCATGCATATCTTCTTTTTCAATAAATTTATTCATCTAGACCGAAATTCCCTTTTTATTGTAAAAATATTATACATTAAGCAATGTAGAATGTATTTACAAAAAAAAAATATTCATATTATTACAATCTTTTTTTAAACTTTTATTAGAATTTTATAACTAATTAAGTTTTAAAATAGCGGCTATCGAATAGAGTTTTTGAAATTAAAAAAAGTTTGTAATACATTGTTCAATATTAATAAATACTGTTTTTGTTAGGATGAATGAATAAGAGGTTTATTTAAGTACGCCACTGACCCTCTACCCACGCTCTTCAGTAAACGCCTGAAGGAAAACTAGGTAATCATTTGATTAATTGAAATTTCTTAAAAATTCTAGTAAGATAGATTTTATCAATATTTTGAATGAGTGTAAAAAATCTTTTAACAAATTTCCTTATTAAAAGATGTATTGAAAACTGAACCTTTTCGCTTGCCCTTAGCTATCGCTACATCGCGTTTTTTAAATCATATACCCGATTGAAAATCAATTTATAAATCAGTTCGAGTACAACGATCGACATCGCAACCGAGGAATACGACGTTGACTATTTGGCCATCTATCTATAAGCTAGGCGTATTGAATAGCAGCTTAGAAAAACACTTGAAATAGTGTTGATTTTTTAGTTTGAAATTGTTGCGTGTTGCTTAATCTAATGCAGTGTCAAAACGCGTTTCCAAAGATCTCGTACAGCGCGTGTCTACGCTTCTACGCCGACCTCTACGCAGACACGACATAAGGAATAGCAGAAACACTAGCGCCGTGACGTGAGATTATAAGACTCAACATCCGGTAATTATTTAAATCAATAACCGCGTACTTCTTAAAAAATATTTAACACAAAATCACGCAGAGAAATAACAAAATAAAAAGAAAGTTTATTTATCGTCATTGTGTAAAAAAGTTTAAATTTATTTATGGCATTAATAAACATAATTATTTTAAAAACGACATTTTGCGAATATGAAACAAGTTTCTTTTACATAAACCTGACGAAAACTAATCTAAAATGAATTTTAATTGATGCCAAGAGAATATTTAAGTCCTCGAGAGATTTATTTTTATTAATCTAAAAATATTAATTATTTGTTTTATTCATTTGCAAAAATATGTTTTTGCATTGTTAACAGTACCGGCGCGAGGTTATTTGGCGCCCTAGGCAACGGTTATCGGCGTGCCCCCTTTTTAACAAACTGTGGAATATTTTTTTTACATGCATGTTCGCTCTCAATGTGAATCATATGGCCTCCTAATGGAAGTATCTCCTCAAAATAAGTTTTTTACGAGAACTGTTTGTTAGTCAGTTGCTCAACCTACCTTTTTAGAAGTATATAGAATACGATACATAATTATAACGAACAGATACAAGTATAAACTATTATTTGTTATTAGAATATAAAAATAATTTGATTACTCAATTTATGCGCCCCTTAATGATTTGCGCCCTAGGCGATTCGCTATTTCGCCTGTATGGTAGCGCCGGCCCTATGTATGTAGCATAATTCAAGATTATTGAATGCCGCTTTACAACAAGAATAAGTTCACAGTTACTATACTTAGTGGAAAGGCATTAAATTATGTATATAAAAAATTGAAAGTTACTGATTTTACTAATAGGAAATTATTTATAGTACGAGCATTTTAAACTGAACTCAGTTGAACATTCTCGTGACAAGGGAAACCGGTTCAAATAATTATGGAACATTTACAAAAAGTATTTTACTATTTTTAATAAAAGTAATAAGTTCCCTGCTCTGGATAAAGTCTTCAACGAAGTTCTTTGGAGTTATCTTTATTATTAAAGAAAAAATACAGTTCATAGAAAATAGAATTACGAGAAATTTTTAAAATTAATTTGTACACAAAGTAAGACGTAAGTAAAAATGTAAGTAAGACGTAAAAAGTAAGTTTCTTTTTTAACCATTAAACAGTGCTCTCATTTTTTAAATATATCCTTTACCTATAGTGCAAAACTTGCAACTGCAACTTGACACGATAAATACGAGATTGAGATAAACTGATATTTAATTCCGAAAAAACCCGAAATCTTTCATTATTTTTGTTTTTTTGCGCAGTTAATAGATTTTTATTATAGCCTGTGTTTTAAATAAAAAAAAATCGAAAACAAAAAAGTATTTTTAAATCATCTTCTTTTTCGTAAAATTTTTGAATGTCTAATTTCTAGATTGTTGTTATCCTACATAACAGCAGAATTATGAATCTGTGAATCAATTGAAATAATTTTCAGTATCAATCTTCAAGCAATTACGAAAGGATTGAAAACATATACAACTGGATTAACCATATCTTTTCAGATAAAATAATAATCTAATTGAAATATTTTTTTGTTATCACAGTCAATTAGGTTTTTGCTTACAGACATTAATCGATACAAGATATCGACTCAACTCTTCGGTAAAAGTTCACATTGAACTGTCAACTAGTCGATATGATTTCTAGAGAAAACACGGATTTATGAATAATTCATGCTATCCTAAGAAGTAGTAATTATTATTGTTAAAGAATTATTCCATACATTAATAATTTGTTCTGAGAAAGAAAAAACTCTTCGTTACGTCATAATATATAGATTAGAGACGTACGCCGCAATGGCGTGCAGTGGTCGTTGTGTATGATTTCATATTCTGTATAACAATTATTCTATCGTTAGATGAAAAGCCTCGTCGTTTGTTGATGGGTATATAAAATTGCTTACAGAAAGATGATTCCAGAAGTTCATTTAGCAATAAATTTCTGTCATTTTTCATCTTTGTTTTTAAAGCAAAATAAAATAATTAAGCGACTTAATGGAGAAAATCATCAATCTTGCTTAAAATTTGGTAAAAACCTAATAATATATACATATGTCCTGATAATAAAAAAAACATTGCATTTTATATGACTTATTTACCATTTACCTTTCGTAGAATTTATTGAACATATGGCATTTAGTTTTAATCGTGTAAAACGCTTAAATTCTATCAGTACTGCTATATGGAAGTGAATCGTGGCACCTGACGAATTTTGTGAGGAATTCAGCGATTAGGGAACATACAAGATATCGCCCCGTCACGTCAGTGGTTATGGAGAGACGTTGTAACTGGCTAGTTCACGTGCTGTAGATGCCTCCAGAAAACCTTAATCCTGCCTGCCTTTTCTTCCAACCGGTGGGATTCCGGCATCCTAGACGACCGTCGGGTACTATCCATACTATGTACTCGGTGGAACTGAGGGATGCTGGTATGTGTGAACAATCGGAGGAAGACAGGGAAAGATGGAGGTTCCGCATGGTGGCCATATGGCCAAAGAAGAAGAAGAAGAATTGGTTACATATCGACTGTGGAGAGAAAAAAGGACGTAACCCACAATTTTTTTATCGATAATTACAGTGTATGAAACTAATACACGTTTTATAAAAAGGACGTAAGTTGCAAATGCCGAATTAGTATCTAAATTTCGCTTTTAATTTTGAAAAAAGATAAGCTTGTGAAAATTGAAATCAAGAAAAAAGACTAGCTAGCAAAACTTTAAAATTGATACAGAAACAATTCAAGTAGAAATATTTGAAAATACTTATTTGTCAAACCGGTAAAAATTAATGATAGATTTCAGTAAACCCCCTTTTTTAATAATTACGAGATTTTCGAACTATAAACTAACCCTTGTTGAACTTAAAAGGAATATAGTAATTTTATTGTACTGCTATAAAACATCAATATGTTGGTTTCTTTCACCGTATCAGTACTTACTGACGGACGATTAGACTTTAAATAATGTATATTACATCAAAGAAACTTATTACCAAGCCTCTCATTGAAAAGAAGAATGCAATGACTAATGTTCAAATCATTTTTCAGGATCGTATATGAGATGGATGAGGACGATTGAAAACATTACACATTCATAAATTGATTGAAAAACTATTTTAAATGAAAGCATTATCCAGTCAGTTGTGAGAATTACAAGCTTGAGATTTTTTTTTACATTACTAAATATGTATAAAAAAAAACAAGGACAGACTTTCGAAATCACCGAATAAAATCAACACAATAAAACACAAGTTTGCACAGCAGTTTAAGAAAAAAAGTAAATTATCGACAAACATGCGACACTAATAAATCAGCCCGTAATAAGGTGAAAATCTGTGAAATCAAATATTTTTATGGATTACGCATAAAGCATTAATGCTTTTTCATGAGTCCAAAGTTTTCTTTATATACGATTCGGATTAAAGAAACGGCTCATTTTTTACGGACGTAAAAATAAATTATTAGTAATTTCACCTAGAATTTATTAGAAATGTAATTAGACCTGTGTACTCACTTAAGAATTAGTCCGAACAAACGAAATTAATTCAATCCTATATATTATGTAGAACATGGTAAATAAATATTATACTATATTTTAACTTTTACTCACTTAGTTTCTATTCTTGTTATTATTTATAACATTTAAATCTTTTTATATTTAACATTTTGAAAGCAGTTCAAAGATGACATACATATTCGGTGAATTTATCTATTTGAATAACTATTATTTGTGATGTTATTCTATTATGTTTACATTTAATCATAATTATCGAAAACATGTATCACGATAAAGAAATCCCTAATTATAATAAAAGTATAAAAAATATATAACATAAAGCTGATAACGTTGTGTTAATGCTACCATAAAGTTACGTATACGTAAAGGACCAAACGGAGCAACATGTCACGGGACATGATTCGCAACATATACGTTCATGTCTCGAGGACAATGTCACGTTAAATTTTATTTATACAAACCAGGACTCACGTTAAATGTCGCAGATAACCCACCCGTTGAGGTTTTGCTGGTGAGTGGTATGAATGGACATTATTTGATTGACTGGATTAATTTTTAACATATTTTTAAATTATAGTGTTTATAAGGTCACCAAAATAAAAGGTCAATCATCCACGATAACTGTTTATACACGAAACCATTTTTCTGGCTGACGTATGACGCCACAATAAAATGATATAATAAATAAAAATAAAGTGTGAACCTTTCAAACAGATTTCTGAATGAAGAACGATCTCGTTTTATCAAACTGCAGCACGTGGCGTGACCGTTTATAATAGTCACCAATATGTACGGAAATGTGTTCACTCCCGAAGAATCAACATGCTTTATGCCCTCGCGTCACGTAAAAATGCCGCACTATGTTGCGTGGAACGTTTGGGGACAGTATGCAACGTTGAAGCGTCACGTAGGTTCTATGCTGCGCGTCATTTTGAGGAACATTTAGTCCCATAATGAAAACAGGGTTTTATACATACATATTTGAAGTTTCTACTGATTAAGCATAACTCATAAAAGAATCGCCTAGTTTCAAACTAAAATAAATTATCTAAAACTTTATTCGCTTTGATTATTTAATTTTTGAATTCAAATACATTTATATAAAGCCTAAGAAGTGTGAATTTTATGCATAAGCTAGAAAAGTATAACCTAGAGTTGATATTATTTTTCCGAATATGCGAATCGATAGTTTATGATTTTATTTTAAAAAACCTTATTATAAGACATAAAACACATGTAATGTGAATATTTTATAAATATTTATTAAATAATTTTATACCTAAATATAATAAATTATAATGTATTCAGTGTTCGATATTTTATTTTTTATTTTTGAGCGAGTAATAAAAATGCTTAATAAGTGTTTTAGTAAAGCTTGTACAAAAATCAATGAATTGTTTTTTGAATCTTTGAACCCGACATTAACCTTCGCAAGTTGATCGTAATTGATAATTTGGATAATACAATTACTTTATCCTATTATAACAGTTGGAGGTAGTCGTGACTTCTATCCGTTTATTTTCATTCTCACGCAATCAAATTATTGGTTTTTTTTAAATAAAGTTTTCGCTGAGGCATTTACATTTAAAATTCTCAACGTAAAAAGAATGCAGACCAAAATTTTGTAACCTAGATACTTTATTCTTAGTCTTGAATGCATCGACTTTCTAGTTTTAGATAATTTAAGATTTATTTTTTAAATATATAAAAATTGTTGTTCCAAGGTAAAATAAAATAGCACCCAAATGTTTTGTAAATGATAAACTATAACAAGTAAAGTTCATAATAAAGTAAATGCAGTTGATTTTAGCAGCCATTTTATTTTCCGTATTCTTTTAAGGATACACATAGCATCTCTCTGTACCTTTTGTAAATTATCAAATACTAATGAGTTTTATTTATGTATGAATACATGCGTATACTGGCAACAAAGAAACCCGATGAATAAATTCCCGGAAAATCGACACGTTTTGCCGGTCACGGTTCCCGGGACATTTGAATAAAACAACCCGAGTCTTAAGATTTGATAGATTTTTAATAACATTTTTATAGAGTAGATTTTTTCATGCAATACAAATACAGAGTATCTATCCACTGAGAACATTAAAAAATTTTGGAAGGCAATAAAAAAGTTAAGAAACTTTCATTTTTTAAAATTAAATTAAATATGACCACTACTCACGTGTGACAGATGCTAATTTGAAATAATATCAATCAAATTAATGAGTAATGTTTTAGTTTTTAAAGAAAATGGTTTCATCGGTAAAATCAAAAGAATCTTCCCAATGATGGATACAGCAATATTAATATTTATAATACGATATTGTCATCGTTTGCAATATTCAACTAAAATAATAGCTTTGCATGAGTTTTGGGTTACCGACAGTGTTCATGCATAGAAATATTTGTTTAAATATTTGTTCATAAAAATTACTACAGTGCGACGGTCTCGCAACGCGAAATTACTCGAAACATGACAATTTTATGTCTCGTGTCCCGGAAATGAAAGAAACCGAGATTTAAAAATCACTTATACGTACATATACTAATCTCATAATCATAGTATTCGTGAAAAGTAAATGAAGTAATAAAATGGCGTATAGTAAGTTTATTATGAAACATATTTCTTGAATTTTATATCTTCCGTGTTAAATAATCGTCATGAAATAGTTCAGTAATTAGCATTTTTAATACCAGCACTAATGTTTTCACAAAGCTGAAACACTTCCAAAAGATTATATTTATTAAAATACAATATTTTCAAGTAATTTTTAAAACACTACGCAAGTAATTTTTGTACTGTTTTTTGTCACAAGAAGTCACCTAATTATTGAAATTTAATAAAAATGATATCTTACGACGAAAGTAATTTAAACAATACTTTGGAGGTGGAGTCTGATTAGAAAAGTATTTAAGAGTGTTTCAATTTAGTAACAGTGATCTTAAAAGTATACTTTACTAGTTTAAAAAGAAAATTATATGTACAATATTGTAGTAGTTAAAATATCGTAGAAGATATTTTTAAGTAAGATATGTCGCATTAATTTATACATGGTTTGCAGCCTAGTGGTCGATATCTCTGGCTTCGGCTACGGTGTTCACAAACTCGATTCCCAGTACAGCCAGCTTCATTTAATTATTATCAGTGATGTCTTAATTATTCTCTGCCACTCATACAATCCTTAAATAAGAGCGTAGCGAGATCCATTAGTTAGCCACTAGTTCTACCCTAGACCTACCATTTATTCAGCGGTGGGCTGGGGGGGGGGCTCGCGCGAGCCCCTTGTTAAAATTACGGAGGCCAGCGAACCCCTTATTAAACTTAAAAAAACACTATTCTCAAATCTTTGCGTTATATAATATATAAATATGCAATATATTTAGATTAAAACAATTGTGATGTACATTTGGGATTTCTGACGTACATTTTTCAGCTATTGATATTGATTAAATTACGGCATACTACGTACTGTTACAAAATATAAGTGTATAGAGTTACATTCGATAGCTTTAATTATTATTGTGTATAATTGCATATGAGTGATAAATAAATTCACACCTTCCCCAGAATATCACGAATAGCTATAATATTTAGCGAGCCCCTTGCTGCTATATTGGCAGCCCACCACTGCATTAATCTTCAAATTCATTGGTGAATTTAGTACCCAGGAGGTCAGATGAGCAATATAATTTAAAGGTTCTGTTTTTTCATGATTCAATCATGAGATGATTCAAATGTAGATTTAAAAGTGCAAAATTTCGTTTCAAATAAAACAACCATGACTAAATAGTTTATACTTACAAACGACAAAAAATAAGTCTGTGTGTGAAGAGAATTAAACATAATTTTGTAATTGTTTATTGCTCGTCTTTGATGTATTTTATTTGTCATGGAAACATACTATCACTACTCTAATGGTGGATGATTTGAAAAAAAAAATTTTTGAATCCTCGAAGAGGTGGCTGAGTCAACAGTTTTTAATGAAACGTCTGAATAAATCATTGCAACTAAAAATTATAATAAACCGTACAGCAGTAAGATTATGAATAAAATTTCCATCAAAACTAAAATATTTCGTCATGAATATTCAGGGTGTTTGTGAGAAGGAGGCGTATAACCTACTTCTTTTAATTTTCTCCACGAAACGGAATGTAGAATTCGATTAATTTTTTCTCTCATTGAAGAATAATCCTGTTTTAGTTCAAGAAACGCACGCAACCATTTTATCTTGTGATTATTTCCGGAATAATTTAAATACCCAAAATATTTGTGTAAGCGAAACAAATAGATTAAATTGAATAACGTTTTATTGTTGTTTTTTAATGGACTGTAGATATTTATAACGATTTTAGTAGCAAAACTTGCAGTGGTTACAATGATAGAATCTAGAATTATTTATTTAAATAATTATTATTTCCAATTTATTTGAAAAAAAATCATAGTTCCACTTACAGACATTTGAATGTAACATTATACATTGGTATATTGAAATAATAGTATTTTTACCCTAAAGATAAAGCATAATACGGATGTAAAAAAAAAACAATCAACAGATTACAATATTGAAGAATTATTTAAGTCCAGGTTGGTGATTTTCTACTCTGTTCTTCGTTGATTATTTTTAATGATAAGTTGAGGTTTTTTTGAAATAGTTTGGATCTCTAATATTTTTTAGGTTTAGCAATTTGTATACACAAAAAAAAAATCGAGTCGGGGACGTTCCCAACTTTGGTCAGACTCCACGACCCTGCATTTTTCACTTGAATTATTTTTACATTACACTACATTAAAATAGTTTCAATCAGTTGAATAACATAAGTTATTTGATAAGAATAGATTTATTAATAGGTTACGAAAGAACTAATTGTTAGATTATTGCTCTAGCTTCGTTTTTAGAATGAGTTGGGTGAGAATTACAACATTACAGTTAACAATGCCTTTGAATATAAATAGATACATCAGTTAAAAATCAATTAATGCAATTTTTGTATGGGGATGTTCGTGAACACAGCAACAAACTAAAACGAACGATAAATAGCATTGATCACTTGGTTAAATCACCAGCTAAATTTAAATGGTTTAATAAAGATATGTCAGATTCGTGGTGCAGCGGTCAACGTCGTTGGCTTCCACGACGAATCTCACGAATTCAATTCCCAGTACGAACAGCATTTTTTAAATCGTTTTATCGAGTTTTGTTTGTGATGTCTAAAAATTACCTCCCCTCTGCCGATCTTAAACGAGAGTGATTAGTTGGTCACAAATCTTATCCTTGTCTCATTGTCGTTGAAAAGAGAGAAGTTGAGCAACTGAGTAATTAGCAGTTCTTATAGTAAAACTTCAGATGAAATAGTTTTACTAAAAGGCAATATGCTCCACATTGGGAGCGGCAATAATGATTTAAATGATTATTTTGTGACAGCATGCAAATGTAACTTTTTAAAAAACCTGAAGATGGTGAGAGGTGAAGAATTGATGATTACGATAAAATTTGTAACTATACAAGATAAATAAATCCTACAACTTAAAAATGATACTTTTGAGAATAAATAATTTCTTCTTTTTTTATTTTTATATGTTATTTATCTTCAATGAATACTTCATTTAAAAATATTGAATGCGATATCGAACATACGGTATTTTGTTTTTTGCAAATTAAATGGGCAGGTTTCAATATTGTAGCATGGTTTTATTTGTTTTATTCGTGAGCTATAATACCACAAAAGTAGTTTTTGCACTTTTTAGTGCTTAATGGGGATTCCACGACGATTATTAAAATCGAGGTTTCTTCATTAAATCTATGCTTTAAAATCGTAGAATGTGTTGTTTTTTAAGTATTTAACCTGAAAAACACATTATATTTTTCAAATAGTACATTGTAAGCACTATGTAATTATTAGTTTGTTAAATAATTAGTTCTGTACAAATTTTTACTGATATATCAACAAATTTGCTAATATTTACGCGAAGTTGATATTATCCGTTACAAATTTTCCGCCTTTTTACCATCAGATATCTTTATACCAAAATCTAATCTTGTAATCTTGTTTTTAATTCTCCAAAGAAAGGTCACTTAAAAGTACGGTAATAATATTCATTTCTCACTTTCGTCAAAACCACAAATGGCAACAATATATATGACAATCTTTTTACAGCAGTGTGGAATATACTATTTAGGATTTTTAAAAGTTATGATTGAAGAGGAACTTTGTTAATTCTTGTCTAAATCAGGGATGTCCATAAAGTATAATGGAAGCTGTCAAAAAAGAGATACATTTTCATATTTGTAATATGTAAAGAAAAAATAGTACACAAAACTGTACACTACAGAAAGTCTTTATTTACTTAAATAATTAGTAGACTAGAAGTCATATTTACAAAAAATGGATTAAATTTATTGAGAATCAGAATCGTTATCAGTGTGTCATATTGTTCTTGAATATTTAAAAGACATTTTTTCGATAGCGCAATACAATATTTAATTACGCATATCAGACTTGTTAGTTTTTGTTCTGTGTCTGTGACAACTCGAGCGATTTTTTTTCATTTTTGATCTATCACTAAATTTTGATACCACATTGAGTGAAGATTTTAATTTTTTTATTGTTTTAGAATATCGATAACTTTTAAATACTTTTATAATCGTATATATATGTATATTAACAATAATAATTATAGTTCTGTCACTGTATTTTTCTGAAATAAGGAGTTATACAGGAATCTTGCTGATAACCTTATGGTGTTATCGTTTTAATCCCAAAGAAGTGGAAATTTTAAAATTTGTAAATAAGGTGACGTGAAATCTTACTTGATTTTTTACACATTATGAATAACGTAATTTTAATTGAAGACATATTATAACAGGAGATTTTAAGACACTTGCTATTATAACACTACATCTTCAGCCGACTAATTTATTTATAGAACGATACACATTTATTAGATGGTTTTATTTTTCAAATTTAATAAATCAAATTCTAAATGAAATAGATTATTTTCAATCAATTGGTAGGCATGTATAGTATTATATTTAAAAAAATGACGTATTTAAAAAGTAATTAATAAGAAAAAAAACGCAGTTTCTGATTCATTGAAAATTCATTGATATTCGAAAAAGAGAGGAACTTTGGTTCATTAAATGTAGATTGAAAAAGTTATATTTCTAAATATCAGTACCTCAAGATTAAAAAACAGACTAGAATACAATTCCTTGCTGTAATATAGTCAAATAATATACATATTTTTAAAGAAGCTTTCACAAAAAGAAATTAAAATGAAAGCATCGTTTTTTGTGATAAATATGTACCTATGGAATAATTGCTTTTGCATATATCATAGTGCTTTCCCCAACGCGAAAAGCGAATACCCAATGTAAAAGCAACGAGCTTGAAAGGTAATGATAAAACAGTCGGCAGTAAAATTTCATTTACCATAATAAATATTCGGACTGGAGCAAAAAACCACCAAGTGTTTAAAGGTTTTTTGTACAAGAAAATTTATAATATGAAATTTCCACAATAAGACCGACATAAAAATAAAAAAAACAACTTCGAATAATATTTGAAGTGATGAAAAATAGAATTTTGATACAGTAAAAGTACGTTAATTCTGCTGTAAACAATTACCCAAAGTTTAATTTTTTTAAAACTTGAATGAATGTATTAATGTTTTCAACTCGTCAATTCGAGTAAAATAACAAATATATATTCTTTATTTATATTGTTAACTAAGTGTTTAAATTCGGCTGTAGGCTCTGTGTTTATCTTTCAAATATACACCAATTTAAATAATTATTTTAGTTTATTTAGAAATTAGTCAGTCTAAGAACGATAAAAAATAAACACTCTGCTTTGATTGTTTAATCATGATGAATTTAAAAATTTCAATTTTATATAAAAAATATATAGATGCATTTTATTTGAATATGTCTAATAATTAAAAAAAAATAACTGAGCCTTTAGTTGATATCCGAACTGATAATTTCGTAAATACTTTTGATCCAATTTATGGATTTGAGTCATAAAGTATCAAATATGGCTAAGCCTTTTTGCCGATGTATACTTTTTTATTAACTTTGTTTGATAAATTTTGATACCTACAATTCATTGTATGTTTCAGTTTCATATCGTACTACGATTTTTTTTGCTGTATATATCAACACCACCCGTTATGTGTATGCAGCCGCTGTTTCACGGCCGTCTTCCATAATGCAATATGACCAAAAAATTAAACGAATTTATTCCTCATATTATTGGCCCGATACAGAGCTGCACGGGACATATCGTTTTACCATGCACTGTTGTGCTTAAAAAATAAAGATAAGAAGAAAAAAGAGAATGTGACTTGCTCAGGGATTTAGTTAAAATGATATGAAGTATCCTGTGTATCCGTATACTTTGTACTTAGTGTATGAAAATCAACTATTATGATTTAACTAACAAAAGTTGCCAAGTTGAAGGTATCTTGTTATTTTACCGATCAAGTCATTGAGAGCCAGTCAGATCACAGGATTTGAATCAGCGGACTGACTGTCATTAAGTATTTTGTATTGAACATAAATGCATAACGTTAAATTGGTTGATGTTTAGTTTCTGGGTTTTTCGTAGTTGTTGAAATTAACTCGCATTAAAATTCCGTTAAAAATAAGTCAAACGGACTTTCGGTTCTCTTGAAAAATTAAGTGAAATTGACTTGGCCGTGTTCGATACTGGACGTCTCATTTTTATTGAAAGATATGCATGTATAGATCCCATCAACCAGAGGCTGATTACGTTCTTAGGATGTTCCAGGTGAAATCAATTTTGGAATCCCTGTTATTCGAATAACGTAAAAGTGTTGCTAGATGAGATGCAAAATAAGATTAATTAATTCAATCTGAATTAAAAATATAGGGATTTTATATAATTTATGTTATTTTTTAGGCTACTAAGATTTGGATAATCCGTCACTGTCTTCAACACATCTCATTCTAAAAACGAAGCGCAGAGGAAGCTATATCAGCTAACTATTAATCCTGTTCTAGCCCCATTCTTCTATCTCTACGCAATGTGAACATAAGTTTTACGTCTGAACAACAAGCAATTTTTGTAGAACAACTTTCGTTAAGATGTTCTGCGTAGAATCTGTTTACCTAACATTAAGAGTGGATATGGTCGTTGTTTTTTTGATAAAAAGAATTATAATGAAATTATAGTTCAGTTTTATAATAATATTATTAAAATAATTTTGGCAATACAAAAAGAGTAGGGCATTCGAAAAATATGTTTTGTAAACGAATGTAATTTACGAGCAAGCAATAAACGAAAGTGTTATAAAGTTCGAATTTAAAGAAAAATTTCAAATAATCGGAATGTATTTTTTGTCGGAAAACCATTAACCCAATAAATATTTGATTTTTATTGGTAAATTGAAGCTTCTATGTAATTATGTGTAATAAATAAAAAATATTAATTTTCATGATTACGCGGTGGCCAGCGAATTATCAAGCAGTACGTTTATCGAATTGGATCACTTAAAACCTTTATTATGTATTTTCCTTCGCATTTTCATGGAAGGCTTACTGCTTTAGTTTTGTACAACTTTATGTAAATGAAAAAAATAGTTTAATGCTAATAGATGTTGGGAATTACAGAAGGATGACAATGCCAGTTAAATGTCCGCTCACTGTTAGCCTCACAAATGCGGACTTTTTTCTACCATTTTCATCACATTTCAACTGGTATTTCATTATCTTCATTAAAATTTTTATGTTTAAGATTCTCATATGTTTATATATCACCACAAACAATTAGAGCTGTTAAATCTGGTGACCGTGGAGGCCAATTTACATTAACATTTATTGAAATAATTTGTTGTGAAAACAGATTTCTCATTAATCTATTGTATAATTGAAATATGTGAAGTTGCACTGTGTTGTTAAAATCACATGTTAATTATGCACAAAGCATCAGAAAGTTATCAATCATGTAATGATAAAGTGCTCCATTAACAGTCACCGTAACGCCACGTTCATCTTCAAATAAGTAAAGACCAATGATTCCTCCAGACCACGTAGCGCACCATACTTTTACGTTAAATATATGCAAATGTAAAAAACAGAAGAGATTTTCAATGGACCAGAACTGATTATTTTATTAATTAACGTATTCATTTCAATGGAAACGGGCCTCATCACTCATTATGATTTTTTTCCATGGAAATTAGGTTTATCATGAGTAAGCTGTGTTCTTATTGGCATATGTAGGGTATTTTTAATGGTCTTGTGGAAGAAGATCTTGTGTCAATTGAATTTTAAATGAAAAAAATGCAAATCTTTATGCATGGTTTTATAAAAAGTCCAATTTCTTGAGCACGATGTCGAATTGAGATTGGTGGATTGTTTTGAACACTTTCTTGTACAGCAGCAATGCTTTCAGCTAATATTATGCTTTGTGGCCCATCCTTGTTTTTATCTCCTACCTAGCCGGTTTCTTAATATTCATTCACTAAAAGATAAATAATAGGTCTTGATATCGTATTATTTCAACCCAAAATTTCACATAGTTTTTAATCGTCACAATAATAAAGAATTTGTTTTGATAAAATATTTTTATAAATAAAACACATTGGTTTCTTGAATATATTCCCATAATAAATATGCTACGTTTGTATTACACGACTGCCAAAATTAAATATAAAAATTCATCTTTACCAAAATGCCGACCAAACAAAGTAGTAAACCTTCTCGGTGAACATCCTATATTATACAGTGATATAAAAAAAATATTTCTCGTTTTCCTATAATAGAAGGCATAGTCAATAGTTTTTTCATGTTTTCATGCTTCAATATGTTTTTCGAGTAATTTATTACTTTCTCAACAAAATAAATATATTTAAGTTTGAAATTTGCTTGGCGGAAAAACTAGGTTGATGGAACACTTGAATTTTTACATTTTGTATAAATGGTGTAGTTTAAAAAATCACTAAGCTCTCTTTGACACAATTGATGCCATTTCCATAAAAAAGGTATTCAATTTTTATTACGAATTGTAATAAAAATGGTATCAAAGTTCATAAAACCAGTCAAGAAAATATTTGTTCCTGTTTTGAAGTAAAATATATGTTTTTATAAGTTAAAAGTGTTAATAACCTCATTTACTGTAATACAGTAATACTATATTAATATTTTAATCGTATTTATTATAAAAAAGATTGTAGTTGATTACCGCCTAAATTATACGTTTTCAATAACGATTTACGTGGCCTAAATTGTTTGTCACGCTACTACGTACCCTTTGAACGTATCTGTAGAAAATGTCGCAGTGACAACATACCATAAATCGTATAAACCGGAAACTGGCCAATCAAATACAGACTGACACAACTCGTGCCGAATGACGACAGAGAAAGGGGAAGATCGGATAGGTGGAGCCACACAGCGCACCCAGCCAATGACACTCGTTAAATGGATAACGAAATTTTCCAGCCGCTGGGTGTGGAAATTTTCACAGTTTTTTCGCTTCCCATAAAACACTTGTTATTGATGTTATCATGACAACGAGGTTTTTGTGTCAACACATAACGAACCTTACGTAGAAGCGTCTACGCCCAAAATAATTATGTAACTTGGTTACGGTAAGCGATTCAACGGTATCGGAATCATTATTTCATAAATTTTTCTTCTAAAATAATCTTTAAATATTGATTTTTTTAATACTGCGGAAAAAAGAAAAGCTGCATATACCCGATAAGTGGATGGTAGATCTACAAGTAACGGTAAAGATGTCGGTTTTAGCAATAATTGTGATCGACAACAGTTAGCTACGGCAATGTGTAACGAGTATATTGAAATAAACTTTGTTTCACCATGAACAAATTAACTTTGTAAATGAAGTAAATCAGACACTCGGGCATGTCAAAATAAAGAATGCAATCCATCGAGACATCTATGCAATTTTATAATTTTTTGATTAGTTGAAAAAAATGCTTATTAAAATATTTATTACCGTAAAATAAGGTGATTTTAATTATCAAAATTACGTCGTTTTTAATATATTATTTCACTAAATTATGATGTCGACTTCGTGAAAACGGATGACTGCCAAGTGCCTTTCCAAAAAAAATAAAAATGTACTTTTTGGTTACAAAATACTTCTTTCACATTTTACCGTTTTTTTAATGTTCATAAAATAAATTTACATTAAAACTAATCGTGTATTAACGTTTAAAAGCTGCAATTTTGAATTGATAAACAAGTTCTTAATAATATTGAAACGTTGTATAACTGAAGAATACGTTTTTTAACATAATATCTAAATAGATGTATGAACTTCAATTGAAATGAAACATTAAAAAGTTCTTATAACAAAGATTAACTTCAATTTGAACAATATTATAATAGTGAAAAGTGATATTAGATCACAAATATAATTTTAGAGTTTTAGAGTTCTATATCAAATAACTAAAAATATATATTTAATTAAATGCATACACTCTAGCATATACGTGAATAAATAGTGGTGGAAATAATCTGAATGAATGGATACATATGAAACTAAATTTGATGTCAAGTAGTTACCTAAATTCTAAGTAATACAAATAATACGAAAATCACTATATACTTGACGAAACATTTACTACTTACTCGAAGTATTTATTTTCCCATTACTGTGTAGAATGACTCGTACATTACCCACGTCATTATACGCTATACGAGTCGACGATTTCATAAAGCAGATTGCAGGTTTCATGATGTGTCATAGTTACAGAGTTTTGCAAAGCTTGTAGCTTATATTATTACGAGCGCGCGGAGCTTTTATTAAAAAATCTAGATTTTTTGCAGCGAGCTTTTAAGAATTCAAACTTTATGAGTCAACGAGTGCAGCAATCTGCGTCTGGATTATCGCACTTGTTTTATTGCACTAGGTAAACAGTACTTTTTATTGCACATTAAACCTTAACCAACTAGACATCCACGTTTTGATTCATTCAAGTTAATTGTAACATATAAATTTAATATTGTCAGTAATTAAATACAAAATTTTCTCTCATTATAAATAAAGAAAACAAAAAAATAGTTGATATTTTTTTTTTTCAATATACATGTTATAATATAATTATTTCAAAAGAATAATCTATTTATTTAAGCTTTATTAATGCTTTTGAATTTTGATTTGAGTCTGATACAACAAATCTGATACGAAGAAGAATTCTACAGATATGAAGAAAATAATTATAATTATTTATTTATTCCTATTTTTGGAGAAACAAAATAGTATCACGTCTTTTGAAAAGTAAACAAGGTTTTTTAAGTTATCATTTATGGACTACACATGATTTTTAATGAAGCAAAAAACTTGTAAAAATATGTAAATTGTAAATTGAAAATAAGGTATTTGCTGAATCTGTAGAACATACTATTTAATTATCTATGGTTATTCGATTAATGGTGAAAGTTCAAAAAATAAGATTGTTCAAACAACACGTGGATAAGTGAGACAGCTATTTGTGGAAATAAGTAATTATATTAATGGGAAATGGACTTATAAGTGGATATCGATTAATGGGAGTTGCTAGGTGGCCAAGCCTAAAAAACTGCCAAAATTTCCTTTCATAATATACTAATATATGCAATACTTAATAGTTACCTACTTATTCAGGAAACGGTTTCAGGGAGCGATTGAACGCTTTTACAACTGCTGGTAGCGAATCTATGCAGGATAAAGGAGACGTTGAAATAATTGTTCAAGGGCTTATTTTATTTGATTCGTTTTCATACATGTAATATAAAAAAATATTTTAAATATTATAATTTATATATGAATTTATTTTTTTTACACCATTTCTGCTCCCGATGTGGGCTCTTATAAAAATATTCTCAACAGAAGAGTTTCTACGATAAGAGCTTGTTACTCAGTTGTTCAACCTCTCTTTTTTTCAAAGATATTTGTGATATAAGGATAGCGCTAGGACACGACTATTGGTAGACTAATCATTGTTTTTTAGGATAAGATGGGTAGGAGGGTGGAATTCAAGACCATGTCTTCAAACACAAATCCACAAATCGATTGAAAGATTAATCTATAAAAACGGTCCGTACTGCGATTCGAGCCCGTGACCACCGTGTTCTGAGCCAACGGAGTTGACCACTTGACTACGCAGCCGGCGTATGTGTATACAAGAAAATAAACAGAATATTTTAAACACAATATTAACAGGGATTATCGCTAAGAAAAATTAGATGCTATAAAGCTGAAAAAATAAATAAACATATCTTTCTCGTTTATTCTGAAAATGGTGTTTTTTCGTTATCAACTACCCTCAGATAACAAAGACTACCTTAAATAAAATAAAAAAATCAAGGATAAATTTACAAGTTCAGTTTGAGAAACGGTAAATAAATAATTAACAAAAGTTTGTCTGAAACAATGATATGAGTTGCTTTAACTCAGATGATCACATATTATAAATGCGAAGTAAATTGAAAAGTCGCAGTGCTCTGGCATCAGGCATCTCATATACTCAGTGAGCAGAGTGAGTGGAAGATAGAAAAGACGACATGAATTTTTTTACGAAGATATTTAGTAGTTGTAGGAATACCGCTGAATATCAAGTTGAAAAAAGTCAACAAAGAAAGCAAAAATGTGTATTTTACTAAGAGCAGCGATCTATGAACGTTTATGGAATTTGTGATTTTTTATTTAGTCAAAATAGCATCTCATATAGTTATTTTTATTAAAAAATATTATCGAGTATATATCATGTTATTTATTATCATTACGTCATTAATATGTTTAAATAATATTTATATTTTAATCTAATTACGTAAACTAAAAATTGATTTGCTCCACAGAGCTTTGCCTTGATAAAATCACATAAAACACCCAATTTATCCGGAAACTTGTAAACATTTTACGACTTCCCTCAAATATATTGTGTGTGAAGTGTTTTTAAAGAAAGCCTTAATGATCGGAAATACTTAACAAACGGCCAATAGCATTTCACGAAATGTGAATTTATCGGTATATTTTTTTCTACGCCATTGTTCGATCTTTTTTTGCTGTAATATACTAGATCGTTAGTCAATTTTGTGCAAAATATTAACTATATAATATTCTATAATCATCAACGAGATCGTCATAATAGTATTTCAACACATTTTTACCTTGAAATGCATACATAAAAAAAATATGCCGGGAAATAAGTTTTTTAATATGTGCAATAAAATTTTATTTTAGTATTACTTTATTACTTCAATTAATTAAGTCAAGTAATCTAACCATTTCGATAAAAAGTTTCTTTCGCGTAAATGTATACTGGCACAACTCAGCTATCGGCGTATAATAAGAAAACAACAGTATAAAATCAAGAGTGGGCGTTTTGTTTCAGTTTGCCTTTCGATTTTTTCAGCAGTGACTCCGCGCTTACCTTAAGCGAAGAGTGAAATTGTGAACACGAGCATTTAAGTAGGTTGGGTTGGGGTTGTTAAAAGAATTCGGCGGCGCTTATCGACGGTTGGCGAAGCTCGGGTCCGCCGGCTCACGTCAAACGATATACTTTCATACCGTACCGAGAACCGACGCGGGCTGCAAGTCTCTCAAAAAGCGTACCTCGCCTCCGAAATAAGTGTGTCAAATCAAAACAACCGGACGAAAGACCGCATAACCGACTACAACACGTTTTTTAATCACAGTTTATCGAATCATCTGTCAGATTTCATTGTCTATCGCTTCGCGCGTTCGTTTTTTGAAAAATAATTTAAAACAATTTTTCTGGCGGGAAAACAAACGTGTCACGTCGTTTGAACACGATGCATCTTCGCGCGTTCGGACACTTGTCGGATATCTTTTGGAAGCCCAGCATAAAATGTAAATACTTCTCAACAAATATCTCCACAAAATATTTATGAAGTGTCATTGATTATTTCAACAAACAGTTTATAAGAATTATTTAACATTTCTGTGATTGTTAATTACGTGGATAACAGTGAATAAAAGAAGAATTTTCTTCGTGAAAAACTATAACATTTTTTCAATAAAGTTTTTGAACAATCTTCACGACGGATTTGCATTCATTCAAGATGGCTTTAGTGAGTATTAATTTATAATTGAAATTATTATATACTAAGCACAAGGATTCTGTCATTATTCCCGTTTTTTATTACTTAAAATTCTTTTTGAAAAAACATTAATTGATATCATAGTACACAAATATTATGACGGTAACGATAAATCATTAATATAACTCTAAAATTACTGGAAACAACGAGACTTATATGAAGTAAATATAATTCTTATCTTCACGCACGATTCCATAATTTATTATATGTTTTGACACGTTTGAAGGAAAGAAAAACGGAAAATACGATAGCAGTTAAATGCGCTGCTATTAATTTACATACATAACGTAAAAAAAAGAAAAATCTAACAATGTAGGTCAGCCGAGTTCATAACCCTATATAGTTGGCAGACGCGGGAGTGAGGGTTGAATGATTAGCATAAGATGTGGTCAGCCAACGGGTAGTGGCGAGTACCAACTGACTAAGGAGGTTAAATTACTGCGCATGTCTATGACAGTGTGGCCAACTACTTTTCTTTTTCCCACCTAATTCAAATATAGAACAAATTCAAAATAAAGTACACATAAAATGATATTTTGCATGTACACGACATTGAAGAAGATTCAATTCGTACTTCGAATCTTGATAAAGCATTGTACTTGTTAATTATAATAGAATCAAGATATCTTTAAAAGAAAACACAAAACATTTATTTCACCAAAACAAGCTTTTAATGTTTATGTACAGACTCTTATTCACTAATTTGAATTATTCTTCAAGAAAATATATTAAGATTTTCTACGATTTTCTTATAAATGAGCCCTACCCTGCCATCTATTGAAATCTTGTCGAGTCATTTTATACAGCTACCATCAACCAATGACAATGAAAGTTTAAAACATTTATTATGATTTGAATCGTAATGCTATTTCAAAACTGAATAAATATATTCCAAATAAGAAACCACATTTATTGATTGCTAAAATAATAATTTAAAATATTAATATTTCATTTAAAGACATTTTCTTCGTGGAATATTCTGCATTGAACAATAAGTAAAGATGAAAATCGAAAGATTAAAGTATGTCTTAAAATGTTTTATTTTAATCCATTCAAAATAATTTCTCCTATTGAATAAAAATAAAAGCGATTTAAATCCATGGCATCGCCACGGATGGCGGTGGAGGTTCAAAAACATCCGCTAAGTTGTCGTCATTGTTGTTTAGGTGGCGTCGCGCGCGCCCTCTCGCCACGACAACGAGAGTCCGGTGAGCGTGGTCGGGATGGGCGGGGGCGGGGGAATGAACGGCCTGGCAGGACAAGAGGGCGGATCGCCGCCTTCTCCCAGTGGCGCCCGCGAGGTCGAGCCCGCGAGCCGCAGCCTAGACACGGACGAGGAAGAAGAGACCGAGCCGCGGACGGGCGGCTGGCGCCCTTCCCGCCCGGCGAGTCCCGCCCCCGCGCCACCCGTGCAAAACGCCGCAGCCGAGCCCTCCAGCCGGTACGCGAATCTATCTTTCTGGAAGGCCAGAAAAGTCACATTCTACAAAAACGGGGATCCCTTCTTCCCCGGCGTGGAATTCCGGTTCAGGCCGGGACGAGATTTGAGCACCCTCGGAGCCTTGCTCGACAGACTATCTACACGCGTGGAGCTACCGAGAGGAGCACGTTATGTCTTCTCACTGGATGGTGACCGGAAGATGCGTCTGGAAGAGTTGGAAGACGGTGCATCCTACGTAGTCTCCTCCTACAAAGCCTTCAAGGTGAGCAAGACCCATTTTAACTAATATAGTTGTAGTAAAAGTTGTTGTAGATTTTATAGATAGATCAACTTGTTGATTATGTGTAGGTACTTATGAAAAGGACTGAGAAATGTTTGTGTGTGATAAGTAGTGTAATAAATAATTGTTTACATTTTTTCAAAATAATCCCAACACAAAGTTATGAGAATGGATCTTTCCATTTTTTTTCAATATAAAATAAACTTTATATAATATTATATCATACATTTTTTAAATGACCTGAAAACCTGTCATACATTTACTATCCCTATAGGGTTCTATTATATGAGATTCATCAATATAATGTTATTTTAAAGTCGAATTTCAACTTGTCTGAAAGAATATGTGTGTGAAGGTCGTCGATTCGGTATAGTTTCGGAAAATGTCGACAGAGGGCGTTTTGCCACAACGAGAATCATTACTATTATCGCGTTCATTAGACTGAATGTATAAACATTTAACGCATATAATACAATTACTTTACGTGTAAAAGTTCTTCAAATTATATGCTTGGCTAAATTAACACTTAAAACAACAGATTTACTTCAAATAAAACATATTAAAAGACCATCATTCGCTTAGGAAGAGACATTTTAATTATTTGGTCCTATACCGTAAAAAGAGTTTTTTTTTGTGAGTCATTCTACGATATTTTTACTGAATAACTATTTGAAATTTCTTTTGTTTGTTTTTCTCCAACAACGTCAACTGTCGTGGAATATATATATTTCTACCATTTCTGATTTTTTTTAAATGCAGAATACATATATATATATATATATTTTAAATGCAGTATACACATTTTTTGTGTTGATTTTTATGTATAATGTAGTTTTATTTTATATTTTGTGTCTTTATATTTGTCAAGTACATGGCGAATTGGCGTCAGCTGTTATGTCATGTACTATAATTTTAATTTTAAACAATAAATAAATTAATTAAAATATTAGTTTTGCATATTTTTTTCAATTGTTTATATAATTGATTGTTTGGAGTAATCTAAAATATGTTTGCATTTTATTTTATTGCAATCTATTAGGAAGATTTTAAAACTACTTTTTATTCAAAATTTAGTTTGTGATATATAGTTTACATAGCTTTTCTTAAATACTAGTAGGGCAAAGTGAACTTTTCAGTGTAGATTTCAGAATCAATATACCTAGCACAAAAATTCAAAAACATGCTAATTATGTATGTCAAACTAATTTAAATATTTGTTAATTATTATGCGTAAAATATTCGCGATACTAAGCACGTGACAAGAAAATATTCAAAAAAAAAATCTAAAGTTTCATACAATCCGTATAAAATGTTAATTTACAAAACGAGGACAATGAATTTGAATTAAATTAGGGGCTTTAATGCGCTAAAAATTATACGGTAATAAAAAAGGGTTGGCACTTTGACTGAATATATAATTTAACATTCCTTAACAATGTTTTAATATAAATTAAAGTACTTTTTGCTCTAAATAAACATTTATCGTTGACCTAATCAAACAATTTTAAAGCAACGCCTTTTCAATTAAATTATTGTTAAATGTTAACGATACCTCATTAAATTTTCTCCATTGATTGGATTGGCACTAAATTGATAGAAATACACTATATTTAAGTTCAAATAATGATCTAATATAAAACAAAGCATGTTTAAGATTTATTCTCGATCAGAAAATCTACTCATTATTCAATATAAACTATACATGAGTAAAAGAATACTTTTTAATGGATTGACACTTAATTGGAAAACCTCTATTATATAAAGATTGAAATAGTGATGTATTTGTAATATAGCTGAGACATGGTGTGATGCTAAATTGATTATATTTTTTAGAATTAATAAGATCGATACTGTAAAATTAAAAAAGTACTTTATTTATATTTGTATATTTATGAAAAGTAATGTCTGCTTTTGTATTTTTTCAATAATACATACTTAGCAATATATTCGCATTAAATTTAGTTTAAGTTTGACATACTCTACCCTTACTTATTTTAATTTTATTATATTTTTTGAGTATTTGCTGGTAACTTTGCTTTTACAACTTTCATGAAATTTGAGATTTTTTTATACAGCTGACGTCTTTTGCTGACGAGAAATGTGAAAAGAATTTCTTGAAATATTTACTTGGATTATATCTACAATCGATTCGAATTCAGCCAATGTTATATTTTGTGGTATATCGAATTGGGGTCGCAAGCAAAATGTTCGTTTTTGTGTTTCTGATAATAGCAAAATTGTATGAATTTTTCCTCGACTAAGGCTTAAAATTTATTTTTATCACGTGTATAAAGAATAGAGTTTCTCAAAGAAATATCATCGAAATATGCCTTTTAAATTAAATAATTGTTTTAAGCTCGAAATAATTTATGGTTAAGGTTTTTAAGCTATAATATCTATATAAATATAATTCTATGATTTATTCGTAAATATAATAGTACACATTATTATTGCAACTGTTTTTCGTCTCTTGACAAACAGAGAAAGGAAGCACGTGTCGTCTGTCACACATAATTTACTAACACTGATAACAACCTAGCATCTGCTTGATCCATTTATTTTTCAATCGTGTCCACTTCCAATATGAAGCATGCGAAAATATATAGTTTTTTGAGAACTTGTTGTTCAGTAGCAAAACTTTTCTTTTTCGGATAGAGAAATGATCTTGCATCTCAAACAAGAAAAGAATCGGCAATTAATTGATCTCTGTATCCACATCCTGTTATAGAGAAGTGGATGAAAGGGGAAAGAAATAAACAAAACAAATATATATAAAATATCAAATTATTAAATAAATACATTATACGTTTAATGATAGCGTTTATGTTACTCAATTATTTTAACTGTGTATTATGTATCTATGTTAGTACAGATAGGGTATCTTTTGTACACTTCAAATCAGAAAAAAATATTTTCCTAGTTGTTGGGCTAGTACTGGAAAAATACTAATTATCTATTTAAACCACTGAGTGCTTTTTTCATATTTAAGAGCATCTTCAAAATTAGTAGAAACTGTTTTTTTTTTTTTTTTATATTTTTGAATGAACTCTTGAATTAACTATCAATTGTATTTTATACAAATTAACATGACATAACTATGCATTTAATTTTTATTATTGGTATTGGTTATCATGGTATTTAAATACTTTTATATTTAATTAAATGAGGACCTCAATTTCAAAACCTACCTAAAGGATATTTTTGATTTTTTTCAAATTTTGATGCCAACTTATTCTCTATTTCAATTTCTACACAATGAATAAATTTCCGATTTCAAAACCTCTCTAAATACAGAGAAAACGTGTCAAAACCTTCTCAAATCCAAAAAGTTCACAGCAGTTTTTTGCAATTAGCCAACAATTTTGGTTTTTGGAGTTAAGTAGGTTTTGAATCTAAAGCGCTCAAATGTTGAATTCAAAACAATGTTTTGAATTTACCTTGAAAAACAATTAACAATTTTTCGTACAACCATAAAGCATTTAATAATATAACTTTCTTTTTTGTATTTATTCCACAATTATTTATCAAAATCATGACCGTTTAATTAACTCGTCACGAGCATTTTCCACTGATTATTTTAAAATGCTCGTGATGGGTGAAAATAGTTCTGATACTAATTAATAATAGTGGAATAAGCACAAAAGAGTGTTTTATTTTTTAATTTATTGCTTTTCTACTAGTGTTGATAGGGAACACATTAAAAGTGAACATAACTACAACCGACTTACAAATAATATAGTACAACGATGTAGTTTGGAATTATTTGATAAAATTTCTATACTTTTGGGTCAAATTGTAGATTTATAGCTTTGGAATTATTAAGATTTTTATTGTAGCTGGCGATACACTATCATGCATTCAAAAAAATATTAATGGCATTAACTCTAACTGAAAGAGTTATCGAAAAGGTATTAAAAATACTTACTCCTGAATCCACAATAAAAACTAATCTTCGCCTCCTAATAGAGGTTTCTCAACAGATTTGTTTTTCTTCGAGAACTGTTTGCCACTCAGTTGCTCAACCTCTCTTTTTCAAAGACAACATGAATGTAAGGATACAACTAGGAGAGGACAAGTGGTTAGCTAACCGCTTAGTCTGTTTTTAGGATAGGTTGGGTGGAAGGGAATTCATGACATCACATATATCCATGCCAATCAGCAGAAATCCATAGATCAATTTATAAAAACTGTCCGTACCGAAGTTCGAACCCTTGACCTCCGTAAACGAAGTCAACGACGTTGACCACTCGACCACTTGAGCTGGAAAATTTTGATCACTGATGGTATATGTATATTCAACTAATGAATTTAATTATTGTTGTTCTATCACATATTTTCCCATAAATTGTGCAATAGTAAAAATATACATAAAAAGATTGTTAAAAATATTGCAAAACTAAATGATTGTTATATTTGGCTTTCTAAAATTTTAGCAAGCGACAAAATATTGATATTTAATAAAATATTTTAAAATCTTAAGTCATAAATCCTGAAGCAATTATTGCGTTGATATTTTTTTTCCGCTGGCGCCCTCATTTAACAATCCGTCGTGAAATATCTACACATATGAAAACAATTCTCGGGTTTTTAGTGGCCAGCCAGTATACACTCATTTACTTCATCGTATAATTTACTGATAAGGCAGGGGTTCTTTACCGTTTGCAAGATTTCATAATGTTTTACGAGGTATATTTTGTTAGGACTAAATACTTCGGACCTTTCTTAGACTCGTTCTTTTATAGCTGAAGATACGTTAGTTTAAAATTAAGCACTGTAAGCAGTGGTATAAAAATAATAATAGATTACTTATGTTTAAAGTCAGCAATCAATAACAGTGATCTACTAAAGTCTACAACATCAACAATATATTGAGTTTGTAAACAATTGCCCTTAGAAAAAATCTTGAAAAGATCAAGTGCCCAATCGAACATAACAAGTGTCGGGTTAACCCGGGAATGAATTCACTGGAAATTGTAATTTTTCGTCAATTTCGGTTCTCGGGACATTTAAATAAAACAACCGAAGACTTATCATTCATTCAATATAAATATAGTACGAGAACCCTTGTGCATTGCAAAAGGCAATTTAAGAAACTTTTAAAATCTTCTATTTATTTAATAAAATAGGGTATGACCACTAGTGACAACATGAAGGATGCTAGTTTGCAATAATAACCGTAACTTTATCGTTGAAATGTACTATTTTTCCAAGGAAATGGAAAACCATTAAAATCGGCGAAATCAAATGAAACTCTAGAATGATGGATAGCAAAAATCAAAAATCAATATAAATATTTATAATACAACATTGTCATCTTTTGAAATATAAATCTTAAACATAATAATAACTTTGCATGAGTTTTGAGTTACTGACAGTGTTCATGCATAGAAATATTCGTTTAAATATGTTGTCATAAAAATTACTACAGTACGACGGTCTCGCGAGGCGAGAATTTTTCGTGTCCCGAGACATGAAAAAATATGAGACTTTAAATTATCTAAAACGTATACTAATCAGAGATTTCAGAATCGCTAATGTAGGTGCTTGATTGTATTCGCTTCTCACTACGTGGAATATTTTGTTACATATATAATGATTAGACCAAAGATATTTTACAACTGAACAGTGTTAGCAGTAATAGTTCTAATGATGAATTATGTTTAAGAGGTTTATTGAGAGATACAAAAAAGACTCGGCTTAAACTTTTGAGGTACTATGCACGTTAATACAGTTGATTTGCTATATAAGAAAATGATTTTAAAAAAATACTATTTTAATATGATAAATGTAAATATGTAGCAAAGATAAAATTTTGGAGAATGTGTTTAGTATTATATAACCAGTGAAAATAGGTTTGCAAAATGGAATTTAATAGAAGAGGAAACATAAAAAGTATAATGCAGTTTTTGTGTAAACTATAAACAAGTTTATTTACATTGTCTTTTATTATGTTCAAAAAAGCTTCCACTGTAAAAAAATTAGACCGTATTTAAATGATGTACTTTTACTAAAAAAATTGACATTGAAGTACATCAGATGTTTTTTTTGTTAGAATAATGTTAACTTTTATAAAACTAGTTTCGTAAGCCATTGGTAGGGGATCTGTTGCTTGGGGTATATTATGTTCGAAAGCTCTGTGACGGTGCCTCACTCGTTAAATACAAAATTCATTTATGTTAATTCATTCCATATCGTGTGTCCGCCTAGAAAATACGTGCATGAAATAACGATTTCTTATTTTAATAATGTCCGTACGTAATACTTTTAATTCTTTTGGCACAGATCACAAAGTATGTTTGTCAAGAAATGAAAAAGGAATATTTCTTGCGATACGTTAATTGAATTTATTAAAATGAGAACATTTCAGATAAATTGATAAAAATAATTATCGTTTGTGAATGCCTATAATATGAACTTTTATTAGAGCATCATTAGTACAGAAATTGAAAGATTGGTTATTTGACTATCAATCAACTCCAACCTCATTTACATGCAAATTTCCAGTCAAAATTCGTTACCCATATCACTAATTGAAAGCATAGTTTTTTTTCTGCAAATTTAATGTTTATTTTTTGGTAGAATTTCATAAATTGGCATATTGTCATATTTCTTTGAAAGATAGTGGTTGCGTTAATAAACATTACACCATTCTTCTAAAAAACAATATCTATTGATGTTTGATACTGGGAGCGGACACGATTGATAAAATCATAGACCGTATTGTTTCTAAAAAGATCATTCATTGATGATAATATATAAAATGTTGATAAAGTCAAAAAAAAAATTTAAGCACACAAACTGTTGTATATTTTCATATATTTATTTTATTTTATTAGTAATTATGACTGTGCATAAAAGAACTGCTGTTTTTTTACGCGTTAAGTTTTCGGGAAGAAGTTCATATTGTTGTACATGTTATTTTATTTTACTTGGGTATGTAATGTTTTCTTTGTAAAATAATATTAATACCTTGTGATACTAGGTCGATACTTTAGTGAAGTAAAGTGAATGTTAAGATCTATACTCAACATCGTTTAATGTAAACGTAACCATACATAAAATACGTATGAACAGAATGTTTTAATTTACATTTACCTGGAATACTAAAAATACACTAAGAACTTTTGCAATTACAAAAAAGTTAAATATTATGGCTGATTACTCGATAAAGATTATTCAATAATATTTAGCATACAATTGAAATTTGAATTCACACCGATCCAATGATTATCGCATTGAAAATGGAGTCTAAGCTTTTTGTTTCGATTAAATTTCACGGGGCTGTCGTGGCTTAGTAAAGGTTTCTTTGTGGGCAATAAATAAACCTGCATCGCGTGCGAGCAAGGCACACTTTCAGCACGTGTGCCTCTAGTTCGTCATCTCTGCGCAGGATTATCAAGATTTCCCAATTTCGTGTACTAATTCGATATACACTTGTACTTTTCAATTATAGTAATTGTAATGGTCAGCTGAAAATATATTGTGATTCGGATTTTAATTAAATAACCTATTTGACTTTTTTTTAATATAAAACTACGTATAGAGTAATACAATAGCGTTTGTTTTGACAGCTTGCGTAGCCATTTTTATTTATTTACCATGAAACATGACGAAAAAAGGACATGCAAAGAAATTATTTGAATTGAAACTTGTATTTCACAATTCAAGCTAAGTTCATTTTTTGTAGAAGCGTTTTTTTTAGCTTTATCCGGAGATGAACCGTTTTAGTTGTGAAAAGAAAGAATTATATTACATTTAATAACATTGCGGCGTCGTATGAAAAGTAAGTACATAAGTCTCATATCAAAGAAGCTTTACAAAAATGTTATATTGCATAGCAACCAAGTTTTCGGTAACTGCTACTAAGACACATGTGACAATAATTTTGAAGCTTTTGACACTAGTGTGTTTTGGAGACTACCAGTAAAAAATTGTGAAGCAGTATCGTATGGGTTAAGTGGCGTAAGGTTAACGCCATTAACGCCACTCTTAGAGGCTATCGTAGCATTTGATTGGCGTAGCAAAGTGGGGATTGCAATTCGATTCATAATACTATATCATAATCAAAATTGTATTTATTATGTCTGATGTTAAATAGATTCCACGGCATAATAAATACAAAAAATATCACAACTATTACAGAACCGCCATTATTTCAAACATTTTAACTGCCGTATCCCTAATAACTACAGCAAAAAAGTATGTTTCAAATGTATCAAATAATATAGTACTGTGGCAACTTCTCGTTCACCGCAGGTTGAATAATTATGTAGTAATAATGATTATGCAATACTAAATAAATAAAAAATAATATAAGTTCATGATAAATTTACATACGTGTAAAAATACCCTACGAATATACATACAAGTTTTTATTGCCATAAGCAATTATTTTCTTCATTTTCTCAGGTCAGTTGCATGGTTATCCAAAGGAAACGAAATGCAATTTGGTCAGTAGACATGCCACACTTTTATTACTGTGATATCTTAATGTCGGTTTTAACATCGGTGTCATTTATTACTGACAGTTGAATACTAAAAATGTTTTTCTAGATATCCTTAACACGCTTAGCCCTACGGTCTTTAGAGAATATTCAACCATGGTCCCGGTAATTGAATATAATGCATTCAAAAGAAAAGAGATTGTCAATATCAATATTACCACGATTATAGAAATTATTATTTTATTTTCCTATTAAAAAGGCTTAGAAAATAATTGATGTATTATAATATATAACGCTGTTAAGACATATATTAACATTACAATTTCAATCATATTTAACAAAAATTTTCCAGTTATTTACTCTCTTCTAAACAAACATATAAGATATTTTGCTTGAAGTAAAATATTGTAATAGATTAGGCGTAGTTATTATTTTATTAATATAACATAAATAAATTTCATTGATATTTCAAATATTTACATTTATTCAACAACCAATCCCTAAAACATTATATGTATACTGCATAGATTGTTATTAAATATACATACAATCTAACATTGCTAATACGGTCAATCCACACAAGTTGTCGCTGGAAAAAATAAAATATTAAGTAAAAGTTTTAACCATTTCAAATAATTAAATTATGATTGCATAATGGCTAAAGAATCTGTGATGGTTTATCTGTTAATTAAGTTTGTTATACAATTGAATATATTATCAAGTATTTCTTAATAACTTTATTGAATTGAATCAATAGCATTTGGTCCATAATATTATATATCACTTCTCAGGTGTTCACTGTCAATACTTGTTGGAAAGTCATTCCATAAACTTAATAAAGCGTTAAAAATAATTGCACTTGTGAATTGGATGGTTTTCACTGGTAAAAGTGAACTTGATTTTTTATTTTGTTGAAAATATAACAAAATATATATGTAATATATATTTTTATGTTTTGAATTTGTTATCACAACCATCCGTGCATATAATATTTCATTTTAATTAAAAAATAAAATATTATAGTCAAAAAGAGTTCTATGGGGAGCTACACTATAAATGCAAATCATCTAATTCTAAGATCATTTAATTCTAAGCCCTTAATAAATAAAGTGCTTTTTGTAATAATTTCACATTTATTTTATATCATCAGAACCGGTTTTTCCCATATTAAATAAATGTGGTATTTTACAAAAGAGTATTATATGTATAATATTATTTAAAAAGAATTGTTATTTGATGTCAATACAATTTCAGAATTAAAAAAGAGCCAATAAAACGTTGACGCTCTATTGATTACTTAAACTTGATTCAAATAAAACGATAAAGTGTAAAAAATATGAATGAAATTGAAAGCTTTTCATAAAGCATGATGTATTCTGTGCTATAGTAAACAGTGAAAAAGAATTTTTATTAGCAATATCGCTTGTTGATTTCGTGTCGTTAATGCAACGTAATGATACTACTATATTCTGAGAAAGTCTTTGGATAGATTTTCACTCTGCTGCTGAAAAAAACGTGGCGATTTTTCTTTGTTACTGAAAAATGAGGTCATGCATCGTAAAAGAGTACCAAACTAATAATTACTTTGAATCAAAAAGTCATAAATTATTGTTTTTTTTTTCGGTAAAAAATGCAAAATATTATTTCATACATTGTTTTCAAATGTTTTACGACTTATTTATTAATAATTTACACAAAGGGCATATTGCAAATGTCAATAAACTCATAAATTTAACTTTAAGAACCTTTTTTCGACGAATTTATGAATACTAATATTGGGGGAGTTTTTATTTATTTATTAGCGTACATGAATTATTTAGTATAATAAAAAGAGGTGAAACAAATAACATTTGCATTTATTCATAAAAGGTGTATGGGTGTAGATATTAATGTTCAGAACACTTTTTAATTGTTAAAGAAATAGTTCGTTAAGTTCTTTAAACCATTTTTATATTCTTTACTTGTAAATATAACACAGTTGACGATGAAGTGCTGTAATAATAATACAGTTTGCACTTTTAAAACACTAATATACAAACACAAATGTAGAACCTACTTTACTGAACAACAGCAATAAATACAAAACTGTACGGCCATCTACTATGTCATACTTCTAGTAGTAAAAATTGCTACGTTGATTTGTATGTTTTAGAATATTTTCAATAAAATTACTTTATGCATCATTATTTTATGCACAGATATCATTGCTAGAAATGAATTTCATTAGAGGTCTTCGTAATTTACTATTTAAAATGCAAATGATTTCTTATTCAATTTTTTTTAGCCATTTCTACTTCCCCTGTACAGCGAATATATTTCGAAAAGAAAATCGCAACCGAAGTTGCTTACCGAGAATTCGATGTTAATCAGTAGTCCAACATCTCGTTTCAGAGACAGTAAAGATAGAAGAATGTGGCTTGAAAATAGATGGTTGTTAGAGCACCTCGAAATAACAAAAGTCCAATGGTGTTGAACGTTTGATTTTGGCATCTACATTTTTGACACAATAAAATACGTTAATATACGACTATTTATTTTATGTGCACATTTGACAGTTTAAATGTACAAATTTGATTAGCTATGAATGTTTTTTGAACTTAAAATAAAATTAAAAGAGTTTTTTTGTTAATGTTTAAATCAAAATGAAAATTTCGTCTGAGTTGAGATGAATTAAATCATTACATATATAATAAGGTCAATATTTATACAAGCCATTAGCGCCATCGTTTATCTATACAGTAGAAATATTATAAGGAATGCTTTTATCGTAATGCTATTTCAAAATTCTCATTAGCTAGGTATTATTAATAACTAGATTATGACATAATTATAATTTATTTAGCAATATTTATTACCAATAGATGTCGCTGTTTTAGAAACTGAAGCTTTTCTATAGACTCAGGAGTTTTAACTTGTATGCTTTTTTATTATGAAATTAATCAATGATAAAAAAGTTGAAATTCTAACTTTTTTTTTACTTTGACTGCTCGTAAGAAAAGCAATCAAGAACTTTTATAATAATAATACGTTGAGTCTGAATTGTGTCTAGCCGCTTAATTTTTCAATTTTCTACCGTTAAAAGGTTATTGTTAGTTCTCTTTTCCCAAGACTGTAACAACAAAAATAATCAGCTCGTGTTCACTAGCCTCAATAAATCATTCACATAAAAACTGGACCCATAAATACGCCTTGGGACTTTTTGTTCATATAACATATTTTAACGTTTACCGTTATTTTAAATCAACGTATACCCTAAAAACCCATTTTTTGATTCGTTTTTCCTGACACACTGCCACCTGCCCTATTTTCATACACACGCCATGTTTTCTTAAAACTTTCATGTCAACAGCAATTCATTTCTGACTTCACGTCACGAGATTTCTGTGAGAGCACATAAATATCACATGTACAAGCTTAACACATTTTTATATTTCTACGGATTTCTGTATGTGTAATAATAAATTTGTCAATTTCAAACAATGTTGTACTTAATGATATGTATTTGTTCCAACACGCTACAATAAAATAAAATTTATTAGATTTTGAAGTGAACAGTGAAACTAGAGATTCTTAAAATAAATAATGGCTTAAAATTAATTCATTTCGTACTTAGCATAAATACGTACTGCAAAGTGTAATATGTGTTTGCTTGGTTGCAATCAGCAATAAATGGGCATTTTTGTGAATCAAAACGATGGATTAAATTTAATAATCAAATTCGTTTACTCTTTTTAAATTTTCGCTAAAACGGTGAAAAACGCCCAGCCAGCTTTTAAGCATGTGATTTAAAAGTGCACTTACTTGAGCTTTGTGGATTGTAACAAAGATTTATACAAAACCGGTTTTCGAATTCCAATATATCCTAAAACTTGGTTTAAACTGTTTTTCAAAGTTTAATAGTAAAGACAAAAAACGACAATAAAAATAACAAAATAGAAACATATTACAAAAAGATACTAAAAATTAAAACATCTTTATTCTGTGTTCCTATTCGGCGGTGGAGTCATTACACCTATCCCGTACTCGAGAAGTGTGTTCGAATCAAAATGAGTATCAAAAATATTTTTAAAATAAACCAAAATATTATATTTGAACGCATTTATTGATGTTAAATGACTATTAAGCTACATATTTTATTTCTTATAAATTATAACCAATACAGCATACTAAAGTTTTTCATTGAATGTTGTTGAAAAAAAATATATGTAATTCTAATATTATAATATACCGTATGTTGAAAAAACCGGGGTTTCAAAACTGACAAGCCCTTATTGTTACCAACATTGAAATATTTTTTAAGTTTTTATGAAACCCACTATTATGCTTTTAAAAGTCTTAATATACATATATATTTTTTTTAAATAACGAAAATAATATTATAATTTAAAGTGGTGATATAGAAAATAATAAATTGTTAAAAAGTTTTGCGAAATTTTTGAAAACGATATTCAAAGATCATTTTATTCTGTAATTTTGGATGTTTTTGAAATATTTCGTTTTTATATTGTAACTTATTTAATATACATATGTCAACGTTTTTTTATAAATATACTTCAAGAATAAAGATAAAATATCAAAATAACGTTTTTTCGCTGACGCTTTATGGGTGTAAGTAATATAATGTAATTTGTACCATCCACGATTTCAAATCGTAAAGTCTTGTAACAGCACAATCCAAATGTATGTTATATAAACATTATGTTATCAGACCGAAAGCACTTGAGTTTTTGGGATAGGCACTGCAGACTTTTGCGGATAATTTGCAAATGGACGCCTACCATATCACTTCCATTAACATTCATTTTACCGCATTTTTACATTAACGTTATGGGGAAAATGCAGAACTCGAATTCATCGCATGGCTACGGACTCAATAGGAAAGTTATTGATGATTGCATTACGGCGATAATAGGGAGTGGTTTGACCCTCATTGTTAGAAAGTTGTACGTAGCATATCGGTAATTTTATGAAAGTCTTTCTAAGATAAGATTTAACAAGGTAAGTATTTTTTAATGTAGCAATTTTTGACTTACCTACTCCAAGATAAAACATATTTTCAAATCACTTACATTGTAATATAACGATACAAGAAAGTTAAAAAATACTGCGGCGTGCTATAAATTTGTAAAGTATAAATGTTGCTATATATTGCAACAAATTGAGATGCAAATCTTGACTATGTCCATTTTATTTTTTTTGAACATACTTACAAAAATGAATCTATGAAACCCTCTACATTTGAAAAATAAACATATTTTCGTGATTTAAATTGTAAAAGAGAATATATTCTTTAATTTGGTTTAAGAAATTATGGCTTTTGTTTAAACATAGAAGATACACATTCTTTTGTAAATATGTCCAAAAAAATTAAAATGGACAAGGTGAATTTTGGAAATGGGCGAAACTCGTATGTTTTCATCGTAGATGTGATTTGATATTCGATTATATATTGATTGGTATTTGAGATGTATAGACAAATTAATTTTTATATTAATTCTTTGAAGTAACGTATACATTTAAATTTAAATATTTTTTTGCCTTGACAAAATCTTTAAAATGATGAAATGCTTATGCAAATGTTTAAAAAGCTGTTTATTTCGTGTCCTTATTTCACAAAACGAAAATTAATGAAAATGGAATTGCTAATGAAAACAAAGCAATTATTATTCGCTACAAAGTGAGTCCATTAGAAAAAATGCTCGTATCTAGTGCGCACGAATTTCTATTGTTTTTTTGATTTTTATTTAATGAAGTACCTTAGCACTTAAATTAGTGGCGACTATACTATTGGCTGATGTGGCCTAAAACATTATGTAAAAAATATTCAAATTCATATGAGATATATGACCTGAATACATTAAATAATGGGACATAGCTAGTAAAAGAAAATATTTTAAAAATATGAAACGAACCAAATAAAGGCTTTTTTGTGAGTATATTTATAAAGTTAATTGTGCAGTGAGAAAGTATACGAAATTACTGGTAAATCGAAAATAGGAATATTAATAAGAAATTACGTTTTCTTCGAATGTTATGGTGGTCCACTTTTCCGTGAAGTATTTTTGATTATTTATTTCGTCTTAAATGTGACCTCGTACAATAGCACTAAACCCAGAATTAAAATACGTCACATTTTTGTTTTCTAGTAGAACAATACTGGACATTATTTTCGATTCAACATTCTACAAGGCTGTGTTATTTTGATTTATTACTATTAGTTGAAAAAACCGACAAACTCACATCTCATAGCCTAAATCAAATGAAAATATAATTATTAATGTCAAATAAAACCCGTGATTGGCCAACAGTAAAATTATTATTTGATACATCGATAAAGTTGATTATTTTTAGTAAACGAAACCATCTATGTAGGCCAAATATATTTATTTGATTGAGTATTCGATAAATTAACATAAAATTTCATATCAACCGATTTTAGTATTGCAGATTTCCTAAACGTAAAGCTGAGAGTTGAGGCAAGGTACCTCTAGTATTTACCTCTAGCCTGTTCTAGTATTTTATTTGAAAAGAAAAACAATTTTTAACATGCATTTATTAATGGCGATGTGATTGAATTAACCGAAATATTCATTTCGTATGCTTTCAACATAGATATAATTTGTTCAAGACGGTTTCCTAATTACTTTAAATTTTTATCACAGTTGTTAATAAAAAAATACTGTCGTTGCTTCATTAAGAGGCGCATTTAAAGGTAGAATAAGTTTATATTTTATTTATACGATTTTTTTTAACTTTACAATTAATTTAAAATTAAAATAAATGGTTCTCATTCCAATATTCAAATTGCTTCATCGTCGGTGTTGTCACACACACATTACTGAAACTTAAATATATATAATTAAAATTTCACTAAACAATAATCTTAACATTAATCGCGCTGTTTTAAACGGTTATAATCAGTATTTGCAGGTGCCACTATAAATAATTTTAAAAAAAATACTTTTTAGACAGAATTCTAACTAAGCGACACGTAGGAAAGTAATGCAAGGATAGTTTCAGCTAATAAGTATGCAATGAAACTTAATACCATCTTTGCTTTTAAGCTGAATGTTTGTTTTCAGTTTAAATTAAAATATAGTGTATGTCTGATGTCTGATGTCTGAATAAAAAGTAAAATACATTGATTTTATTGGGTTCATTATATGCATAAAAGTGCTTGTCATGATCGATTCATTCAAAACATTATTATCATGAACGTTGACTCAGACATAAAGTAGTTTTTTGAAAGAAAACATGGCCTGACATATGCAAAAATAAAAAGTAGAACAACTTAATAAAAAATGGTAGGCTTAAGCATAAACATTTATGTAATATATTTTAATTTTTATTATAAGGTATGGAATACGTTTTATTGATGTTTTATATTTACCGTTGAGTGATAAACCGTATACATACATTTTATAAAAAAAAACAATATTCATAATTCATATGTTTTACTTCTAAATTATTAAAGATTGATTGTTTTAATAAATTGTAAAATTTAAATTTTGTTAAAATTAAAGCGGTTTTGATTCAATGAAAAACTGAAAAAATATATTAATAAATAATACACGGTAAACTATTTCCATATTGAATATAATTACTTTATTTATTTTAATATTTCATATTATAATTAAAATTTATAAATGGAGTGAAAAAACGTTTTCTAAATATGACATTTCATGAAATTTTATATATTTATGTATTAAAATGAAATGAAGTTATATTATTACGCAAACATTGTTCGTTGGTTTTAAATTTTACCAAGCACAATATCATAGTTAATTAATTATTGGACTTGGTGAATATTTTTCGTAACTTTTTGTATTTTTATAAAAGCTTTACACATCTTGGTAAATTTGTAAGTAATTTTGTGATAAATAAGTTATAGCCAATGATACATTTCTAAATAATTTAGATAGCTAGATATTTTTTGTAAATAGAGAATAAAACCAGCTTCTAAGTAACTTCATTAAAAACAATGAAATTTAAATGTAGGATTATTACAAGAAATACCAGCAGCATATTATGATGAATGCTTTTCTCTTTTTTTGTATTAAAATCAACCATGAACCCTCCTTGTTCGACCTCTGATACGGGCAACACAATGAAGGTCGGTAGGGTTCATTCTTTTATACTTTTCAGTGGTGGCACATACTTTTTAATTCATTTTTTGTCAACTTAAAACATAAGCCAACATAATGTTTATATATGTATACATTATACATCATATTCTATATTTAGTATCATTTTTCCAAATATTGAATTTATATAATTTAAGATTTCGACTGAAGGCGCTTGGTGGTATTTCAATATTAAATTTAACGAATGATCCGCTTAATGAACCCTTGTTAAATAAGTGTTCTGCGTCAAGTGTCAGTTCAAGTTCATCCGTACACTCGAATGCTTGACGATGCCGAAAGGCAAAAACCGGGTCGTCAGTGACAAAACTTTTACGAATGTACAAAATTTGAACGATTAAAATGAAAATATATAAGTTAAAAGAAATTATGTCTAATTATTGATTTCGTTTTCTCTTAATACTATTTTTCACGTAGTAATAAATTCGATCTGTATAGATTTTTCGCATGTTTACATGCTTATCACGTTGAAAAATTGATGACCGAAGTGCTGTTTAAAATGCATTTTATCGATCGCTCCTTGCAAAACGTATCACCTATATAACTGAATAAAATGGTCGTTAAATCCGACAAACCTAACATACAATATGAATGTAATAAAAATATTGCAATTATTTAGAAAAAAAAAACACCTGGTGATAACGACATAGCCGCAATAAAGACGAATTCAAAATTAACGTGTGTCAACAAATGAAACAATATAATACAGGTTAATATTTATCATACGTGTCTAAGCTATATTATGTTATCTACCCAACTTTCAAATAATCCTGCAATATAATATGAAATACTTGGGAGCAGGGCCGATTTTATTTTAGCTACATTTTACTGAAAAGTTAATTCGTCACAAGCCGCCGCTGGTTTTTGTGCATCTTAAGCTAACAAAGAAATTTACTTAGAATCGCCCGTAGTCGCAAAGTTTTATCGTAGCCAAATCGTAGAGGCATAAAAAACTTTACAAGCACTCGCTGGCGGGAATGATTTCGATTGTTTCGAGAATTTCGTAACTAAATTAGTCATACAAGTGAAAGAATTCCAAAAAGCTTTAACGAGGAATCGGTATATAATTTTCACATTCGTGTATTTTTTCCGATATTTGAAATGCACAAATAAAAAAAGATAATATTGCCAATACATAAAACATATTTTTCTGTATTTAATAAAACAGCTTATTTTCATTATATAAAATAAATTCAAATACATAAATATTGGTAACAATAGTTTACAAATTCAAAAATTAACTTCTTAAAATAATATATACAGTACAGAGTACAGAGTTATACGAACACAACATCGTTTGTTTCTTAACTGTAGTAAATTCTTGTCTTGTTGTGTTCTTTCAGCTAATAGCTAACCCTCTACGTATTCTACCAGGAATATGGTGTGCAGTTTGGTTTTAAAATTGAAGAATTCATTACGACTTGAACAATACATTTGAGCAAGGGTGCGCAATTTTTTTTTGCGCTGCGATCTATTATTATTTTCAATATTGACTTTTGTTTTGGTCGATTCTTATAATAAATTTAATTTAAGGTTTTTTTCCCTATCCTTAAACTTAAAAGTGTTAATTTTAAATGTGAAATGTCATTAGGTATGTGCTTACAAAATAATTTGATTTCAGTATTTTTTTACATATTATACTATTTATTAAGAACATTTTTTTATGGGTGGAACGAAAAAATAATAGTTTCAGGATGGACCAAATTTTTCTTTGCAATCGACCGGTTGTATTTGAGCATTTACCAAGAAATTTTACTTAGTCTCGTATGGAATACAATTTAGAGGAATGAGAAAAGTTTTAAAAGTGAAAATTCTCTATTTAATGAGCATTATATATCACGTTAAAAAAATATACTGTTAATTTACTTAAGTTCTAATAAATTGATTATAATAACGTTACTTCAAAGTTAAAAATCGGAGTCGTCCATTAGTGGGTCAAGAAATGCTAAAGACTTTGTCCATTGGTATTTGTACGCATGTGCGAAGTGAGTCGCACGTGGGATAGACCCGTCCAAGGTTTCTGCAAGAATGGCGCGTGTTCTGCCCACGATGGGGCGGGAAACCGGACGAAACGACGTTTGATTACTATTTTCCCTTTATGATTTATAAGGGACATGCGGAAATTTTACCGAAATTGCCAACACAACAAAAAAAAAAACACATTTTCATTCTGACAGCAAAAAATCGAAATGTTTTTATTATATTCCAGTTTCAAACGATATCAAATTCGTGCGAATAGCTAATGGAAATAAGCCATAGCAAATATAATTAAATTACGATTATTCTTATTATTTCTGCAAAGTACATCGATAGTAATATAACGTAATTATTGACTATACTTAGCGTGCTTGAAAAGGTTTCAGCGTGTTAAAAAAACTTTACGTTTACCTTGACAGTGGTAACGATTATTGTGTAATTAATAAACACTCTATATTTTTAATCACCGTAGATATATGTCTCAGAAATCGAGTAAGGACATTCCTAATTACAATTCCTTTTAAATTCTAATAATATATCATACTATTTTATAAAAATAATGTAGGAAAAAATGTCGTAGGATTGTATTCGTCAAATTGTTTTTTTCTTATTAGTTAATGAACATGTGAATTTGCACATTTATTATTTTTGAATTCGGAAACATTTATAATCAATCAAATCATAGATTTTTTTTTGCCATAGTCTTAAACGATTAATTGCATTTGAATGACGATAATAAGTACATGAAATAAAGTCTTATTCCAACACAAAGGAAAAAACGATGAGTAATGGAAAAAAATATAGCCAATTGTATAATAGTAAAGCTTTAGTCGCCAACTTGAAAACAAATGTACTACATAAATTGATTGTTTTAAATGAACGTGCCCAAACTATTAACTTAACAATTCTAATATGGATTATAAAGATAAGTATTTGATCTGCAATCGTAAAAATTTTAACGTATATAATTTTCAATGCAGCAAAAAGCGAGTGCGCTTTCGAAAAAAAAAACTTGCGAATGAGGAATGTGAAACAAGCAACGTTTAAAAGAACTGAAAATGTGTTTGCGGATAGATTTATTATTTTTTTCGTAATACTAAGATTAATAATGAGAGAATCTAAAATGGTACAAATAGAATTATTACCAATAAATATTATGAGTACTTGAAACATAAATTTTATTTAAATATTGACCAAAGACCGTTGTATATACGTACATTTATATGAATATCAACGTGTAATACTTCAATTTAGCCCACTAATTTATTGCTCCTTTTGGATATTAACGAAAATTGTTAGTTAATTTAAAAAAAGTGTATTAGTAGCGGCATCCAAACACGCGGCTATAACAATAAACTAATTAGATATCAAAGGGCCGTTTTCCGTTACACATATTTTAAAATGTTTTATTGGTGTAATATCAAGTGTTTGTTTTTTTTATCCTATTTCGTTTGCCGTATCGAGAAGCGTGAAATTAATAAGGTGTGACGCTCCGATGGGGTGTCTTTGAGGGAGGCACACGAACCTCGCTTAAGAGATGGGGTGGAATAAGTAGGAGCTGAAACCGCTTAGGGTTGACCTCGTTGTTTCCGCATTTCAAGGTCCGCCAAGCCTCTACGCTTTTCAGTGACGTGTCCAGATAGCAACGAGGAGCCGTGAGAGAAAACTAATTGAATTTAATGATCTCGTTAAAAGCCTTAATCGAAAAATTATTTAAATATTTAAAAAGATTGCTCATTTTAGTATTGAATCTTCAAAATCAATTTATTATTTATTATCAATGAGATAAATTTTTATCAATAATATTTTTTTCTATGCTTCGTATTATAAGTGTTTTTTTTAATAATAGTATTACTAAATAATATCAAACAACTTAGTTTTTAAGCTGAAAAAAGTTTTCACAGGGAATTATTCATTAGTTAAATCGATACACTATAGATATACTCAGTGTTTTTCTTTCCATGTACGTTGGTGGAACGGCCTATCGGCACCCTTTTCTCGGCATTTTATTTTTTCTAATTCATTTGAAAAAAATAAAATATTTTGCTTGTTTTTGTTATTATATTTTCCAAATCATTATTTTGCAAAAAAGTAATAACAGTAAAAAATTTGAGCCGTGCAATATAAATTATAAAAAGAAAATGAAACTTTCAATGTGTTGCAAAGTGAAATAAATATGCAAGAACGAAATGGAAACGAAAAGGGTCATATTCTTCATTATAAAAACGCAGAGGTTCATGTTAAGTTCTATTCGAAGGTGTGGGTTTTTGTTATATTTGAATTCTCTCCCACCCTTCAATCCAAAAATTAGCATTGCAAAGCAAGATCGACTAATTAACCACAAATTCTGTCCTGGCATCTTTCAATAGTTAATCTCTTAAAAAAGGAAGGATGAGGAACTGGATTAACAAGCAGTTCTCGTAAAAAGTTCTATAGAGATACCTCCATTAGAATGCCATATGATCCACACTGGAAACGGACATGGATTGGAAAAAACTTTTAGTACAATACTTGACAAGAAATGAGTATTGGCACTTTTTTTTTAAAAAAAAAAGCACTGGATATATATATTATATATACTTAATAACAAACTAAGCACTATTAACATAATCCAGACTCTATTTCTGCGTAGAATGAGAGGAAACGTCCAAAGTATTAATTGTATCTATCACAATATTCTTATATTGAAGTAACTTGTTTCCGGTGGCAAAAAGTGCCTCATTGATACGATTATTTTAACGGTATTTTTACTCATTTTTATTTATTTCCATTTTACAAAATAATTATTTACTACTTATTAAATGAAGACTATTTTTCATTTCGTGCAAGACTTAAGTGTTAAAAAACTAGTAAATATTTTCACATAAAAGAAGAGTGATTCAATTCATAGCTCATTGAAGTTTAATGATGCTTTATAGTTTATAGGAACAAATACAAGATAAAGAAAAACACTTAAAATTATCATTTCAGATCATTACGTTTTTCACACGGCGGCTCGATTTCCGAACGCCACTGAGGCCATGTCTGTTTCATAATATTATATGTAAGTTGTCGAGTCGGTGGTACTTTTCAGCTGCATTTATGAACAGTACCGCGTGCTTCGTGCAGTTGGTGAGTCGATCTTTATCGAACACCCAAATAAATCGAAATTGCGGCGTTGACGCAAAAATCAAAGGATTATCTTTTTCACAAATATTACTCCGACTCCGTTGCTTAGAGTTTTTAACTTAAGCTAAAATATAGTTGCTTGCTCTACTCTTTTAAAAGACAATGGTGATTATTTTCGTGTAGTTTTTTTGTAACTAAAAAGATCTCGACGTCTCTTTACGACATAAAAACGATTCTTGAAAAGGCTTTGAATGAATTTTAAATAAAACTATATATGCAAATTATTGTTTTGTTAGAATATGTATTAAGATTTATCGAAGTCAATTAAATCCAAATTAAATTTAGTATATTTTATTCCTTATGAGACATGAATATAATACGATATTTTAAAATGTTTTTAGCTAAAAAGAAAAATTATAAAACAGAAGAATATAGCAAAACATGTTATGATTAAAATTTGATATAAGATCTATCATTCTTGGAAAATTGAACTTCTCTTATAAGTGACATAAACATGGGACATTAAAAATATTGGTTTTTATTTTAATTAAACACATAAGTCATAAATATTTATCAAACAACGGTGAGCACTTAGTGTTTAAAATGTTACATATAAGTAATATCATCATGTTAAACAATACAGTTTAAAACATTTGGGAAATGTCACGCACGTTTTTTCAAAACTCGCACATGTTATGAATAACACAGTTCACTGATTTTTTCTGAATGACCTCTTTTTTCGTACTACTAACATTTATTTAATAACTAAGTTACAGCTTTTTTACGCCACGTAAATGAAAGGCTTTCATGCTAGTGACCAATGATGAAACAGTTTATTTATCAATCGATCGAAATATTTTTTTTATTCCATACGTTTGTTATTTAGGTCTCAATATGCGAGCAAAATAAGTGTTTTTGATCGTTTAGCCAGATTCAAATCGCCGAGAAAAATATCAGATGGTATCCATTTTTAACATTATATTTGTCATGCTGAATTGTTCTCATAATTAATAATGTTTATAATAATACTGCTAAACCTAAACGCTACAATATTAACCTACTTAGATAACTTACTTTAATACCACAGTGGAAAAAACATTAATATTAAATAAAGAAATTAACTATATAACCTTACTTTTACTGACTGTTGAGTTTTGTTTTTTTATAATTGTAGTAATTTTTAAAAACGTTTTTTGGTGGGCTCAAATACAAAGAATACCAACAAAAATCTAATACAATGTGATAACAAAATATTATTTGTAATTAATGTATCAATAAATGTTTTTTTTATTTTTATAGTAAACATAGTTAAAAGCTTTAAATAATCAAAAGGTGAAACAATATCAAAGTATTTTAGTTCTGATTAAGGAAGGCATGAGCCAAAAAGGCCATATATAAAATAATACATGAAAAACTGAAATACTTTTTTCTATATTTTCACTGTTTTACAATAGAGTTCTACCAAGATAATGGCAATTAAATCCATAACACTAACTTCAACTTCAACTGTATTAAAAATAAATATGTTTGTAAGGTTAGTATCAAAAACTAAGTAGTACTTACTTATTTACTAAACATAACGAATGATTAAAATCAAAGTAATTTCTGCGTTATGAAATGAAAATTGTACTATTTATTTGAATAGCTGATAAAAATTGTCGATTAAAAAAACAATAAGCTTTACCTTACAAAATAGGACTTAAAAACATTATCATGGTTGCTTTTTTAATATTAAAAAAAAACATTTATTGGCTACACTAAATCTAGTGAAATCACCAAAAAAGAAAAAGTTTCAAGAATTCTTCATAGAATTTCTACGAACTTCCAAAACATATTTACCATATTTCATGTTATATTGAAGTAATAGCATTCGAAAAAATGTGATTCATGGGTCCTATTAGCGTTTTGCTGTAGCACTCTACAACGTTCAAATAAAATTCATCCAGAGTGACCAAATAACCACGAGGACCGGAAGCAAATTTATCTTCATTTTACTTTCATTTATCACTTCAATATTCTGAAGCGGAAAACCACCACAAAGAAATGCGAGTACGTTTTTCTAACACCATTCTATCACGCGACGCAGTATACCAGCGAAACGTCGACTCGCATCAAATTTTATTTATTTACTATTGGTTATTTATTTTACAAAGAAATATTTCTCGATTATCGACAAATAAAGAGCAATTTATAACATATTGTATATAATAGCATAATTGATAAAACCCGTTAAGAGTTATTGGCCACGACTATACAAAATGTATAATCAATATAATATAAATATGCTTTATTGCAACGACTATTGTAAATTTATATAATTTATTTGAGCTTTGACACATGACTTTGGACACTATTATAAATTGGCTTATGTTTGAAGACACAAACCATTGTCTTGTTTTAAGTCTTTTGCATCTATTCAATTATGAAAAGAAGACGTAGCGAGAATAATAATATCTACACGGTAAAAAGAGGTTCTCGTATGATAATTTATGCTCCACATTAAAAGCGGACATGGTTAAAAACAGTGCAAAAGTTAATCTTTATTTATTTTTTTAAATTTGTATTTCAACTTACGCAATGTTTGCTCATCAGTGGGCTGCCAATGTGTTAGCAAGGGGCTAGACTTATTTCAAATCACTTTGCAGTATTCCTGGGATAGGTAGATTTTTTTATCACTCTAATACAATTATTAATTAAAATATGTAAAAATGTGCACTTCACCGTAAAAATGTATCAATAGCTGAAATATTTTCTTTCCTTCCCTGAGATTGCAAGACTTAATAAGTGTTTCAAGATGGTTGCAAAAATAGTTAATTATCTTTTTGTTTCAATTCCATGTTTCATACGTTATATTTGAGCCGCTCTAAAAAGTATAATACTTATAAATTTAACTATAAAACATAGTAATACATTGTGTAACACAAAAATCTTTAACAAGGGGCTCTTCATCTAACACTTCTGTTTTGATATGATTTTTTATTAAATTTAATTGTTCAATACACTACCACATTAGTAGATACATAAAGTCATTTTGTTATAAATACACAAATATGAAACGATTCATATAGGCAAGTTTGCCATCCTTTAATATGTAACATTCTGTAAGCATGCCAAAGTTACGTAATTTCCCGCAGTTTTATTGCAGTTTCCGTTTTCGATTTTACCCTGTATTGCAGGGGGTTGTAACGTCGCTTCTTCAGCGCTGATGCATTGAAAGTGTATCATTATAAAGCCTGCAAATATTTGAATGCACTACGGGCCTTGACATAGCGTGCTATATTGATTTGGGTTGAAATGTTTGTGCCTAAATCCCACTTCTGACCTTCTTAAATGTTGGGAAATGAGCGATCGTTCTTGGCTTTTCAATCATTATTTTTTTAATAAAAAAATGTTCTGATGGCAACACGTGAAAATTCTGAAAGAGTATTTTTTTAAATGTTTTAGTTATAGCATATAAATAAAACATTTTTCTTAATTATGTAATTGAGTTGCTTAATACAAGAAAATAGTGTCATATATTTTATGACACAAATAAACAAAAAAAAATGAATGACAAACTCTTCATTCTTATCAAATAATATGATAAAGCGCTTGTTCCAAAACAAGTTACTTAAATTATCTTGATAACTTTTGATTTATTTGTTTTGTTAAAAATGTAACTGTTATTGTTTTTTTTTTCAATTTTACAATTGATCTGTATGTAACATGAGTCATATTTTTTCTTACAATAACGATTTATGTTATTCAACGGACACGATAAAATATATGTATATTAAAATCGAATTTCGGTCTTTACATATCGGCCAATATCGTTTAAATGTTACAACAAAATTTTGTGTGAAAAATTACGCATTTTATTAAGTTATAATGGAGAAAAGGGCATTACTTTAAACATAACGTACCCACATAATTGATAAAATATGCTAATATAAACGGTTATCTAGTATGTTACTAATTAGCTCATGAAATAGTGATAAACTCTTCGTTAAACGCCTTGTATTTTCTTTGTCTACGACCATAACTTTATCTACCCAATTAATGACCGTTAAGTTTCATTGTACTACTTGAAAAAAATACCAAATCTGTTTTAATATGCTATATTATGTCCAATAAACAGTTTATATATACTATTCTAAGCATTAAATATGTTTTAAAACTATGTAATACTCATCAAATTACTATAATATGTAACTGTTATTTAGTTATGTCCACTTAAGAGACTTATTAACGATCTTTCTTCTGATGTGAAAAAAATAATACATCAACATTTATTGACTTGCTTTGTGTTTTCCTTCAATAAAATGAAGTGTAGATAAATTTGTTTTACGATAGTTTAAAAGTTATATCCATTAATATTAAAGTGGGGTCATACCACTTAATGTATTGTACGATCGCATTCTGAATGAGACCCGCACGGCGTGTGACACCCCCCGCACCCTTCGACACTCGCCAAACGGTTAACCTTCAAAGTTCTTACCCCCTCCCGGAATCCTACCCCAACTAGGGGTTTTCTTAATCATGCATTATTAAAATTCTAAGCATCGCCCAGTCGACGTATCGCGTGCTGACCCGGCCACAGAATTTCGGCGCTCCGGCCAGTTTGCTGGACGTACCCATTGAGGTCAGAATCGCCAGCGGTCCGTAGACTCCGGCGTAAGGGTCCGCAGCGGCGCTTTCGAGAAAATACCTCGCGTAAGCCAGTCATTTGGTTCTGAGACTCCGCGTACGACGTTCATCGAAGGTGTCTCACAGTGACCGCCCGTTCTACAAAACGCACACTCGCGAATATTATTAGTTTATTATTTAGTTTTTCGGACCGCGGCCGCGATTTAGTGATGAATTATTTCGTTAATCACTTTAGAATTATTCAGAGTTGGCACTCAATTGAAAATTAACAGCTGCCAACAATGCGGGGTGGTTTAAATTATTTCAAATGCGAATGTTTTAAGTTCGGTATGTATATTTTATAATTAGTGATTTTAAATTTAACTTTTATAGACCCCAATAAAAACAATTAACGTTTATATTCCAGCAATAGAATCAAAGGGAGGTTATTTATTAATTTAAATAGTGTGTGATTTATGCAAAATATAAACGAGTGAAAATACAAAAGCCATACTTTTGAGCAGGATAATTTTTACTTACTCTTATTCGATCAGTAAACGAGTTTGCATAAATAAATTCTTTATTTTTTGCGATTATCATCATAAGCTTAAAAAATACTTCCATGGAATAATATATGACGGATTTTTAATCAGAAAATAAATTTAATAAATTAGCCCACATTATCTAAAAAAGAAAATGTTATTTTACAATGAACGCGTTTATACGTTTTGTTGTGTGAAATAATAAGAACCAATGAAAAATAGGTCAAGCATGCCAACACATTACTATATGTGTATTTTTCGTGATTCATTAAACAATGGTTTATGTACTTAACCTGTTTTTATGCTTGGCAAACAAAAACAATTAAAGAGGTAGGAGTTACTCAGAAAATATTAAAAAAATATATATTTCATGTTATCATGAAATTGTTGCAAATATTAAAGCATGTAAAATATCTACAGAGTTGACTTGAAAGATTTACATATTGTATCCACACGAGCGTAAAAAAGCTCCAACCGTGTTTACCGCAAGTAACGGTAGGTCGTAGCTGTTGACGTATAGCCATGGTAGCTACGCCATAGTAAATAATATTTGTGTTGTACCGTTGGGAGCTCTCTATCAGCCATGTAAAATTTATTAGATATACATCGAACTATTTACGAAAAGTTATAAGCATTCAATCAGGGTTTTCAAAAAATAATAATGACGGTAAATGTAAATTAAAATTACAAGCTTTTACTTGTAAAGTTATCAAACTTACCTCATAAATAGTAGTTGAGCTATTCTTGTGGAATACGTAATATTATATTTAAAAATGTGGCTATTGTTTTTATATCAAATACGTAAAATCATTTTTTTTGTACATACATACTTATATTCGTATATATTTATTTTCTGGGTCTTGATCTAATTTTTTTCAAAATATTTTTAGGGTCAAAGATTTTTGTAAAAATATGTGATTGTGTATCCAGTTTCATTTCAACTCGAAATCTCGAAGAGGAATGTTGTTTCTTATTATTATAATTTTACGAATTTTTCTAGAAAGAACAAACTATTTCCACGTACTTTATTTGGTAGTGAAATAGACGTGAAATATAGTATATGTACAAAATAAAACTTTGAATATATTGGAAAATAAGTGTGAACAATATTATATAACTACGTGCTTATAAAAGTGAATTTATTTAAATTATTTTGCTATTATAATAAAAATATATCAGTGTTTGAACATCATTAAACCTGTTGAGACGTAAGTTGGAATATTTCTCATTCGAAGATTTGTCCGATTTGGGGTTGCTGAAAGTTTACGGCAGTGCGAGAAAGAATACAGTGGGGTCGTATCAGGTAATCAAGCTTCCAAATATTGCGTACTCGCTGCGTAAATCGCACAGTATCGACAGAGGGCGCCCAGGCTCTGCGAAGGCTGTGGCGGCGTATTGGGAGGACGCAGGTGGTTGGGGGGAGGGGGCTGGTCACAGGCTGTGGCGCCGAAGGGAAGGGCCCGGCTACCGCCAGCCGGACCCGGAAGACGAGGACTTCATGATAGACAGTGACGAGGACGGTGCCTTTGTGGTCGTCTCTTTACCGACGATGCTTCCGCAGGTATATCATGTGTGTATTCAGTGCGTGGATTGGTAGGATATGATATCTTGTGTCGTGTTATGTGACTTTTAACAATGCTACTTGATAAATATCGACCTGTTTTGATTTTCAGCTGTCAAAAATGTATGTTTACTAATTTAAGGTCTTCATATTTAATTTTCTATACAATTATTAAAAAAATGTTTACAATAATTACTATATTTAAAATACTAAAATATTTTTAAATGTAATTCAATTAGAAGTAATTAAGTCATTTTTAATCAAATTTTAGTTTTCTTAACTATTTAAAACAGTTTTTATTTTACAATTTAAATATTTAACAAAAATATTTGATAAATCATAACTTTTTGTAAATCTTTGTTTGCAATTATATATATTTATGTATTTAAAAATGAGATTACCACCAAGTGTATTATATTCATTTAAAATGTTTCAGTTTTAACGTGTTCGTAACCTGTTGACCGTTCATAAAACCATTTCAACATTACTCATCGTTCATTTCATATCATATTGAACATTTATTATACCTCTCACAACATACAATATATTATTTGAATATGATATGAAGTTTGAGAAACTGTAAATCAACGGTATTCTTAACTTGATGTTTATCTGCTTGTGTCAAGAAAGTGATAATAGTTTTGATAAATTGTTTTGTATGCGAGAATAAAGAACAATGATGGATCGTTGGTATTCTATGTGTACGTCATTATCTAACAATGTAAGTGAAGTTTTTACTAACTAAAATTATAGTGTCTTCTATGCATGATACTGCATAAAACCAGTCACTATTTGTAGGCAAATAGGTGTTTTTTTTTAAAAATAAAATCTCTTCTTCTTTAAAATTACGCCAGAGTTTAAACCAAGCATTTAATTGTAAACTGGTTATACGCTGTTTAGCTTTCAGTTTTCTATCAGTAGTTTGCACCATTAGTTGATCTTTTCACGTCGTTTTATAAGATTACTAAACTTCATTCAAATATTGATTTAAATGATAAAAATTACCACTATTATTCTTAATTTTATATGTTTTCCAAAATAAATTCTGAGATAATAAAACTTTGGTAATAAATGAGACACTGAGAAGTAAAGTGAGCCAAGCGGTATTTTACCAAATAAATAATATTAGATGCGTTATAATATTCTACATGTCTTAAAGTATTCTGAAAGTGAAGTGACCTCACTAAATACACACTGCAATAGTGTTATCTCTCTAAAATAATAATATGCAATCCTCCAAAGCACCAAGTAAAGATGCGATTGTACTTAAAAGTGCAATTGAAAAGTTATAACATTTTACTACTTGACTTACTTCACTTTTTGAGGGTTCATATAATGCTGAAAAATTCCAGTAAAACATGTTACAAAACATAGTTTAAAATAATAAATAAGATTACGTAATTAAATTTAATGGGTTCATGAAAACATTTCGGTTTTAATTAAATATTTAAAAAAAATTCAATAACTTCTTAAATATAATAATTTTTTTAAAGATACTTTCAATTTTATAAATATAAAACGTGCATATATCACAATGGACTTGTCTAAATTTATTTGAAAACTCAAACAATTCTTCCATTCACTCTAAACATTTGACTTCTATACTCATCTCCTATTATTTTTCACCTTAAGCAATATTTACTTTTGTAAAATGATTGTGACTTTTAAATAATACAATTTATAGTCTTACTTTGTAATCTGAATGATTCACAATTAGTTAATATTTATCATGTCTAACAATATAAAACAAAAGCTTTTTTCGTTTTATTTTTCGGGTGCTCAATTTTATATTAAAAATATGTTAGTTGGTTTAGGATTTCCTAGATCTATAACATATAATGTTTTAATATCAAATTATTTAAACAAAACAGAATACTTTTGATATAATGTTGGTTTTCAGTTATATTAAAGAAATCTTTTATCAATATGTTATAAATTTCAATGAAAAAATATGATTTGGTAATTTTTATATATACATTTATATTCATAAAAGTTATCATTTCACTTAAAAACTTATATTATGTTTTTTCTGCCACACATTTCAGATTATATATTAACTTAAACTCAATACAATCGTTAAAATATACTAAATATCAAGACCGATCCATTTTCATTTATGTAAGCCATTAATTATATCATAATATGAATTCACAATAAATTGGAAATATAGTTTATTTTAAAATAATAATACATTCTTTTTGGATATGATACTAAGGAAAGATCTACAACAACTATCATACTCGATAGTGATACTTTTAATACTATTTATCAATTTCGATTAAATCTATGTTTTTAATTTGTTGCAGGCTGCAAGCTATGGTAAGAAAAACGGAGTTTGGTATGGAGCTCCAGGCGGTGGTGGTGGTGCTGCTGCAGGAGGAGGTGCTGTTGGTGGTGGAGGTGGGGGAGGTGCTAGTCAAGGATGGGGAAGAAGCACCTCGCGAAAGGCTTCTGTCGTCGAGACAGACTTACCAGCCCCGGGAACCAAACCTGGAGCTGGTCGCGTTATACGCATTATTAATAATATGGACCATTCCGTGCAGGTATGTTCCATGTTTTTTATCTCTCATTTTTTTATTTTATGTTAGTCTCACACTTTTTAAGACAGTGTTTTATTTTTATTGTACGCCATATGTAGCATGTACTAATAATGATTTTATGCATGTTTATAGATAGTAATGTTTTGAAAATAGAAGACGGTAAGTCTTCTTTACATCTGTATTATTAAAAAGAAAAATTCCAAGCATACACTTCATTTTTTAGCTGAAGTATAAAAACCATAGAATCAACATATTAAATAATCTTTCCGTTCATATTGCTGGGTTACTTAATACTGATTTTTATTCGTCAGAATAAGTTAATTTTAGAAGTTTTACGTAAAGTACAATTTTTTTTGTCAATAAAAGAAATTCTTGCTACTTGTACCAATATATTAAAGATTCAAAAACCATTTATTGACAGTTTTTGTTAATATTTATAAGCTATTTTTTATGTCTAGTGTCGAGTATTGCTCAACTTGCGGACTACACAACCATTTGAAGAAGTACTGGAGGACTTAGGACAAGTTTTAAAAATGAGTGGAGCCAAAAGAATGTTTGCTGTAAACGGCCAAGAGGTAAGAAATGACAAAAAATAACTTATTCACTGTTAAATGAATTGTTTTTTTCTAAATGCCCAACAATAGTACTTTTAAAATGGTAAAAATTAAATGTCAAACAAAAGCTCGGAATAATTGGTCGATAAATTGTTTTATTTTTGTCCATAATTTATTCATTGACGTTTTATCAAACGATATTTATACTTGCTCAGTAACAGTTTACTTGGAAAATTATTTTTAAAATAGCATACTACTCACGTTTGATTTTTTAATCGAACAAATATTTTTTAATTCAAAAATCTATAATGGAGCTTCAAATTAACGAATTCGAATACTTAGTCGCTTTTTGTTTTTTTTTCATTAAAAATGAAAAATGTTTGAAGTATACATTTAATAATTATATATATCAATCATTTCTAGTTTTTTTAATTGGCTACATACTTTTTTAAGCTTCATTGTATTTATTTAGATACTTATCGATATTTTACAAACAGTTATAATATACCTTGAATAATTATAACACCACCGTGAGAGTTTTCAGAAAAACGTTGTTTTTTTTATTAAATAAAACTCTTCATAAAAAGAAAGTGATTGAAATAAGTATTAATTGAAGAAATTGATCTTTGTAAGTTGAATGGTTTCAAAGATTGAACATTTTTCGTTTTATATTTTATTATAATGTTTTGTTTAAATACCTAAAGGAGGGGTTCATTCGTGTTTTATATTTATTTCATAAAATATTATGGCTATATTAAACAATTTATATTGCCACTAACCCAGTACATAAAAGTATTTTTTCTCAATAAACAAAGATTTATAAGCAGTGTCCCCATTAGATTTAGAAAAAAGAACAGAAAAAAAAACAAAAGAAATCTCCGATAATTTTTGAAAGTAGTTTGAAAGTAGACAGAAAATACAAATTTAGTTTATTTTGACTGAATGTGACAAAAATACGTTAAAACTATTTTTAGTTCCATTGTATAACATATAATTCAGGTCATATGGTGATATTTTCAAAGTGTTTGATATAAACAGCTTTTATATGTTCAAATAAGTATACGTTCAACGGTGCCTGTATATGAATTTAATGATAGTAATTTTCTGAAAATTATACAATTTAGTATGCATTATGAATTTTAAACATTTTCTTCTGTGTTATAAACAGGAAAACACTTGAAAATGCGGTCAGTAGGAACAAGAATATTTAACGAAATTTTAAAATATTATATTTTTGCCCCAGATAATTTTGAATATATTAATCTCAGGTTGTTTGCAAGCCTCATATAATTATGTGGTAAATTTTTTTCCGGCTTTCTAAGTAATATATCAGATCAATCTGGTTTGTTTGTTGAGGTAAATAGTAAATACGTCGTTAACATAACTGTATTAATCTAGTATTGCAAAGTTTGATGAAATCTGCCATATAATTATTAAACGTACAATTAAACACTGACCTCAAATTTATAGGTTTAATTAATATCTTGATTGAAATGTTTTTTTTTTTGCATCAAAATCTTTTTGTAACAATCTCAAACAACAAGGAAAGCAATAACATGCGTGAAAAATTGACATTTTACATGTTGGAAAACACCAAAGTATTGTGAACTCGTTTATAAAAGTAAAGACGCGTGTCCATCGTATAATACAATAAATTAAATCATACTGATAACCATTATTTATAATAAATTTCTTAAAATATAACTAATATGTAATGTTGATTAGTAATATAAAATATTTTTTCGACACAATTTTTAAAACAAACAATATTACGATTCGTTAATGATGCCGTGTGAAAAATAAACTACAATATTTATATTCTATCCATTTTAAACATATACTATAACACTTACAACATAACTTTGTTTTTTAAATTAAAATCATGGCTGCATTGTCTTATTAACACAACCGTATAACAGAAGGTTGTCACTCTTAAAATCCAGTACGGGAATGTGAAGTGAAAGTAAACTCTTTATGTTTAAAATTACATTACGTGATAAAAAAAAAAGTAAACACTTTCGTTTCCTTAACACTCACAATCAGTATTCTTCAAGAATTTTTCAAAGATTTCATGTGACAACATCTTCATAAGAGTGTAGTGGGCTTGAATACACGCCGGTAAAATATATGATGGTTTAATCTTTACGATTTATAGACTTAAATTATTGTATTATGCTCCGCTTGGTTTCAAAGGGTAAATATTGTGAATAAGGAAAATATTGTCAATTTTCAATCAGTAAATATTATCATTACGTATTCAGTGTACTTTTTATTCGATATCGATTATATGTTTATTTGCTTTTCGCAACAAAAAAAACAACATAATATTCCAACAAATGTAGTATCAACACAAATTTATTATGATTAATCGTTTACAGTGATTCAATTAAAAGTGTTGCTCAAAGCAATTCGTTTTGAACAATAATTATCACACCACACGCATCAGATATTAAAGGTTTTTTTTGTATTTTTAATGAAATATAACTAAGCTTTTAATTGTTTTATTATTACTATTAGGTTCGTAGTTTCTCGATGCTACGAAATGAATTCGCAGACGTGGAGACATTTTACCTGGGGGTTGGTAGTGTGGGGGCGGGTGTGAGCGGCGGCGTCGGGATCGGCGGCGGCGGCGGAGGTGCGGTGGCAGCGGGTGGAGAGTCTCCGTTGCGAAGGTCGAGGTCTCGAGCGGCCCTGGCTGAGGACCCACCCAGGGCGAGACGAGCCCGCAGCAAGAGCCGACCCAGAGTGCTGTACGCCCCCGAAAGCGAAATCCTGAGAAGTTCGGGTAACTAAGCGTTTGGAATCACTCACTTAAGCGTATATCTATGAGACCACCACAAAATAACTTTAGGACTTCATTAACTTGTTTTTGCATGTTTGAATTAAATTCATAAAGTGCAGTGGCTTTACTTATCTAAATTGATGTAAAGCACATTCTTCTTTAGTGAAAATTGTAGTTATAAAACAAAATTATTCGTATTTTGCTTTAGATATCGTTTTAAATAAAAATATTTTTATCGCATTACAATTAACGTGAAGGAATTTAAGACATCTGAAGCGTCTAAATAAATTTGACATGAAAAGGTCTCTAATTTTAATTATTTTAAAAAGTAGTTTAAAAGATATTCAACCATCGCGGGTTATGTCAAAAAATGAACTGAACTTCAATTTGATAATGTATTCGTAATCTATATGGCTGTCCGCAGCAGGAACGAAATGCATAACAAAACCAGCGATAGTGAAATTATGTGCTACGCCGTGACGCTACTTTAGATAAACGATTTCCGGTTTCCCCCTTGTCTATTCATTCATGTTTCTGTCGCGGCAATGTTGCGATCGGGCAAAGATTATGAAGGGATTTTAACGTTTATTTTACGCGGAAATTTGTACACATTTTTATTTTAAATATCAAAACAAATATAAAAATATTGCATTATGTTATTTTATCGCCTGAAATAGTGAATGACTTTATAAAACTAGCACTTTGTTTGCACAAGTTTGCTTTTATAGGGTATCATTTTCAGTTTGAGTATTTTTGCAGTTTACCCAAAAATCATGAGCACTTTTTACACTGTTAACTGTCATTGTATGTTTTAATGCCTTCACGGTTTGTATTTATTAAATTATTAATTTACCAGAGTTCCGTGCTATTAATAACTAATAAACACGTGATATCTCTGTTTGTATAATTTTATCAACGTTTAATTACAACCGTTGATAATGAAATCTTCAATAGCACCATTCTCAACTTTGTCTTTTCAAAAATAATGATTATTATAATAATTAAAATAACAATTAAAAACATCATATTTTTTGTACATTCTGACTACTTTTCAAAGTTATAAGTAATTGTAGTAAAGAAGTATGTGTATGATTATTTTTGTATTAAACACTGTATTTATAATAACGATAAAATGTTTTTGAATTGCTTCGTCTTATAATAAATATATAAGTTTTTCCGTTCAAATATGTTACAGATATAATATCACATGCATTTTGTATATTTGATATTGATTCAAATTTAAACTGTATTCATTACTAAACTTCTGTTGTTTTTTTTTCTAATTTAGACTACACGCTTTTAGAAGTTTTAAAAGAGGAACCTGTTCGAATAACAATTCGAGGACTCAGAAGGACCTTTTATCCTCCGATTCATCACGCACCTGTTGAAAACTCTCCGCCAGACAAGAAACTGCAATTGGAATGGGTGTATCCTTTAACGAATTCATATTTCAAATGCATTTTAAAAGCCGACTGCCTTTTATATTTCAAAATTTCAATTTGAAACCTTGTTTTTCAGATCTCTTAAGCTATTGCCCACTTATTTATTGTAGCTTATTTTAGCCGTCTGAAGATTTTACATTCATAATATATCAAAGTTATTTATTCTACATACATTATATAAAGTTACAGCTATTAAAAACATAAAAAATAAAATTTACCTTCTTATAATGAAGTTATTTTAAGTAAATGTTAATATCAGTATGTAAGTGAACGTCTTTGAGTTATTATCAAAAGATATTTTTTTTTAGTAAAGATTATTTAAATACATATTAATTACTCTCGACAGGTTTATTCTAATAGATACTGAGAGTAATACAGTACATAACGACCATTATTAATTTCCTATGTGTTGATTAAAATTGTCAATTACCTAATGAAGGAATTTTGCTAACCATATTGAATAAAAGTACACGTTGACAATACATATCAAAGCTATCATATTCATGTATTAAAACATATAATTTGAAATGACACGTTCCTCCGCAATTGTTAGCTTCCGTGAAAAACAAAAAAATAATCCACCATCAACACGACGCTTAATATCATATTTAAAATTGTAATGATATGTTTCCTTAATTCCTGATAATTCAGTTATGGATACCGAGGTACAGATTCCCGCAGGAATTTGTGGGTTCTTCCGACCGGGGAACTTCTTTACTTCGTGGCAGCCGTCGCCATCATGTACGACAGAGATGAAGAAACACAGCGGCATTACATTGGACATACTGAAGACATTCAATGGTTTGTATACTTGCTATGATAAGCACAATAACATTATTATTATCTAAACAAAATGCGGGAAATGAATAATCACAAGTCATACTATCTCAACCTTAATAGTTTTTATCACTTTTAACCTAACAGATTCATATGTATAATAAGTACATACGACTTTGAATAATTTTTGACACTAAAATTAAATGAAGATCAATTACACATAGAGCTATATAACTCAAATGAGAAAAAAAAAAATTTATAAAACAATCGTTATCAAAAGAAATTCAACATCAAAAAATTAAAAGTCAAAAAAACAATACACGAACTGTTAGAGCTGTCATCTCACAAAATAATAAAAATATTATGTATCGACTTGTCGTAATATTGTTATTACAATACATAATACTTTTGAACCGTCAGGATTTTTTCGTCGTATTTTTGAAGATAACAAAAAAAATAGATGTAAAGATTCCAATTGCAATTAATAATCATTCCAGTACGTTTTACCGACAATCCACTAGATTGTATGTCAAATGTATGATGTACTGTTAATCAATCATACATCGATTTACAAAAGGTATTGGGCTTCTTATTATACATGTATGGATAATTCATTGACCTCGTGAATGATTAACCATTTCACTGTAAGAAAGAAATGGCTCGTTAAACTTGACCTGAATGGATGTGCATTAAAACGAAAGAGTATAAAAGAGTGGTCAATTTACACATTGTTATTAATGATGGAATATAAGTAAATCTACTTAAAATAGGTACTTCATTATTTTATTAATACATCAACTTGCATGCCATTTTTAGGTTTGCATCTCCATTAAGATCATCAAAATGATTGATGTATATTGTGATGTATGTTTGTATGTATGTATGTATGTTTGGATACTCGCATTAAGTTTAAATCACCTTCAATATTTATACATCAAAATTATTTATATATGAGCCCATGAGAAGTGAAGTGAGCCTAAATTAAAAATATGCAATGCATAAAAATACTAAGTAAAGACGTGATTGTATTTAAAATAGCTCAATAGAAAAGTTTTACCATTTTGCTTCTTGGCTCATTTCACTTCTCAAAAGCTCAATTATTATAAATACAATAAAAGTTGTCCATTTTAATGAACAGAATAGTTATCATAATAAATTTAAAAAATATATGTATATCATTATAAGTACAGTGGAACCTCTCATAACGAGTTTAATTCGTTCCAGAATTTTACTCGTTATGTGAAACACTCGTTAAGCGAAACAATTTTCCCATATAAAACAATGTAAAATACAATAATACGTTCCATGACAGAAGAAAAATCATTTTTTATATTTTTAACATTTATTCAAATAAAATTACATACTTATAAAGAGCGTAACAACCTGGAATGCGATTTTGATTTGCAAAAAACAAAAATGACTAGTTTGTTAATTAGGACAAATAATATATTCTTTTTTACTTGAAAGCTGTCTAGAGACATTTGTTTTTGCCGACGCTTCAAAATTTAGTGAAAATGTGACAGCATTATCATTGAATAAATTTGTAAAACGCATAGCCACCTCCTTAATAGGGTGATGCTTCTCAATGTACGATACAAAAGTTTTCCATGCTTTCAGCATTTCTCTTATTGCGCCAGAAGATTGTTGTTTTGCTACTTCCTACTCCTTCACTAACACAATTTCCTCCATATATTATTGCTGTGAAAAACAATGCAACTCCACAAGCTCTTTGGTGGTCAGCTCTTGACCGTGCTCTTCCACAAGCTCATTAATATCGTTGTTTTCCACCTTCACTCCCATGGTATTGGCCAAAGATACAATATCGTTGACTGTAGACTTCATAAGTACTGTTTTAAACTCCTCAAAATCACATTCGACAACGCTCTCTGGCCAAAGCTTCTTACAAGCAGAAGTGAGGGTCCTCTTGGTAACGCCTTCCCACGCTTTGTCATACATCTTGAGGCAAGCAACGATGTGAAAGTGATCTTTCCAAAACTCTGCGTCACTCGTTATGCGAAATATTGCTCGAGCATTTTTTTCACAATCTGTTTTGCTCGATGTGGGAATTACTCGTTATGAGAGGTTCCACTGTACTAGTAAAAAGTCTGCTATCGAGCGGTGTTTTGTAGCTGGTATTTTGCAACATTATTGTAGTTTAAACATATTTTTTTTATTGGGTGCAAGACAGATTTTTTTTTGTTTGTTTTCGATTGAAGTCAGTTTTTTTAGTCGTTGTTATTCCAAAGATACTATCAAGTACTTTTTATTTAATTTTTCATTGTTCAATTTATTTTATTGGGTGCATTTCTAAGGTAGACGAGGTGTACAGCTTTTTTTATTCATACACTATTATTTATTTAGTATGGAACTGCATCCGTCTCGAGAACTAGTCGCTTCCGGCCAGCGGGCGGGGCGAGGAAGAAAGACACAGGCGCATATTCGCATATGGAGTACGGAGACACTTCAGACCCTCTACGTCTTTGGTATGGGAGAGTTCGAGATTGGCGTAGCAGCCGTAGCATTCTCTCAGCTGGTAAGTTTGTCATTTTTAAATTCGCCTTTTAATCGTGTCATCAAATAATGATACTCAATGATTCAGCTTAACCGTTAAATACCAAACAGTGTAAAATTTATATGTCTGTTAAATAATGAAGCCATAGACTTATTTAATATAGAAAATAAAATGTTAACATATTTTTTGTCAGTTCCTTGTAAAATATACTGATTATATTAATGATCATTTTGTCAAATTTTGCGACAAATGTCTTCTAAATGAGTGTTGTCTGTATAATATTATTTAATAAATAATCAGTTTGCAACCTTTAACAAATTGTAGAAATAACGACAACGAGGCTGCTCCAGCGACCTTAATTATGGTATAACGTGTTTTTAGCCTGTTTTGCATACTTTTCATTAAGTCACGTGCATAAAATAAAATTGGAGAAAATAACAGGCCTTCACGCGCGACCACAATCTCGATAAACAGTTGATCGGTGTAAACGATTTACTCGCCATATTCACATATTAAAGATAATTAAGTGTGTTTATTATAGTTATATATTTTAAAAATCCTATTTTTTTAATAATCCTATTGTAAAAACATTTCAAAGCATTAACAGGAGGCTTTGATTGTATGAAAAATTTCCAAGGGAGCTTAAATTGTCGCGAATTGATCTTCGCATTCACGATTAATTGATTTTTCGATAATTGTGCACACGGAGATACCTTTTTGAAAAAGGAAGGTTGATAACAACCAAAAATCTAGGCATTTGAAAATTTTCCGAATATTTAAAAAAAATGATTTTTTACAAAAAGTGTTATCTTTTCCATAGAGAATTAACAGTTATCATTTAAAGTTTTAAGAATACTGTCATTCAACACTACTTGAAAGTGAAATGAACGGTCATACATATAGGTATAACGAATATAAAATAGCGTCGTAAAAATACGCTCCCACTTTTAATAAACTATCATAACTTATTAGTTTCGTGTATAAATTATTCTTTTAATTTAATAAAAATGGCAAGTTTTATTTTCACGGGATTATTAACGTCCGCTTAAGAATTGGATTTCTGGAAACGCATTTATCAAATAAAATCTTTGAGTGGGCAGTATATCAATCATTCGTAGAAATAAATTCATATTATGATTTCGCGTAGACCCAGTTACCAGACATTTAAAAACAAAATGGGGTCAGTAAAAAGGTGTGCTTTTCAACAGAATGAGCAAAAATTAACTAATCATTGTTGATTTATAACTTTAATCGTATTTATTTTGAATGCATATTTGTTTTTAATTTTACTATAATAATATTATATTAAACTTTATTCTGTTTCCTTAATTTATTGTCATTTCATTAATTTATTTATTTTTAAGCTCAAAGCACTTTACTAATTTTATTTGTCTTTAATTTGTGACTTAAGTATGCAAACATTTTGGTATGAATATTTTAGGAACACAACTTTCCTTACAGAATGGTAATATATTTTTAAAGTTTAGTAATAAGCAATGCGTGTTTTTGTAAGATATCTCAGATTATTCGAAAACACATTATTGAATTCATTCACAATTAGGAAATATAAGCGTAAAACAATGATATCCTATTGCAGAACCATTTATATTTTTTTCTTCGGTACTAATTTAATTTGAGTTCAAAATCAATGCATATTTTTATTTATAAACTCTCCAAAACAAGACTGCCGAAAAAATAGTTTTGATGTATGGTAATAATGTACATATTATGTAATTTCGTTACTTAAAAAATGATAGTTTTGAGGACACCATGTACGTAAGTAAAAAGGCGAGTTGACACGATCAGAATGTCGTGAAATATCCCAATAGCACGCAACTTGCGACTATCCGAGACATACATAGTTGTATTCGGTCATTTTACAGGTGAAAATTTTCTAGCAGAGTCGAAACGAGCCCTGCAATTTGCATTCGATTATTTACTATGCAATTGCTTTGTTTGAAAAATATTTTTTGCAATATGAAGATTTATTTATTTTAGACCGCTGTAATACTATTTTCAATGATACACATTCTTCTTTTTGACAATAAAACCAAAAGGATTGTGGGATCGTCAAGTTATACTTCATTTTTTAATTACTAACATTTATAGAAATTTCAGTTATTCATATTTTTATTTTTAGACTGCGTTTGTCGCTTAGATTCACTTTATCGATATTTCTCGTCGGTTAATAATTTAGATTGCATTGAAAAAGGCTAAAAATATCATTTAATATAAATATTATAGCAGAATCAAAGTGTGATTAAAAATCCAACGACCAAAATTCTTTGAATTGAACATATTTTCTTTATTTATATCTCTATTACTAACAGTGAATCAAATATTATTTGAAAGAAAAGAGATCATTTTTAAGGTACATGGTCACAAAACAAAAACTATATTTTATTCATGTTTATAAAAATGTTTGTATTTTAAGACCGCAACGGTTGACTATCTTCTTAAATAAATGAGTTACTGTGAATAAACTGAAGTGGTATTTCAGAGAAGTGACTTTTTTTATCTTTATTGGTCAAAATAGTACTTTTTAGATTGGAGCTAAATCACAAACACGTAAAAGAGTGGACCGATCTGGTAAAATATTATCAAATGCAATTTAAATAAGTAAACCATATTAATTATTGTGGTTTTTTGTCATTGTGAATATTATACATAATTTGATACTGCAGGGTGCACAATTTTGTACCATTTAGCCTTATTTCACTTAAGACGCCCTCACACTTCGGGGGTCTACGTATGCATTCAGCCCTACCCGCTGTTTTTCACTTTTTCCTTCGTTGAATTTTCTTTATCTCGGCTAGGAAATCATTCACTCTCAGAATCGTGCTATGACCCCATTATGTGGCGTGCGACATTCTCGGATCGCAAAAATGTCACTCGTAGTGGACTGCTATGTAGGTAATGTAATTGGGCCAGAGTCTGTTTATTTTCATGAAAAATAATTACAGTCTGGCGATACGGTTGACTTTAATAAGTCACTGTTATAGCCACAAAACCCCTTAGTCATACTGAAAAAAAATCATTGGTCGTACCTATTTAATACATCGAATGGATTATTACAACTGTTATTATAAATTATTATTAAATACTTAATAGTTGGACTGATATTAAATTATCGTCGTCAAGAAGTGTTCTTTTTTAATTGTAAGAGAAAAATTAATTGGAGAATATTATTATTTTATTTTGAAATCAAAATTAATGCGAGTACATAGGAACGACTATTAATTACGCAAATTAAGTATTTACAGCAAAGTATACTTGATATTTTTTTTTATCTTAACAACGATATTGACAAACTTTTACTTCGTAAAAAAATAATATTAATAATCACATAAAAATTACGAAAGTACACTATTTCAAAAAAATCCCTCGTTATATAATATGAATTATTTAATAAATATATATCTATACTAACATAGTGATTTTTATGTTTTTAGAACGGTGGCAGCTACGTTTTGGCAGTTGATGGAGGAAGGGAAAGTATCCTGTCAGTCTGGCAATGGCAGTGGGGACATCTTCTTGGTAAAGTTGCCGTAAGTTACAGTGAAATAAAATATTCAGATATTATTATACAACATATTATTAGTATCGTGTTTATGTTTGATAGTAATAACTATCATTGGCCAATTTATTTCTTATTTTGAGAAGTAAGAAGCATTACGAGAAATAATAATAAATTTAAGCCTTACAGTTCAATATTATTTTCCCCGCAATTGTGTGAGTCAGAAGGGCTCATTTATTTATATACCTCTTCTTTACTTTTTTTAAATCAAATTCAATTAAAAAACAGTAAGCGTGATTCAATAAAGCTAATAAGATTAAAACAGTTTGTATGAGAAAAAGTTAATGATATTACAATTTATGGAACAAATAACGATGCTGGCTTTTCCTGCGTGTGTCTCTTATGATATTTATAGCATTGGTATTAATTGATTTTTATAATAATTACTAGCTTTAAAGTAAATTTTGAAGATTACTTAAAAAAACTAACTATGATTAATCTGAAAATTGTATAAAATACCGGAGAATTTTTGTTTTTTTGTATGTACAAATTATTATTTAATACGTAATAGACAAATAGATTTGCATGACAGATTTACATTATTGACTTATAAACAGATATTCTTATACACTAAAAAATAAGTCAACTGTAAAGATACATATATAAATATATGTATATACAAAAGTTTGTCGAAATGAAACTGCAGAAAATTTCATTTATTTGTTCACAAGGGCGTTGAGCTTACCTTTGCTGACCGCACGAGGTCAGGGGCGGGCGCGCTGACGTCACATTAACCCCTTACCCCTTTTTGCCACCCTAATTTACTGAACCGTTTGTGCCTTTATGACTGACATACAAATACGGAAAATGCTGTGTTTCAGAGTGACATTACCGTTAATACCAAAATATGTTCATTAGGGATTTTCCGAGTCTTGAAATCTTGTTTAAAATTCGTTATTTTCAGTGAAGAAATTACAGTATTATCATTATTTACTCGTATAAAAACGCCTTTCGAAGTGAAAAGTAACAAACAAGAATTTGCACTTTCAGCTTAGTAACACAAAGTTGTTTTTTTTAACCATGTCCGCTCCCAATGTGGAGCATATGGTTATAATTTAATTTCAATATGCATCACTTCTGTCTGGCCTTAAAAGCATATTTAATTTTGATGCTTACAAAAGGTACAATATTACATGGTTTCACTGTTATATTAAATTGCTTTGTAGTAAAAATATGAATATTTATTATAAAAACATGATATTCTTTTGCCGCAGTATTTGTTTCATAAAGAATACAAAGAGCCAAATCCTTATAATAGACTGTTAATGTATGGCAAATTATTGAATTCATTTAATTGTGGTTTTGTTTTATAGTACAAACACACCACACACCCTTCCTTCAACTGGACTAACACACCCCTTTCGCGAAATTATCTACTTTCTTAGAACGACAGGGATACCAAACTCGTGAAAAATTATGAGACTCCTAAGAGTATAATATTTATTTACGTCAATAAACACTCTATTATTATTAATTATATACGAAGAATTTATTATTTATCGTCAAAATAAACGGTAATAAAATAATTAAAATCCATAAAAAGATAATTTGAATAATTGTGTTAGATTAAAATTGTCTTAGTTTGAAATATTATCTCTACATATATATTCTGTAATAATCGAAAATTCACGACTTTAAGGAATGAAAAGGACAAAATAAAACGACAATGATAATGTACATTTATATGTAGTATTAAACAAACAGATTAAGTCATCATTTACGAGATAACATAATGGGCTTAATGTTGATTTTACTTTATAATCAATTTTCGATGAAGATCATTTACCATAATAATACAAAAAGTATATGAACGATGAAATGATTTTATAACTGAAATAATACTTCATATAGAAATATATTCTCGAAAATTTCTTCGTCGGCCTCACATGAGGAATAAATTAAGTAACATAAATGTTACATTAAAACAATACACGATAATAGATCGCGCTATTAAATGTCCTTGATTGAAAAGTTCGTTATTTGTTGAGGGATACATTTTCTACTAAAATTATTTGGTCTGACCTCACGCCGGTAACAATAAATACGTTTTAATTGTACGCCATTGTTGCTATTTTTTTCAAAAATAAGAAATAGTGTTCGCCTGAAATAAGGTCGGATTTGACGGTTTTACTGGAAAAGCCAGTCATTATATTCGTGTGTATTTGCATACGTTGTAACATACCAAATAATTTATTCATGGCTACAAATTTTATGCGAAGAAAAATTGATTAAGTTATGCATTGGAAGGCCGCTTATTAAATTTGTTTGATTTCCCGTGTAGATTATTAGCATCTAATTGAATGAACGGGAGTTTTTTTTTTATTTTGATCAATTCATTTTTTTATTTACAGCCAGTCAGAATAATATTACTGTGAATGTCATAGTTGATTATATCTAAACCAATTACATTATTTTCAATTCAACGCTTGTATACATCGTTAAATGGATTCATGATTTAGGTATATTTTATCTATTGTATTTGAACTTTATTATGTTGGATTGTTATTTTGTATGTATGTGTATGTATAATAAACATTTGTATGAGATAGTGCGGCTTATGTCAATCTACCTTACGCGGATCAATTTAATACACCATAATAACAATCATTAATTAACCATGATAAACAAGAACAAATTTAAACATTTAATTAGTTACAAATTATACCTATATTAAACTTAAATAGCAATAAATAGATTGGAAATCAATTTATAAAAACTTTCCGAACCGGGTTTTGAACCTGTGACCTCCGTAGCCGAAACGAACGAGAACGCGGCAGCCAATTAATTAAATTATATTTCCTTCTACAATTGGAATACAGCACGTTATGTAGTACATTTACTACTTATTTTCATTTTAATAATAAAACATGTGGAAAGTAAATATTATTTTCATACTATGTTTTTAGAAAAATCAGAAACTATTTACATTGTTTTCATTTCAAATTTCAGACATTACAAGAAGAGATGGCTGGTGCCGCTTTCCACCCCTTAGACGATAACCTTCTAATCACCCACGGAAAAGGACATTTAGCCTTCTGGAATAGACGAAAAGACGGATTCTTTGAAAGAACCGACATAATAAAGCCGGTAAATAATCAAATTGTATAATAATTATTTAGCCATATCAAACAAACAGTCGATAATATTATATAGTTATTAACTGAGAGTCCAAACAATTTATCAAAATGATGATCACAATGAAACATCGTAAAAAATATGTATGTTTTAAATTTGCTTAACAATTCGTTCAATATGCATATTTTATGAGTAACAATTTTCTTTTAGCCTTCAAGAACAAATGTCACGAGTCTCCAATTCGAACAAGATGGCGATGTTGTTACAGCTGACAGTGATGGATTTATAACAATTTATAGCGTTGACAGCGATGGGGCATATTTCGTTAGAATGGAATTCGAGGTAACATACATGTTGTTATTGTATTATAAGTACAAATAAAATCAACGAAATAAATTAATAACGTTTATGATAAAATATTTTTATAATTCCAGGCACACAACAAAGGAATTAGTTCTTTGATAATGTTGTCAGAAGGAACACTTCTATCGGGCGGTGAAAAAGATCGGAAAATATCAGCGTGGGATTCTTTACAAAACTATAAAAGAATTACTGATACTAAGGTGTGAACCAAGATTTATTTGAAATAATTGTTAATAGTTATTGTTTATTAAGAAACAAAGTTAAGGGCCACTGGAGATTTCACGAACTCAACAAACTTTGAAAGAAAGTGCCCAATTATTGACTTAACTCCACAGTTATGTATGTTTGATGTAAAATTGTCAATACACACATAATAAGATTGTGTGTAGGTTAGTTATTGCCATGTTCTCGGAAAATTTAAATACATTTTAGGATCGTAATATGTTAACATTGTTAGAATAATTTTAAAATATTGGATAAAACATTCCATTGTAAAATTACGGCTAGATATGCATGATCTGTCCAACACATCATCCATATCTATTTGTTGGTGTTTATTGTTTTTAAATTAATATTTTTAAACTTTTCAGCTCCCAGAATCGGCTGGAGGAGTTCGTAGCATTTATCCCCAAAGACCAGGAAGAAATGATGGTAATATTTATGTGGGCACAACTAGAAATAATATTATGGAGGGATCTTTGCAAAGGAGATTTAACCAGGTAAAAAGTTCATCAAATTACTTGAAATAGTAATAAGCAAGCTATTCCCTTATGAAGCAGAACATGAAATACGTCTTAATATTCATTCGAATTGTGCCGTAAAAATAATTAACATATGTCAGAAAAGTTAAATCGCTAGAGATAAAAGATAAAAATTGATCAAACTATGATGAATTCAAATATAAGAACTAGAGACATTTGTTTTTTATTTTGTACCATTATTAAAAATATTCATAAAATTTTAGTATTGACAATCTCGAAACGTTATGCTCTAAATTCACAATGGCTTATTCGTAGCTTTTACAATAACCTGAAACTTATTTTACAGGTGGTATTTGGCCACGGCCGCCAACTACCTGGTCTTGCCGTCCACCCTGATGATGAACTATTTGCGACGGCTGGTCACGACAAGAGCATCGCATTGTGGCGTCGGCACCAGCTTGTTTGGTCAGCTCAAGCAGGATACGAATGCGTGTCTTTGGCTTTCCACCCTCTCGGTGTGGCCCTCGCGGCTGGAAGCTCTGAGGGGCATCTTGTTGTTCTTGCAGCAGAGACCGGAGCCGCAGCCACAACGGTCAGAGTGTGCGGTTCTCCACTTAGCTGCGTCGGGTACAACCCATGTAAGTTAATACCAAAGACTAACTGAAAAAAATCAGTATGTTATTTGAGAAAACAAAAAACTCACGAATAATCATATTATAATCGAACAGGGAGTTACTTTATTACTTAGTCCCACGAATCAAATTAATGAATCGACAAAGAATATCAGCTCGAAGTGCTCAATTCACGTCTTATGAATTGAATTAACGTGACAAGTACACATGCATAAAACTGTATAATTAACAAAGGTACACATAATATCTTTGACGGGGATCACATAATTATATTATGTATTTACAAATACCATACGTAAACAATATCGCTTTTTCAAAAAAACCGTTTGATTTTATTTAACTTTTTTATTTTAGCTGGAGATATGATTGCAATAGGATCCCAAAATGGCAGCGTCTATCTCTTCCGTGTGACCCGCGATGGATTTTCGTACAAGAAATGCAACAAAATTCGCGGAACACAACCTCTCGTTCAGTTGGATTGGAGTGCGGATGGAAATTATCTGCAGACCGTCACGGCTGATTATGATCTTGCTTTCTGTAAGTATAACCAACCAAATATTCATTGTTTCGGGTAGTTAAAAATTGGTGGGTTTTATGAAAATTTAATCTTATATACTATAATTTATCGGTGTACCACTTACCTTTAATTTATTAATGTTTTAAGGCAACCCCATATCAGCCATATATTTCATTTATCAGGTACGGTTGAAGGACATCTTTCTGGAGTAGTATGTAGGTACACCGTGCATACTGTTTGTAATGCAAGAATACATGTATTGTTGGCGAATGAACGAATACAAAATAATCACCTAATCTTTATGGTGAAGGAGTTAATATTAGAATTGACGTAAATCATTCCACTCTGCTTTCTCATAAGCAGTCTGGGAAAGAATGGCTTTTGGATAATCCAATTGGAATAATAATTAATTGTACACTGATTCCCATAATACATTTCTCTATCTGGTAAAATAAGAAACACATAATTACTGGTGGATATTTTAGCTACATTTTTTATTCATTACATAGAAATACGAACAATTCAGTAAGATTTGGAGGGGACTCGAAGTTTACGAATCGTCATGTTTCATTTACTAATTTGCAATGAGTTTTTTTGTCTTTTTTTGTAAATTGAACATAGCTAACTACGAGAAAAAATTAACTGACATTTTGATCGGGTCAAAAAAAATATTGTAATGGTGGTGAATTAAAAAAGTTCATTTATCCATTAAAAAGTGAACGGCTGACAGATAATGACTGCAATTTTTAAAAGAACGATGTATAAGTAACATCATTCAAATTAATGTTGTTTTCTGCCAGTACACCCGAAGATGAAGAAAGTGGATCAAATACGGAAACTTCATCATCGAATATTTAATAAATATTCCAAAACAAAAATAAAAAAGACATAAACATAATTGTGACCAAGCTTGTGAATATATTTGACATAAATTATCGAAACATTTTTTTTAGGGGATGTGAAATCACTCTCGCCAGAAAAGAGCCCTATTGCCATGAAAGATGTAAAATGGTACACGCACTTCTCAACGGTTGGCTTCTTAGTAGCAGGTAAATAAATATTATATACATATAGCAATTCATTTCGAACATTAACAGAACACATATATTTGATATTTTTTTTTTGAAGATTTCTGATGTATAATATGTATATCTCGATGGCTTATTCACCCGAAATATGAATTGATATGTATTTGTATTATGTAAAATTATAATATGATGTCGTCTCATGATTTTATTTTAATTTTACATTTAAAAGATTGAAGCAAATTTCTTTGACTTTCAATTTCCTCAGTAACACTTTCCCAGACATATGTACATAGATATCTACGTTTTTAGTCGACTATATTTTATTTTTAAGTAATCGACTTTTATTTTCCAAAGGCATGTGGAATAATAGATATTATCCAATGACATCACTGATAACGACTGCTAGTAGGTCTTCGGCGCACGATCTTCTGATTAGTGGAGATGCAGATGGTCATCTTCGGTTATTCAGGTATTTTGAATGAAAAAATCAATAATAATTATTATTAGTTTTCAACTCTCAAACCAGTGAAATGGAAATTTGATTTTAATTTTTGTCCTGTCTTTTTATTCTGCTCAGTTAGAAAAATATTACTAAGGATTTTAAAACCATTGTTACTATATTTAAATATATAATGGATTTATACTCGCTGTTGAAACATTTAATGCGTACGAAGGGGACGTGAACTAACAACAAAGTTAACATGGTTGCTTTCATAGGTACCCTTGTGTCAGCCCTAAATCAGAATACACAGAGCAAAAAGTATACAGCGGTCAAGTGGCGAGTGCCAGATTCCTATTCAACGACCGAGGAGTGGTAACAAGCGGCGGAAGTGACGCTGCTCTGATGCTGTGGGAGCTGGTCGAAGACTAGCAGATGGCAGTGGAGCGTCGCCCGCGTCTCTCCATAGACGCGTCCGCCTTCACAGTTCTGCACATCACTCTATGAAGGGAACCTCACTCCCGTTCACACTTTCCTGCCAGTTGGCGGACCAAAGATTCGGCCGAGCGTCGGCGTCTTCCTGTCGCGAAGACTTGGGACACAAGAGCCCTGGCAATTTACTCTCTTGATGAGATATAGAGATTACAAAATGCAAGCTTACACTGAACGTATTATTCGCCCCGTCACGGTAGAACTTTTGTAAGAATTGCAAATTGTTAAGTAACTGAGCCAAACAAAAATATACTACACCATTCCGAAATATCAGAATATAAAAAATAAAATTAAAAAAAAAATCCATCGAGTTGGAGTCACTCCAATATTATCTCCAAGAGATTATCAAACACTTATTATATTTTTTATTATGTTTATGTTTTGCAAACTTAGTTTAGCAAGACATTTTGTTTACAAATATTTACTTTCGTATTGATTTAAAATTGAGTAGAATCTCCTAGTTTGTAAAGCATAACAAAAGGATACGAAAATGTCGGCTAAAAAACTATTATTTCACAATGAAAGATTTTTTATGTTACATTGATAAATTATTTATGATTAAATTCTATTGGATACCTTTTTGTTCATTTAGCATTTATTTAGATGTTTTAATTATCTACTTCATATGGGCTCTGTTGAGTACAAAACTCATATTTGATAAAAAAAAGTTTATATATATGAAAGTAGGTGCCTTATAAAAATGATGGATATCACCATGTGAAAAGTTAGTGTTTTAAGTATTAAAATGGTATAAATAATTTTCTATTTAAATTTTAATCTTTTAATATGAATGTTTTTTTAACAATCTTTGTTTTTAACATTTCAATTCATTACAGTTTTAATCATTTTTATTTGGCTAATAAATTATACTATTGTGAATGTATCTAAATCCAATAACGCTGATCAAAAATATTATAGATAAGCATTTAACCAACTTACGATTTCACATACAATATATACCAGTATGCGGAGAACTAAGTTAAATTGAATTGTCAATATAAAAAAATAGTTAAGTTTTCTAACATATTTTAATAAGTAAGCACATATTTGATGTGTTTGTTTGCATACAAAATCAACGGTGTTCTTTTATCAATTTATTCAAGTCACATTTTTTATTGTAGTATCGAAAATATATATAGATTTATTGGCTGTGTGTTATGACACCATAAATTGATATTATATTTCGATTTTATTAGTTTTCTAACTGAATTTTTACATATTGAAGAATATAAGCTTTGAATTCTTTCGTAATTGGTTTGGGAAAAAATTCTTGTATTTTAAAACCTTTAGCGTCAGTGAATTCATTAATGTTTTGTAAAATTTTATGTCTAAATTATGTCTAAATTATCTTAAAACACACAATTTAACTTGATTTTTCTCGGAGATCATGAATAGTTGTAGGCTACATATGCAGATAGCTATTGACAAATATTATGAGAGAAATCGGGAAATAATATGAAATTAACTTCTTGGACACTAATTTTAATGCTTTAATGGGATGGTTTCTCACAACACACCAATCTATCAAAATTATTATATATTTCCATGGTCATAAGCAAACCATTTTGAGTGCCCGCCCAAGAGACTAGTAGTAAAGTGCTGACCTCTGCTGTGTTTGATACATACTTCAGATAAATTTGTGAGACAGTAAAATATTTGTATGGTCTAATAAATTAATTATTCTGGGATCTTCAGTAGTATGGTGTGCCATTTAATCATTTAGTTTTTATATTTGTGATTAAATACATACCTATTTAACTTTGATTAAATAACAGTACTATTTTTTATGAACTCTCTAAAAACGTCCATAGGTTATGACTTTAAAGAATAATGCTGTATTTACACATCACAGAAAGACATTTATAATATTGTGCGGTCGGCATATTTTCATTGGTAGATATGGTAAAAGATTGATAAATATAACAATCTACTGAAAAATTTCACCATTGAAAAATATCATAAAACTATTATAATTTTATTTAATAAATCTACAAGGAATGATTGATTTAATTTTCACTATTAGTGGAGATTCCGTTTATATTATTATTGTATCATTGTGTTAATTTATTGTTATAATTATAATTTAATAAAAAAAATATTACTATTCTATATTTACAAGGTTCCTCGACCTGAAATATTGTCATCGATATAGGTATTAAAAAACATACTTGTATTTGGGATGACTTGGTTGCTTAGTTTCTTTATTTTTTTATCAATATGTATTTTTAATAATATTAAAATAGTGTATTTGAACTTTAAAGAAAACTGCCAATAGAATAATGTCACAATATCGTTTCTGGTATTATACTCTTCACTGAAATACTTGTATAGAATAATAGCGATTATGTATAAAAGCCATAATTTTTAGATAATAATGTTGTTTAAAATACATTTTAAGTTATTTTAAATATATTGCGATGAACAGTTTCAATTTTTGATTTAACAAAATTATTCCATTTGAAAAGTAAAGTTAAATACTTAAAAAGTAAACATCCGGTAAATTTTCGTTTGGTATTTAAAAATAACTAATGAATGTAACAGTAATAATGAACTCAAGTTCCAAGCCTGTTTGCCGAGCTTCAAATTTAAAATCCATTCATGCTCTTTCTACTCTTATTTCAATTTAATCCCAAATGTGTACTTGTGTGTTTGATTAGAAATATATTTATCTATCTATTATGTAAGGTTAAATTAAAATTAGATATTAAGAATTTTAGTCATCAGTTGTTTTTTTGGTAACTTTGATAAACTTTATAGACCTTATACCTTATAGTTTTAAAGTAAAACAAAAATTAAATTATTGAATTACTCAGATATTGTGAATGCAAACTTAATTCTCACAAACTTCAATTTCTGATAATATTTACTAAAAGTTATACGAAAGTTTTGAGTTGAGTTAAATATTTAAAATATCAAATAAACTTGATTTTCAATAAAAAAGCTTTCCAGAACCATACCAATATTTTGTCGCAATAAAATCTGAATCGACATTATAAGTTTAATAATGGAAATAGTATATTTCTCCTACATTTTTTTTTTCATATGCATTTTATATTGGACATTCTATCTAAGAACAAAATAATATTGAAGGAAACTAAAAAAAAAACGTTATGATACTGAAGTAAAAAAATCATTTTATTAATATTTTATCAATACATTACACATGAAAATTGAGGCTATTGTTTGAATTTAAGCGGGAAACATATTATGTTGTTAATATTTGATAAGAAAATCTATGCTAAAAAAGTATTTAATGGAAAATAGCCATTTAAGTGATTTTAAAAACAAAAACTACTTAAATAAATCTTGAAAATTTATTTTATACTTTTCGAGATATACAAAAAATAAAAGAATAATTACAACTTGAATAACACCCAAATGCACAATGTGATTTTTTGTATCACAAAAATATTAGAAACACTAGACGATAATGACAATGTATCACTTTGAATTGCTCTTCTATCCATTATAATATTAAATAAAAATATATTTCACTCCTAGTAATCAAAAATGTTTTATTTTGCCTTTAATACCTACATAATTCATATTTTTTTATAAACTATCGATTAGGTGTGCTATTCCTCAACATATTCTATTGCAGTGTTCCGCAAATGGGAGTACACGGAGTAGGCGGTTACCTATTTTCCTATATGGTGGCGCCGGCCCTGGGTAGAATAACCGGTATTTATAGTATTTTCCGAAATCGACGAGAGAGATTGGTGTAAGTTGAGCTTGTTTTTAATTATTATATAAAATGTACATATTTTTTCAATTATTTAGCTAGAAAAAACAAGGAGTAGACGGGGCACATTTTTTGGTTTCACAACAACAGCATTCTTTGAATTCTAATGAGCTCAAGTGAAGATTTTCAAATTATGGAAGAATCAATCCGCAAGACAAAATAGACTGCTGGTAACAGTTAAATGTAAACAATGTGTCTAAATATAAAGTATAAAAATATAATTTTAAACATTTTTGTTCCGGATGTGCAACTGTTTTCTAACTAAAGAAATTCATTAACCTCAATGTGTAACTTGTAGCAAAATATTGGTAAATGAACCACCAAAGCCTGCAAAACTACTTTGCCATTTAAGATCAAAATATTAAACGATTGATTATTTTGAAAGAAATGTCATAGCTATTAACCACGCCGAAAAACATACATATATTGAAAATTTCATATGAATTTTATTCTTTAATCATCATTATTGAAACCTGTGGATATTACAACTAATACAACGTTCACTACAGTAGAAAAAATAATTAACACGGTCTTGAAGCATAATGAATGCGTCAGTCATATCGGAGCCATAAAAAGTATCAAATAACAAGAAACGCATCAATTTATTTATTGTTGTGGTTCTTTTAAAATGTTTGTTAGTTCTTTAATTTTTTATAACAATTCAAACAAAACAGTATATTTTTTATTCATAGAGGATTCGCAAATCTTCGAACATTTTTTACGGACCTATGGTAACAAATAGGTTGCTCTATCTATAATAATACACACTAATGTGCTTGTTTCAAAATAGAATACCTACTGTAAATAAACAAAAAAAAAAAAAAATATTTCTACATTTAAATATTATAATACAATGCTTATTTTCTTTTCTCACTTAATAATTATTTATATTAAAGAGAGTGGAGCATGTGTGTTCTACAATAGCTGTATGTGGCTAGCGAGCTGTAGTTTGTCGACTCCTGCTAAAATACATTCTAAATTTGTACATATTGATCAGAAGATACATATCATTTTTTATTTTTGTTTATGAAAATAATTTATTCTAGTCCAAAAGCGATTCCAAATAACAAGATATAATTTTATTTTATAATATGAAATGAAATGCTTTAGTTCAAATTTATTTCCCTACGAACTTATGTCAAAATGTACATTTATTAATTAAGGTAACTTTAAGGTCATAGTCATGTAGGCTTTGCAATATTCTTTTGTATTAAATTCCGCAGAAATCCTCGTGGTGATTATAAAATATATCATGTTGCCTATGAAAGTAATGTTAAAAAAATTGATTGTCTATGACGTTCATATTCACAGATAATATATTCATATTACAGCAACATTTTGAATGGACTGTCATTCCTCCGTAAAAAGATTATCAAAATAGTCTTAGCTTTTAAGGTTTTATAAAATTTTAAACATAAATATAATGAACAAAACTCGGCCCTGTGGGTGCAAAGGATGCAGGACATGCCTTATTTGTGAAAATGATTTTAATATTGATGGAAAATTTTATTCTGAGAATGTAAGTAAGATACACTTTAATCTGCTCTTGTGATAAAAAAAAATGAAGACGACGCTGTTTTTATTTTGAGTTTTCAATTTCGAACCTTACTTTCAGAGGGACAATTGCTATACATATTGTCCCCAGTGCAATATGGCCTGGAAAGGATGGGACTCGAGTTCAATAGGTGAACATCCTAACCATTCTGGTGACTCAATGCGATTCCCGGGTGTTTTTATAGAACTGGATTTCTTCACAGAAGCTCAAGAGAATATTACCATGAAAGGAATTGATGAAATTCCATGGGATCTGTCGCAAAGTGGGAGAAAAAAACAGGTATGTTTGAGTATGTTACGTTATGTTTAAACAGAATGAAATATTCTCTTACGAAAAACCGAAAAAATGAATATGAACCGCCGCAACACATTTTTGAGAGGTAAATTTTGCTGAATAGAATTATTCTGTCATACTTAAATTCTTAACAGAAATCATTCACTATTTCTTATTTGAGCTTTACGCAAAAAAAAAAGGAGAAACACCTTCGAAAATTTCAGAATTCCTAACTTTGGCTTTCTATATTTGGTTGAATATGATATTTTACATTGTAAATAACTTAGAAAAAAAAACAAAATTCTTCTAATAACTGCAGTGCCGTACAGAGTTAATTTACGAATAGGAGGTTGTCAAATTATCAAACATGGGTATCAGGGAATCCGATAATTTATGCTAATGGTTCATCCTTTTTATAGAGAAACCTGACCCAAAGAAAAAAAAACTAATATATCTTTTAAACTTTATAATTTGCATAAATAATTTGTCTCCTTGATTCCAGTGTTTAATATTTGCAGATAAATTTCAATTAAACTAACTAATATTTTTTTATTTGGCATTTGAGGTAATAATCATGTAAAGCAGCGAATGACAAACTTAAAGATCTCACGGACAGTGATCTGTATGATCTTAAAGTTTAGTGAAATTCATAAATTTTAATCCCGCAGACTGCCTTTAAGATATTTTAAACTGTTATATAGTTACAGTTAGCTTTGCCCTACAAGATTGAGATGATTTCATGCATCTTGCATCGTTCATTCGTGTTACGTCAAATTTTTTTGAGTTTGCTGTGGATTAAAAAATGTAAACAATTTCCACATTTCAACGCAGACCACCGAAAACTGGTTGCGGACCGCCAATTTGCCGACCACTGATGTAGAGCCCTTATATAGACAATTAATATATTATCGCTTATTATAATATAACCTCTTTGACAGGCAACGTTTCCTCTAATTTTTCTATTGCGTGTGCCGACCATCAATTTCTATGAGCAGTAAATTTTCAGCAAAATTAAAAATGTGCGCAAATATGTAATAATGTACTCACTGACCTACTCACTGACACTAGATCTGAAAGAAAAATGTGAAAGATTTGGTGAGTATTTAATTTTTTACAATATTTCTGTGTGCAGCCTGTGCGGGGATGGAAAAATGTGTGTGTCTATATGTCTTATTTTATTTTTACAGAATTTTGGCCCCAAGACCAATTTCAAGAAGAAGAAATTAAGGATCGGAGACTTCAAGGGTTTCCCAGAGTTTTCCAGGTTCATTCAAGAGAAATTCAATCAGATCCCATTACTGAATAATTACCGCACAATAGAACAATGTTCTTTAGAATATGATCCCACCAGAGGTGCTTCCATTGATCCCCACATCGATGACTGCTGGGTTTGGGGCGAAAGAATAGTGACTGTCAACTGTCTCTCCGACTCTATTTTGACTATGACTCCTTATGATGGAGACAAGACCAAATATAATCTGTCCGAGTGCTCTACTTATAAAAGAATTGTTAATGATAATGGTCAGTTAGTAGATGAACCGGAATCGATTCCAGAATATTTAGAAGAAACTGTGTATAATGACAATGTTATTGTAAGAATACCTATGCCTAGGTAAGTTTTCATAATTACTTAACTCAACTTAAATATGTTTATGTGAACGAAATTCAAAAAAATCTGCTTTTATATTTATTCCAATACATCAATTAAATTTGTGTTTTTGACATAAGTACATCCACAACGATTGTTTAATAATTAATTCTGGCTTAGTGATTAATTAATGTTGATAATTGTCTAAAATATTTTTCAATACAACATGCAAATGTTGCATGATTAAAATTTTATTTCTAGTGTATACGTATTATAATGTGTATGTTATCATAATTATATTGAACTTCAATCGTTAGTATAAGCAATGATGCAACACTGATTTTGGTAAAAAAAACATTCTTCTGGCTATATGATGATGCCATAAAATAATTATGTAATCATAAATAATCGAATACCCCCTTTTCCGCGGTTTCGCTTTTACATGGTTAAGAAATATGCATAAAATTTAAATGATTAATTTGGATTCAATGTTCAATCTGGATGAATTTTCAAGAAAATTAAAAATATAGATGACCAGTGGAGTGTTCCACAAATAATGAGTCAGTGCAATGTTTGTACCCAGTGACAATTCTATGAACACCCAAACTCTGCATCAGTATTGATGTTCCCTTCCTGAATAATGTGGACAATACGAGAAGGTTCAAATGTGACACTTCTGTGAGTCAAAGAGTTTTTGGTTAATCAATCTAGTCAGGCATAATTGAAATTTTGTTTTATTATTTTTTGTTACAGGCGATCTTTATTAGTCCTTTACGGCAACGCTCGTTACAATTGGGAACACTGTGTCTTAAGAGAGGATATAAAGGAGCGGAGAGTTTGCATCGCGTACAGAGAGTTCACCCCGCCTTTCCTGCCCGGAGGCGACTGGGAAAATGAAGGCAGTGAAATTTTAGACGCCGCCAATTCCTTCTGGAATCATTTATATGTAGATAAGGAATGCTTATAAGTTTAAGTTTTGTATTTATTGTATGTATTTTGGACATAAATATGTACACTTTTACAAATCAAAATAAAAAATTCAAACAATGATGCATTTTTTTCAATCTTGATTTATTATTTTCATATAATTATTTACACTTGCGGTAGTTTCTTAAGATTCCTACGCAAGATTTTCTTGATAAATATTTTGAATAAATTATTGTCCTATTATTGGCGGTGATTATTTTTTTTCATAATTCTTTACTTTACAATAACCTTCTAAAAGAATTACTGGCAACTTGACGTCTAATAACGCATATTACTTATCACCATATATAACCATAAATATTTCTTAATACTTTAAATATTAGTTATCAATTGACAAGAAGATCAAGATTCTGACGACCCCACAGTTGGGACGTAAATGATGGGTGCTTGAGTCTCGATCTTCTTTATTTGATGTGGCTCCATTTGAGTATAGGCACTAGCAATCTGTTCTCTGATCTCCCACTTACGCCGTTCGCGTTCAGACTTTGCCTGTCTAATTGTCTTTGCTAGCATGACAGAGAAGATGATCCCGATGAACTGAAACAGATCAATAGTGAAAAATCTTATTTCATGTATTGTTATGCTTTAATCGTTATTTGGGAAGCAGGCAGACTTATTTGAATTATTAAACTTGAAAGATAATTTAAAAGTGACCATGTGTTCTGAAAGTCTTGTTTTTAAAGTTCTTTCTGTTTATCCTGTATAGAATTTTGTGCAACAAAAACATTGCAGCAAATGCCGGATTTATTTAAGTAATGTATTCTATCTTTGTTGTTGAATAATAAATTTGCATTCCCATGGGTTAATCCATTTCGCCAGCAATGGCTTTACACTTGGTGAGTTAACAATTTCTTATACAAACACGATACATTCATTTACTAAACGTCAGTACGTGCACTTGAATGCCTGAAGATGGCGAAATCCAGGTTGTTAGTGACGAAACTTGTGTGAATGTACATAATTTGAACAATTCAAATTTAATATTGAAATTCCAGCTAGCACCTTCAGTCGGAATCTTATATTATACGACAAAGTATTTGAAACCATACGGACTTAATATATAAAGTAGAGGAATTACTATTACCACTGCAGTTTATGTAACCAATATAAATAATAATCAAAACTGTCAAATGACCAATTTAGCACATGTCAGTCAAGCGAATCATGGCAGCACAATATATAAGCAATTTCATCATTCTCTATCAAACTATTTTTTGTCGCAATGAGTTAAAAGATAAACAAAAAAAAATGCTTTTAATAAATTTTACCAATAATCTCATTTTGTCAAAATAGACACATGACAGGAATGGAATACGCTGCGATGAAATTTAGATAAACAAAGAGTATCTTTTACTCATTTACCTGAATGAAAGCAATCGTCATTGCGCCAGTGCCTAATAACACTGAACACTGGGATATATATTTGAACAGTGTTTTCAGACATCCTTCTTCATAGTATACGGTGTCGAAAGTGTTATCTTTGTAACACGATACAGGCAGTGTCACATTTTCTGTAGCATTACTTATTACACCTCTCCAATCGTCATAATTTTTGACACCGCAGCACTGCATCTATATTGAAATAACATGGATGATAAGTTTGTTGTGAACAGTATACTGTTCTAACTAAGTTATAACTTTGCAATGTATTGAGAACATTGTTTTTACGTTTCAAAGAATTTAAACTTTTTTTAAGTAGTTCTATTTTGGTTTCGGAGGCCACGGCTCTGGAAAGCCAGACTTCCTCCTTTGTTTTATATTACAAACTAAATATTGTGATCCTGCAACGCATTTTCGAGATTTGACAAATTCAATTCTGAAATTTTGTAGTGTAGATATTTGAATAATTTTTCTTTACTTTTAAATTAATGAAAACAGTCAGCTTATTATTAAATTTGCGTTAGCAATAGCATTTATTTTTAATTAAATACAATATGTCACTAATATTATCATTTCTTAAGATTTCATAACATAACATTTAAAAAAAACTTCAATATAGACATACTGCATTCTTTGGTTGGAAGTAAAAACTTTTGAACTGTATTTTTAGGCACATGATCACATGTAACTCCAAAGACTTACTGATTTTGTATTTTTTTTTACGATTACTTTCGTAATTATGATTGAATGTCAAATCACTATCAAAATGAATTCAGATCGCCATTAATAGCTTCGAGACTATGTGGTAATATTATATACAAGATAAAAACTTTTTCAGAACCGTCAGTTCAAGTTCATCCGTACACTTGAATGTTCGAAGATACCGAAAGGCGAAACCCGGATCAGAAGTGATAAAATGTATAGAAATATTTAACATTAGAACATTTCAAATTTGACATTGAAATTTCATCGAGTACCTTCAGTCGAAATCATAAATTATGTCAATCATTTTGTTCCCCTTTAACACAATATCTTCAATAAGAATTTTTATATGAAAAGTTTTAATTAACTTACTATGATGGAACAAGATATTTTATACTTGAAGTACACATAACAAATATATTTTTTTATTTTCTAAAAAATAATTATATTTTAAGCCGAAAAGCTCTGCAATCTGGGACTTTTCCAATATTCTTAAAGATGGAGAAAGATGTGAAAATAGGGACCAGGATGATCTGGTGTCTTCTGAATTTCTAGTTGAAAAAAGGGAGAGAAAAGAGACATCAAAATTCAAATTTACCGCAATAAATTTGTATAATATAATAGTTACATTTTGTTGTAAAAAGTCTATAGCTTCCATCGATGGAACACTTTCGTTGTATCGTTTCACGTGGTATCGTAAATTATCATCAACAACGTCCTTTAGCCCTTTCTGAAGACTGTAAGTTGTAATTGCAGCTGCTATTTCCAACACAAACACTAATGACAGAAGAACTGCAAACTGAAAGGAAATTAATCACAAATAAATAATGCCAATGCATAAATTTTTATTTTATAAAATTTGATTTTATGGAGTGCAAAAGTTATTAATCGAACTTATTACTTTTCGTATGCTACATCAAAAGGGCTAAAAAAATATTATTGGAATAATACCACTAAGTTCAGTTGATTGAGCTCTAGTAGACTTCAGATGTCAGTTTTAATATTATGGAATTCATAATGACTTTTTTTATAAATAACTATATTTATCTTACCACATTGACCATTGCAGTACTTTCTTTTGCCGCCCCAATACAACCAAATAATGAAACAAAAAGCATTATCACACCGATGGCGATGAGTAAACTAGCAGGTGAAAAGTAGCTGTCATGGATGAAGTCTTGGTAGTCAAAATATATAGCATATATTATCGTTCCCACGGATATTATGAGGGTTGCTGTCAACTGTAACACAATTTGATTATTAAGAAATTAAATAACCATTTTTAATATCATTGGTAATCACACTTTTAATCCAAAGAAATATATTGGGGTCAAATAAAAGAATCTACTAAATCATAATTTGAAATGTAAATTGGGATATCATGAAATCATGTATGTATGTCAGTTGAATATAGTAAAGTTAAATGTTTTTTTGATGAATCATTTCTTAATTAATATTCGAATTCTAACTAGATAGAAACAATTTGAGAGTTACATCCAAAACAGATTGTAAAAATCATGGCAATGCAATAATTTTATATCATATTATTTTGATTAGATGCAAACATTTAAAAAACACCAGTTTGTTTATTATTAAATATAATAAAACTATAGATATATATATTTATAACAAAAATCTTTATTTCTGGTTTTATCTCTATGACTATTAAGATATCATGCTGATAACCAGGCCAATATAGAATGAGAGAGAGGAGGGGAGGAGCAGCCGTGGATCTCACACTTTATTTCTATCGAAAAATATAATGATAACTTAAATATTATATTCAATCATCAATATTAAAAAGTAATAAAACAGGTTCCCTTGCAAAATTTGTTGAAAAAACTGTATGAACTACTGAAATTTTGATTGTACACCTTCTCATAACATTTATACATTTTTATAGCTGACAGATGGGTTCCCGGCAGTGTTCCCTCTAAGCTGTACGCGTGCACATGCATTAGAACAGAGGGCACAAAAGTTACACCATCTATACCACCACCAGAAAAAATTTATTGTCATTATATAGTGTTGTTAATTATTGTCATTATAAAAAATTAACCATTTCGTTAAGTAGGTCTTAATACCGTTATGTGGCGCACAATATATTCAATTTTCTTTCAAAGTTGCACAGCCAATGTATTTTGCGCACATAACATTTGGAAAATTAGAGGGAACATTGGTCTCCGGGTATGGCACTCTCTAAATTAAGTATAAGAGGCTTTTGTCTGAGACATATAGGTTTCAAGTACTATCATGATCAATATTAAATTTAGATTGTCGAGAGACATTGTCTTTTCTCCTCGAGCTGATCTCGATCAATATTGAAAATTCTCATTGAGCCTTAACTCAGGAAATTTAATATTATTATTATTAATCAAAAATATTTCATTTATGTTAAAAAATAAAATACTTTGTTAATTATCTTTTGTTTAGAGGGCAAAGATTTTCATTAGTTTTGATAAAATTTTTGTTCAATAATCTTATGATAAAATTGTTATCGGAAAATTTTTAAGATAAGATACACAACTGGTCAACTCGAATTTCAATCTTATTGTATACCTCCTCTCATTATTTCCGTCGACATATTGATATATGATACAGTTCTGACAGTGATAATATATATGAAATTATGATATCTTTTCTTCCATTATAATTTGTATCTTAATATATTTTAAATATATATGTAGATACTGGAAGAATATATATAAAATCTAACAAGCAAATGCAGTTGACAACATCATTTTAACATTATGTACGTACAGTGACAGATTACCCCATAAGCGAATGAGGCGCGCTCTTGGGGCCTCCAAATCTTAGGGGCCTCAAAAATAGCTTATATTATGCAACCTTTTTGTTCAGATATATATATATTTTTTAATAGAATTTTCTGACTTTTTTTATCCGAAAAACAGGGCATCCAAATTGTATTGCGTCTGGGGCCACCCAGGTGCTTAATCTGCCACTGACACTCTTTATTCATAATGTTACGAATAGATCTATTTCTTTTGCCTGATTTAAATTTCTAAACAAGTTTTCTGGACCCGGATCACAAAATTAACGCATTGAAATTTATTCCCCATAGCAGAACGGAATGTCAATTTACTAAAATAAGATAGTCATTCTTCATAAATGGCAGTTACCGCTTCCTATGACTCGGTGAATTTTATATGTGTTTTTAGAGGTTTGTTTATCGAATTAGCACTTTTAAACGACTATTAGCACTTTTTCAGCGACAACCATTTCAGACATCCGCTGTGTGGCATTTTGCGACGTCCTGTTGAAACTACAGCTTTCCACATTATTGTGATTCCAATCATGCATCTATAGAGCTCTCCGTTGACAGTAACGTTCTGGCCGGCATTATTTTTGAAGAAATAAATTTACAGAATTTACTATCGTTGTTCTTTCGTAAGTCTATTCATGGTGAAATGGAAAACCAAACTGAGCACAAATTGGCTGTCGATGAGAAAAGTGTATCTTATTCGAAAAACAAACTTCTAAAAAATCAGTGGCGGATTAAGCATATGAGAGACCCCAAGCTCAAAAAGATTGGGGAGGCGTTTTTTGAATAACATCAACTTCATATACATTTAAAATGTATTGGTTATGTATATTATTAGATATTTTTGAGGCCCCAAGCACGCGCCACTGTATATGTACAATTGCAGCTGAAATTCAAGGGCGGCTTAAATCCAACTCATTCAAACGATTTATGTTTAGATTTGTTGAAATTATAATTGAAAGTATACTACTTATTTCAATATAGATATATATAGGGATCACTAAGTTAAATATATTTTATTGGTACATTTTCATTCAAATAAAATTCCAGATTTTAGCTGAATTGAAAGATTTTTCTTATAATATTTAAGTTTTGGTGTGTTTCTTGGACACTGGTGTAAGGGTGGAATGTCATTATTTCTTTAGGAGTGACCATCATACTGAAAAAATGTGCAAGGCACTGCGATCGTCTTTACGTTAATAATGCTTAAATTGTCATGCAGATATCATTTGATTTACGCGGCAGATTGGTTACCAAACACGCCATGTATGCATGTCACGACTGTCATTTGTATTATATGTGAAAAAGAAGTCTGATTCTAAAACCTGCTCTATTAGTTGAAGATCATCTTCATTATAAATGAACAATACAATCAGTTTAAGCACCGAACTAGCACGGTATGACAATAACCGATGCGCATTTTAGATAGTTTGGAGAAATACAGCAAATACAATCATTTAAATCTTTTATAAATATGTACATCTGCAATATAAAACCAAAAAGTGTCACAATATCAAAACTAATCAACCGATAACCATACATTTTCAGACGCAATTCATTAGGTATAAATACGTTAATTTTCAAAATGGATATTATAATATGTTCGCAATCAAATTATTTATAGAGATTTTTTTTTAGTGTTGCTTTATGAACAATTATTACAATCACGTATCGGAAATGAATTTTGGAATCACTTACCACAAACATCATGTTTACCGTCAAAAGCATATATTTGATGCATTTCATCCCTAATTCAAGATCTCCCGACATCTTGGAAAATTTTCGTAATGACTTGTCACTACCAACAGAATATTTTACTGCAATATGGCACGTCAAATGAATTCACATCGATTCTGAAAACGTATTTTCCTGTTTTGTTTATCAAGCTTTTGTTTATCAGCAATGATAACGATAACAGTCGATAGCTATTTTAATTCCGCTAGCTCTTGATAACGCTTAGATTAGATTTGTTTTAACAAAAGATGAACTTTTATTGTTCATTTTTTCAGTAACGTATTAAGAGGATACAGTACCTTTTCGCCTGAAAACAGAGTAAATCGATCGTTTGCCGTCGACTAAATCTCGTGAACCGTTCACTCAAAATTTTTTTTTTCAATAATTACATTTTCCAAACGCTTTTTTACACTATTGCATTTTTTTTTCATGAGAATAGTCATATTTTAAAGGAAACACGGCAAACACAAAAAACGGAATTTGAAAAACTGCTTTACGTTGAAATCATTTTTAGAGATTATTATAAGATACCGAAGTTTAATGTCTTAGAAAGAAATGCAGATAAAGGTTTGTTTAAGAAAGTGAATTGAGCATAATTTCCAATTTATGTTTTGTAATGATTGTACATCCATTTGAAATGTACCATTTCTCCCACTTTTTCTGACTGATTTTTAAAGCATAATTGGATCATAAATACTTCTACAAAAAATTGTAATGATAAAACATTTTATTGTTTACATTTAAAAGCAAAAAAAAAAAATAATAATAATAATACCAATAAATGGTAACCATTTTTCGGGGATGTCTTTTTCTTACCTACCATTCTTCAGTTTGAGCTCAGTTTGAGATGAGGCTTGGTCTGGAGTGGACGTGTCGAAAATTTCTTTAGATATTTTTAAATCACTGGTCAACGAACATTAGAGATATGAATCAAAGCAATGTATTTTTTACACTTCCATAAAAAACGGTTAATTATCGGTTGAGGTTAGGGTTGCGCAAAGCGCTGATAAATAATATTATTATTTATAATATAATAATGTCTTGTTCAGTCGAAATACTTGTAAAGACCAGTATTACTTTAGTTTATGGATAATCATTTTGAAATAATTATTCTGCAATGGTTTTAAAAAGAGATTCTATTCAATATGATAGTAACAGTAGTTGAATAAAAGTCATCTAAATGGAAAAAAAAAACTTCAAAATTATCGGAGAAGCTAAGATGTTAATAGTAAATATTTTTTACATAATATACAGATGGTAAACCATGTTTTTTGCAACGTTAAGTTTTTTTAATTGAATACATTTTTCTACCGTCAAACGTGTTTTTTTAAACTTATAATTGAACAAAACAGAATGCTAGAAAATATTCGAAATTGATATATGACAAATATATATACATATGTATGGATACATAATAAACTTGTGAAATATTTTTATTCATACATTTAAGTCATTGTTTTGTACCACCCAACAAAGTTAGTCCGATGCAGCCTATATAACTTAACGACTTTAATTTATCTATTATATTAAATGATTGAAGACCATATTTTTTCGATAACTTACCAAATTATGTAACAATGTTATACCTACAATACATTAATATTCAAATCAATCGCATGGTTTGAATTATTTTTAATATTATTAGTATTATGTTTTCTTGACACAACCCTGAACTTTGAACTTATATATCTCCGACAGAGAGGAGGTTCTCAAACATAAAAAAATACGAATATATTTATGCATTCGATATAAATTATTTGAATAGATATAATATTTATTTAGTTTCTTCCTTATTGAGTTAGGCTATATATAAACTTGAAGTAAAAATAAGCACATAATAAAATTTGCTAATGGCTTGAAAGAATTATTAACATGGATTATGAATATTTTCGATAGTTTCGGTAGTCACTTAAGAAAAAGTCATTTTATAACAAATAAACTTTGTTATTCCACTGATCGTTTACAAATTGTAACACGTATTTGGCTTTTTCGAGAAGCGTTTTCAGACCAACTATTAATCGTCAAGCTATTAGTTAATGATGTTTACATTCATTCTAAGCAATCAGTGGAATAATTAAGTTTTCTGATAAAAAATATTGTTATTCCGCGCATTCAGTAAAATATACACCCAATCCTTTTTTTTACGCGATTTATTTTTTCGCGATTTTGAGTTTCCGCGATTTTTTTGAACGGCACCGTTACGCTTTTTCATACATTGTTGGTACTTTTTTACACGATTTTGGAACCGATTTATCAAATTATATGAAAATATTTTGTTTTTACGCACCACTATCTGGAACCAACGGATCATCCTGAGATTTTGGATCCTAGATTCACAAGGTCAATAGAAATATGGAATCCGCAATACATTTTAGACGCTATTAATAAAAAACGTAAAGAATTCACTGTGCGAAATGTTCAATCGATTTGATAAGAAGGATTACTTAACTTACAATAATTTAAAAATATCGAAGTTTTTTGTCTAACACGAAATAAAAGACAAAGTTAAGATAATTTTCGGATTAAATACATAGTGAAAACTATAGCGCGAACCAGAAATAACTATCAATTGCAACTTATAATTCTTTTACTCAATACTTTTCTATTTTAATCTTATTATGTCAATATTTTTTATGTTTTAATCTTTTTGTGCAACAAAATTATTTTTCAAAACTGTATTCATCAATATCAATATCATAACAAATCATATTAAAACAATATCATAACAAATAGGTTATACAAAATAAAAATACAAATTAATTATTTCAATATATTAGAGAAAGTTTGAGAATTTTGCATTGTATGGTTTGTTTTGCTTCTCCGAAAACCGTTACTTTATGAAATACGATAGCTTACTGTTACATTGCAATACCTCATTACTGTCTATATACCCATTCGTGTGTTAGGTGGTATTGTTATTTTTGTAATGAAATATAAAAATGTTTTGCTTGTTTTGATACTGTAAAAATACGTATAGTGGTGGTTACCTATTTCAGTCAGTGCAATATTTATGCTGTAGGTCAAATTAAAGTTTTGCATTCCTACTGAGTCGCCTTAAGGCGTTGGGAGACCCCAGGTTTTTTTTCTTCGTTTTTTTACAGACGTGGTGTTAGTCTTAACTTAATATAAAATTAAAATAACTTAGATTATTCCACGTATTGTGTTACAAAATGTGACACGTGTTTCGCCTCTTTCAGAGGCATCCTCAGACAACTACTTAAGCAAACATTTGCGCAAGTAACTTTTATTGTTCATTTTTTCAGTAACGTATTAAGGCGTTGGGAGACCCCAGGTTTTTTTTCTACGTTTTTTTACAGAGACGTGGTGTTAGTCTTAACTTATTATAAAATAAAAATAACTTAGATTATTCCACGTATTGTGTTACAAAATGTGACACGTGTTTCGCCTCTTTCAGAGTCATCCTCAGACAACTACTTAAGCAAACATTTGCGAAAGTAGTTGTCTGAGGATGCCTCTGAAAGAGGCGAAACACGTGTCACATTTTGTAACACAATACGTGGTATAATCTAAGTTATTTTTATTTTATATTAAAATGAACTTCCACAAAGATACCGCCGAATCCATCGAAAGTATTAGTCTTATCTTAATTGTTTCCCAACTAAAAGAGAGAAATCTAATTTTAAAAATTTCCCTAACAAGAAAAAGAAAAAGTTGAAGTAGGTAGTCTGTTGAAGAATAATTAGCAGTCATTTTATACTTCTAGAGCAAGGATCACCACCAATCCGACCCAGGGTAGCAAGACGGATATGTCCGGTATTTAAAGCTACAGTACGTTTGTATGATGACCTAGCTTGGTCTCGACCCTTGGGATTTAGTGGAAGAGGCAGTGCAGCTCTCAGGCTAAAAAATTTGGAGACTCCCGTTCTAGAGAATTGTGATACTTAATATGTGACCCGCGGCGCACATATTATACATATGTGTGGCCCGCGGTCATATATGACAAATAATGTTTTATTAAGTATCGGGTACTTCAAAATGTATTTAAAATCACAATTAAGTAATTAAAACCAATAACGCTTTTAAAATTATGTGAAAAACACATTTTGTTATAAAAACAGTGAACTATAGATTCCGAGTATGGCGATTTCGTTTATTTTGCCAATGTTAGATGGTCTCAATGTTAGGCGACTCATCGCGGAAAATGTCAAAAGGAATTGAAATTGATTTTTTATTACCTACTCGAGTATGATTATTCCCGAGTTAAGAAATGAAGAGTGGTTGCAAGACTTTTACTTCTTGGCTGACATTGCGGAAAAAATCCTAAAATAAGAAGTTTTTTCCCAAAAAAAATATTAGTGTCTTCGGATCTACATACATACATACGTTTGTGAAACTTGTATTCCAAATTGAAATAAAATAAAAATAGATATTTTTAAAATTTATAATTTCGACGGTTCATAATGGAATTTTAGTTTCAAATTTGAATTGTCTGAATGCTGTACTCTGTCCATTGATCTTTTCGTTAACGACCCGGGTTTCGCTTTTACGTGCAGTCAATGAATAGAGTACCTAAACGTCGTACGGCTGGGATGTTATTTTTTATACAAAATTAAATTTCTTCCATTTTGAAACGATGCCAAAGGCTAAACTAGATGACGTCATGCAATTTTTTCACGATTTACGATAAAATGCATAATTAATTAACATTTTTCACCTTCTAAAACCTCACAATTTCACCTTCAGCATTCTAAAACGTTGCCAGTCGTATTTAAGGCAACACGTCCTGTGCATATCCTCGTTCATTTTTATTTATTTAATTTCATTTTCCAAGAAATAACATTTTCAAAAACCTCACAGCTGGCTGTTCTTCGCGACAAATTAAGCAAAAAAACTAGTTCTTCATACTTAGCCCTCACAAAACGAAGAATAAGTACTTTGTTTTTAATGACAGTGGTTTCATCAAGTTGAATAAAATAAATAAATAGTTTTTTTACCACTTTTGTTAATTGATGTTCGATATCTTTGACTACATCTTCGGTTCTATGCTTGATAATATTAGCAGACATAGCAATAAATTTCAATTTCTCGTCAGTCTGCCTTTCCAAAACCTTTTCACATGCTCTTAACATACAAGGCTTAAATAATTCATCATTACCGAATACGATGTTTTGCATTTCACGGTTTGATATTTTATCAGATATAAAGTCTTTTGTGTGTAATGATTTACCTTTTACGGTTGTTTTACTGAGCTCAATAACTTACGTTTGCGTATGTTCGTACACTCTAGCGGTTTTGTGCAAATTTTGGATGTTTTGAATACAACTGAAGCCAGTTTCTTATTGTGTTTGAATGATTATGATCTTGCCCAGTCTGTGGCGATTTTTAACAGAAATATCATATTCTATTATATGAACGTTGACATCGACTATAATTGTAACACATTTATGACAATATACTCTTTCCTTATCTAAGACCAACACGTCATGTCACCAAATTATGTCAACTCCCTAAAGATCAAAACCATATAAGGTATGTATCATAAGGAGTGAGTTGATTCTAACCCTCTCTTTATCTTGCCGATATGCATTTTGTCGGCAAATCGGCGAGATTATACCATGGTCGCTTTCCGCCATATCGGATAACTTCATTAAAACTCACTGCAATATTGAATCTTTTCAAACAATCTCGAAGTATTACGTTGAAAACAAGCGTACTGTTTGAGAATTTATTGGCTTTGAAACGGCGCATATACGAATGGCTGTCAGGATAAAAATAGTCGATCGTTTGCGGCGATTTTCTGATTTTGAAAATAATTATACTCGGCGAATATTGAGCTCACAGTTTGAAGACAGCTATCCGGTCAATGATGGCCTCCTTGCTTTTTTTTAAATACTCGTGACTTTGGATATATGTTCTAATATACAAAACAATGTTACGGTGTACAGCAAAAATCTTCGATAACAGAAAGAAAACCAGCATAAAAAGCTCTCTCTCTCCCTTTCTCTCGTCGGACGACGATTTATATTTGTATTATGCTACCGATTCATACGGAGAGAAAATATGATTCTAATGATACTCATTTATCTAAAAAAATGTCAATACAAATGGAAAAAAAAAATTTATTGCCAGCAACTTTATTATTTTTTCAATGCACAAAATTCGTTGCCTAGCACTCGAAAACTTGCAGACCTCAAATTTTCCGAAGGAGTTGAATTCTGTTTCCAACTCGTTACACTAACAACAACTCTTATTATTCATTTCGTAGAAATTGTCGACTTCGCTTCCATCTCATATGCAGTCGCATGTTAAAATAATCATTGATTTTTATTTGTTATCTTGCTCTACTCTGCATTGATGAATGTCAGCCGATTGATTTTTCTAGGAAAATATTTCCGTGAAAATTTCAGACAATCGCGACATCTAGCGCCCTCCGAGGAAGCGTTGGTAGTTTGTACTTGGTACGGTACGTCATTCGTGTTTATAGTACACTTCCAACACCTAAACACATTCTAGTAAAATATGTATACTATTGTTTTACATAGATAATAAATCTGTAGTGTCTGTTTTAATAGTCAACGTCATTGTCTTCATTACCCAGTACAATAAACATATTTTTTTATCGATTCTTTCTTATCTTATTATTGTAACTTTTTTTGCAAAAATAAAGGATAAGCGGCTGATAAACAAGCAGCAAATTCCGTAGAGATACTTCTATTAGAATCCTATATGCTCCACATTGGGAGCGGACATTGAATAAAAACTTTAATTATTTTCGGTGTCCTAAATAATAGATGACACCGCTTAGAATTTGGACTTTTTTATTTGTCCTTAATAACATTAACAGAATAGAGGATGATGTTTAAAAAATCTTTAGGAAAATATACAGTGAAATAAAAACAACACATTTGTATATGTTTTTTAAAAGTATTTTATTGTTAAAAAAAAATATGTTTACAATTTTATTCAATACAATACTAACCTTTTTACAGCGCAGGTAGATTACAAGACTCGTAAACAATAATTCTTTAAAACACAATGTATATGTTTACATGATACAAACGGTACCTTTAATCAGATCTGTATCAGATGTACACGCCTTTTTATGATTTAGAATTCATTCGAATTTAACATGAGGTAATTGACTTAGGACGTGTTGATATATTATTATTATCATATTTTTTAGCCTCTATCTAATTTAGCAGTCTTATACTATCTTTCGTCTTCCTCGCTAGATGGCACGCAAAGATAATGCCGATACCCTGAAATTTAAATAAATCTCATAAAATATAATAAGTCACAACATTTAAATAAAGCCGTAAGCTTTAGTTTAATTAACTTATATGTAAATCGCTTCCTGCTTTCAACTCACATATTAAGTTCATGTTAACAAATAAATATTATGTTATCGTTGTTAGTTGCAAATCACAAATTGAATTTGTTATGGATAATGTAATAAAACTCTACAACAAAAGTTTGTTTATATTTCAAATACGTGTAATTCATATAAAAATACGACAACACTTTAGTCATCGAGTCACTATATTGACACAATTATTATAGAAGCAAATGTAATTTGAGTGAAGCCTAACTAAAGTAAAAATAAGTGCGTGTGTTGTGGCTACAATGAACCGGTCAACGCAGCAATTACGCTGTATATACAGAATATTTTGAAGTTTGTCGCAAATCATTTAACAATATGATAAAAATTAGCAATGATGTAGTTTCGGGTAAAAAAAAAACTACTTAAATTAAAAGCCAACCCCAACTACGAATAGATTTCTTCAATCATTTCCGATTAACTTACATATTTGTGTACCATCAGATCATCTTTAGTCAACCTAGCATGCAGTGAGACTATGGATTCTTGTGGTTTGAATACACATTGGCAAATATTTTTTAAAGACTCCTTACTCTGGAGAAAACACACGACACCACGACTCCCGACTCCGACTCCACAGACTTTATATTTAGCATGCAAGATATGTAGAGTGCCTTCCGTTTATAAAAATTGTACTTAACAGGTACGTTATTATTCTGATTCAGTTTTTCGCAGCCGTTTAACGCATGCCGTCCGGTATTAATTAGAACTGTTGGATAGCAATATTTTTGTATACCGGCAAAAGAATGGTGGACCGGCAATGGTTCATCGGATTGGAATCACTGTTTCAAAATACGTGTTATATAATTTACCTGTATGATTCCTATAAGAAGTCCAGCTGCTCCCAAACTACTGGCATGCGATCGAATGAATTCGGACAATGAATCTATGCACCCCGTGCCATGAAGATTTTCAGAGGATGTTGTGCAAACTGCAATTTGTATAGCACCAATAATTGGTTCACAGCATGTCATGGGAAGACTGCCATTAAGAAACGCGGGGCTCATTTTACTCCAGTCTTCATCCCCTTTTACACCACAGCATTTGAACTGAAAGTCGTTACAATAATTATTTCGTTGTCAAAAACATTGTAAACATTACATCAATAACATAAGCGTATCAGATTCAATAGATATTATATTTCTTAGATGTATTTTGACTTTCTAATAAGTTACATATTGTAATTTTGTCTTGTGATTAAAAATGTCTTTATATGCTTTCATTAGACAATACATTTTTTTCTGTAGTTGCCTGAACACAATATAGGCAATCATACGGATTAAGGATACAATCAGTCCTCTGCGGAGGTTATTAAAAGTTTTCTCTCGGCAATACCATGTACCCTCTGGTTAACTTAAAATATAAAACGGTAAAGAACAACACTGGAATATACATATTACATGAAATAAATACAGGTGTAAATCTAGGTTATACGAAATCGCACAAAGAGTGCAATACTATTTATCCTCTGCGAACTGTGTAACGAAACAATTACTGAGCACTCAAAATAGTTTATTTCTGACCAAAGGCAATATAATATCTTAATTTCGCTAGACGTGTGTGCAGTGACGAATTACCCGTGTTTCCCAAACTTTTGACATATGTGTTCTATAATTTTCGTAACACCGAGTACCCCTCGTCAAAAAAATCCATGTACATTAATATCAATCAAAATATATAAGCCGCGTGTTGCACCACGCACGGCCAAAGCCCGGTGCAGGGCGTACCCCCACCAAACTATGCATGCGTACCACACTTTGGTAAACACTGCTATAAGCGCATGGGGCCTCAAAAATGGCTTATTTAACCTTTATAATTTTCGTTTAGATTTTTATACATTTTTATTATTTTACTTGGAATTTTCTGACGTTTATGTGTTATCCGAAAAACAACCCCTCCAAATTGAATTGCGCCTATGTTATCCCATGTACTTAATCTGCCACTGCGTGTGTGTTGTTAAATAATGGGTGTGGAAAAAAATATGTATATGGACGGACATCTTAAAAGTGCGAGCCCCTGGTTCTAAACCTGTGGTGTATCGAATACTTATATCCAGTGCTGTTTAATAGCACTAGGTAATAAGTAAGTACGCGTTACATAAAAAAAATACAAATCAATTCATTTTTTTTACTGTAAAAAATGTTTTTAATATAGATGTATTTTTTTTAAATTAGTGCATGTTTCAGTATTATTTCGTCTCATTTTTCCAACGTTTTTCGTAATAAAATAATTTTAATATATTACCTTGCAAAATATATAAATAAATTGTGACAGGTAACTGAAGAAACTGGTACTCACAAATTACACAAACTACGAAAAAAATAATTCTCGTTGTTTTTCATTGATAACAAAAAAAAAATAGTTTTTGTAGAATTTTTCGATATATTATATTTCATTCCGTATCGGTGTTATGTGCAAGCTGAGCAGGTGACCGCCTGTAGCGGTAAATCTTGAGAGACGGCGAAATGCCTAAGCGCCAAAAGGAATTTCATAAATAGGCCGGAAAAAGGGCGGAAAAATACAATCTTGTTTAGGGCGGCAAATTTCTTAAAAAAATCTAGCGCCAGTGCTGATTTCATTCCATATGTATCTGTGAATTCAGTGCTTAAAGTGTGCACCGAAGTTATCTGCTTTTGGTTTCTATTTTTAATTTAAACCTAAGCAATGAAATTCCTATCCAATAAACGCGTCATGCGAATTACTCACGTGCATTTGCATGTTATCCCAAAGTGTCGAGATTTCTGTATTATTCCCGTACACAGGTATAGAATTGTAAAGTGTTTTTGTGAGGACATCATACGTTTTTCCTCGCAGGACGTAACCTCCTATTCCAGCAGCCAACTCCAAAATGAATATCAGAATCAGAAACGTCGAGAACTAAAAAAAAATGAGATACACAAATAAATGCTTACATTTCAATGATTAAGTTTATCATTTATCAATTAATGTAAATCACATGACAACGATTCAATTTTTTTTTTTTTAATTTCAACGACGCAATCACTTTAATGTTCTGTTTTGTAAAACATTATATATGCAATCTCCATTTATATATTCAACATAAAAAAATGTATGGAGTTATTTCTTTTATACATCGAAATACATACTTATTATTTAGATACGCAATGCAAACAACATGAGTTTACTATGTCATCAAAACATGTAACGCAAATAAAAAGTAAACAAAATAACGTATATATAAATAAAACGAGATGACGGTGAAAATCAATTTACCGAGATTAAACAGCAAGATGCTTCTGATCTCTTCAATCGGAGTTGTGTCTAGAAATATATACGTGGACACTGAGATTTGTTTTATCCTCATTTTAGGATAAGACATAATTGTTTTCAATTCATAGGCAGTATTATTTTCTACAAAACACTTACCACGTAAAAACGAGTAGACAGAAGTAATTTAATATATAAGTTGTTTTTATCTAAAACACTGTGTTTTTTAAATACTTGTCAATAATATTTTATGAACAATAGCGCGTTATCATATGAAATCCAGTACACACGTTTCACACATATTCCTGGTGTATTCAGTCTTCAAATAAATTTTCAAGCTAACGTTTTGACTTGGTAATGTGTGCTGGAGAAATTCAATTTCAGTGGATAACGCATTGAATGCCTGGTTTCAAAAATCAGGAGGAAAGTAATAGTATGTTTTTTAACATCATAATATATAACCTATAAATAGAATAGCTATATGCTCGTATTCAGGATTATCCCTGCATGAGTACTGAAATCTCACTCAATATAAACACTACTGGAATAAAAGGTCTGAATTCCTCTAAACCAGCGGACAACAAACTATGGCTTGCGGAATAGATCCGTCCCCCAAAGATTTTAATCCGTAATCTGATTTTAAATATATAAATATCGATTCTCTGAAAATTCTCATGTGGTTCCAACAAGAATAATTTTCTTCCCCCCCCCCCCTCCGTTATTGAAAAATAATCCAGCCCGTTTTACAAAAAATTTGATGGCCTCTGCTCTAGATCGTAACATGTTCGTCACAGCAACATAACAAACTATTGTAAGGTTCTTTTAAGAAAAAAAAATTACAACGAGTGAAATTTTACATACATTTTCCAATATGGCATATAAAAAATAATCAAAATTTTGCTATTTCTGCCGGCACAATCACTTCCAATAGTATATGAAAAGTATGAAGAATGGGCCACATGACCGCGAATCGAAGACTTCGACTAAATTTCTCTCTTCAATTCGTTCATTTGAGCCGCAAAATTGCGTACCGAAATCTAGTAAATCACTGTTCAATTCTTGTTTGATTAACTACAAGTCATTTTCTCTTACTCTGAGAGTGATTTAAAATACCAGCGAAAGAGTAAAAAAGCAATATTTCGTAATTATAATACTTTCAACAAAGAGTAAGTATTTTTTTTTTGAACGACGTAGGTATATCTAACAAATTCCATGGTCATGCATATAAATAAAGATTATTTATATTTTTAAATGATTTATATTAAATTGGTTTATTTATCAGTTTATTTTGAAGGTTTTTGCCTTTAAAGCAGGGGTCACGAAACTTTTTGGGAAACAGACCGGATGGATTTAAAAAAAAAACTCACGGAGCGGACGACAAATAAACCCCAATGGAATTAGGACCCGATCAGAGTATAATTTAATACGTCCTTACATAATAATTAGAATGTAAACAAAATTATTTTAAATCGAACTTTAAAATATAAAATATCTATTATAATGTTAGGGTATCTATTAAAAAGTAGCCCTACTGTACATCTAATTAAAAATAAATAACGTAATAATAAATACATTCCAATAATTGAATGTATTTTTTGTATAGTTTTAAATATACAAAAACATTTGGTCGCCTCGTCTTCAAAAACACATATTATACCTAACTTCTTTCACTTAAGGACCACTTCCAAATTTGAAATAAATAGTTGTCGTTAATTCACAAGCAGTTCATGAAATTGTATAAAATGTATATTCCTTCTGTGAATAATTTATATTTACGCCCCCTGTTCTGTAGTTTGGTGACCGTTATCATTATCTATTCTGTCAAATGAATGGTGTATAAGTTTGTGCAAAAGCAAATATGATTGTCTCTTCTAAGAGATAGATAAATGCATTTTAAATATAAATATTGTATATGTATAGTAAAGGTATCTGTTATATAATTTCTTTGAAATGGAGTCTCACTTACTGTCAATGTCATGCAATAATTTTCTTTGATGGCTCCGCAGCATCCGAAAAACGCCACAATGAATATAATAACTCCAATTGACACAAGAAGCGATGGAACAGAAGTATATGCAGTGTCCAGCAGCACTGGCGCGTACGATCTATATTCGGCAGCTACCGCTGCCCCCACTGCTATTAAAATTATTCCAGTAATCTATAAAACAGAAAATAATAAACATTAATATAGTTTCAATGACAAAAGTAAAGCAGTGTTAACAAAATTGGGATCTCGGCATTTCGACAGTTCTTAATTGACCGATTTCAGAATGAAAAATATCTGCACCATAAGTATATAACGGTGTTATTCATTAATGACAGTTACTTCAACAATCTGAGTTGAGTTTTACTGCCACCTGACTTCTTAGTGTTATACTTGACAGATTGCAGCATTTGCAAATTTAAGGTATTTAAGAAAATCAGCTTGTTATGTGAATAGTATTTTTGACCATTACATAATTCATTATTACATAATTTATATATGTTTCTTATCAGTTGACAATGCTCGCAATGAGAGAAACCGGTTCTGACCTTTTAAATAAAGTGGAATAAAGTACAAAGGAATATTGTGTTTTTATTAATATAATGCCTTTCCCCCAAGTATTGAACACCCTAAAAGTGATTACATAGTTCGATTAAAAAATCAAATTATAAAATGGTCCGTAATGGAGATCGAACCCGTAAGCACCGTTACCGAAACCAACAACCTTAAGGGGCACCACTAGTGTGACCGTCAAAAAAAGGGTAATTTTCGGGAATTTCTCAAAAGAAACTATTCAGGTTATATTTATACATATTGCAAGTAAACGTACAAAACTTTTCAAATAAAAATCTTCAATATTCTTGTAGATATTGGTTATTTCCCCAGGGACAAAAATAAAGTTGCCCCACTGCTGCAGTGATTGCGGCCTTCACAGAGAATGAAATAAAAAGTAAAAAAAGACGTTAAACTATAAGATATATGTATTACCGTATACAATGATCTAGAAAAGAAAAAAAATCTGAATTTCGCTCAAAAATTTGATGATTTTTATGCAATCAAAAAACTGGAAGGTCATTGTATAGAGAATTAAGTACAAAAAAAAAAGATTTTAAAAAAAAAATCAAATCGATCGGATAATTTGTTATCGAGCAAATTTGAAAAATGTAGTTTTGAGAAAAACGCGTTTAAAGTAATAATTCAACTACGGTCCCTTAGTTGAACAGCTATTCTCTAAAGCACGGGTTCCCAACCAATTTCCCAAGTCGCCAACTTTTTTCGATTTTGGATTTGAACAACAAAACAGTCAACTAAAATTACCTTAAATGGGATAAAAAAAAAAGCCTTTTTCAATTGCATTGGGGCCGCGGGTCACGTGGATTTTATAAAAAAGGGTCGCCACCCGAAAAGGTTGTGAACCTATGCTCTTAAGGCTGTAGCTCAAAAAATATTTAAGATACTTACTTAAAATTTATGTATGTTATTTTTAAAAGTTATATGAATAATTTGTGTGTTATTTTTTCTATTGGAAAATGCCAAAAAAAACGATATTTTGAAAATCTCCTTCATTTGACTTTTACAACAACAAATGAAATATCAAAAAAACTATTATTGATTTATTCGTCAGGTATTCTAATCCCAATCGACGATAAATTTTCTACACATTTTTTAATAACGGAAGTGATGTTAAAAATACCAGTGTTCTACATATAATACCATAATTCTGGTATTGCAATTTTATGTATCAATACGACCAATTCACATTCGTTTGCGACAGAATCTCGGACATTTTTTAATAGGGACAAGGTCGACAAGTCAATTTCTTCGAAATGCCGAGAATACTACTGGCGAAAGTTGTTATTAATTCTGCTTACATAAGAAACCAATCGTTTTGTGTATGACTGATTTTTTCGAGATTTATTTCAAGAGGCCCTCGTAACTGAATTACGTATTTTTTTATGCATATATAAATGTATCAGTGCCCGCCGAACAGTCGATTGCGTAGCTGTTCTTTGTGAATCGCGATTATGTACAAATGTGCAAATGAAGAATCACGCTGCATTGCCATATCGAAAAAAACTTTATGGAAAGTTAGTTAGTAAACATACATTACATAAAATGAAAATCAAATCTGTACGGCAAATTCTATTGTTTATAAAACAGCATACTTATTTACTTCATAAATCTTATATTTTTTACAGTTTATCCTTGACAGTTTGTTGAGTTATTATAATAAGCGTTGTAACATCCATCTGTATTTTCTATACCTTTAATATAATATAAGGTATGTATAATAAAAATGCACAATGTATCAAACTTATTTCTCAATTATCATGTATAAACAGGATCATTTTTTTTTCGGCTAATGACTTCCAGCTAGTAGTAATAATTATTAGAGACACAATTATTGTTTACATCATTATATTTAACTATTGATGCTCAATTTCTTCTTGTCAGCCTACTCCACTGAATAAAGTTCAATAGAAATAGCCAGTGGTGGGTTGCCAAAATTTTAACAAGGGGCTCGGTTAACCTGAGAGATATTCGCGGTGCTCCAGATAAGGGGTGGGTTTTTTTATCACTCTTATAGGTGATTCGCAATAATTATGAAATCAATCGAATGTTAATTAATATGCTTTTATCATGTGTAATAATGTTGAGGTATACAAACAACCAGTATCTTTATTATCATAGTAAATCAAATTCTTTTCTTTCATAGGAGTTTTGCTTAGAATCTTAGATCCAACATTGATTCTATTATTCGAGAAGAAACTCAAACTTCTTTTTAACTTTTATTTTATCATACTCATAAATTAACTTGTTAAATGGTGTTTTTTTTATGAAAATATGTTAGATTTTTTTAATTCTAAGAATATCATCCAAATACAATAAAAATAACACTTGAAATAAAATATTTAAATATGCATAGTTAAGGAAGATCGATCATAATATTAAAAACGTAGTGACATAAAAAAATACAAATTTTACAAACATTTCAAAAATGTATTTAATTAAATTTCATTGATACGCAGAAAGATTACAAACATAATATATTCGACATCAGGTAAGCTTTAAATTTATGTTTATGAAGTCTTTGACCTTTTCAAATATGTATCTCGTTTTGTTTCAGCGGTGATATCAAAAAATTATAATTACTACCATTATGTGAATATCCACCCAATTCGTTGATTGATATTATATCTAGGAACTAGGAAGGCAGTATCATAAATATCTATATACATTATTGATTGAACAATAAAGATGCTGATATGAACGCCAGGTAATAGCTGTGATGGAAGAACTATTTGCATGGTCCACTGGTGTATCCAGTAATAGCTCACGTACGACTTTCTCAAATATCCAAGAAATACTCAGCCTCTGAACAATCTTTATTAAAAATTTCTGTACGAGTTATATATTACTGATTATGTAGCCGAAGTGTAAATATTCAAAGCATTCATCCAACTTGTGTGGTTAAGGGTCCGACACTCTTAGTGGATTACATCAGTTATACATTCAAGGAAGGATTTACGCATAAGCCAATAAGTTTTCAAATAAACAACCAGCGGCGTAGCCACCGCATAGCAGAGTCATACAATGCGTGAAAACCCGGAGAAAGGGAGGGCCTAAATTTCTACACAATCAATATAGCAAGTTGTGTGGGGAGGCCTTGCGTGGCGTTTGCATGAGGGCCCCAAATATTAGTTACGCCACTGTAAACAACCAATATTGTGGTTCTTCATTTGAAGTCGATAATAAACTCCATCTATATCATGGGTTCCATGGGCAGCCTTTCGACCTTTGCAAGTGACCTAATACTGAAATCAGTGGTAGGGTTCTACTAACACCGTATGTGCTAAGTTATCATAAGAATAGTGGTAATTCAAATCATAAAATAGTTTTTACGAAAGAAACAAAATGGATAGATAGTTAAATACACTCTCAATTCTTGTTTTAAAGCATCAGGCGAGCGACTAGGAATAGCTACGCGGTCGACCAGTCGACCGCGTTCGACGTCTTGACCACCGTTGCTCTATATTCATTGCATTAGGACCGGATGTGGATACATATTTATTATAATCTACTTTTCCGTGTTAATGTTGCACTATTTTCAAATTACGTTTTATATTTATTTAAGAAAATAACTATTGACGTCATAATTTATATTGATTCATTTTTAAGCTTCACTGAAGGCGGTTTTAAAAATATTGACAGTGGTGATTGGTTCACCGGTCCACAAATTCTAGTATCGCTACTGATACATTCATTAACAAGGATTTCCTTGTTTTATTTTCGTTTCTACTTGTCACTGCTCTAACTTAAAATGCTTCGTTTTGTTTTGTGATTTTTATCACGAATTCATTTCATGCGACCGCATTAGTGATAACAAGGAAGTCATACACTTAAATTATAATAAAGTGTAAATTGTGAGTAATTAACAAACTGGTATCATAAAATTATTTTTCGAAATAGAATTGTATTCTTCTATGTTGAAATTTTAGCATAATAGATAATTTGGCATTCTTGCACATTTTAAATATGAAAGCAAAAGAGCCAATGCAATTTTTAAAATAATATGAATGTTTATAATTTTTTTCTTGCTGCATATCTATATTTTAAAAAGATCCGTGATAACTTTAAAGTCGATGAATATTGAATTCAGTATAGTATTCTGTTTCTATTTTACAGCAAAAAATATTAATCCTTGTAACACAGAATGAATTAAAAATATATATATTTTGTATTATACACCTGCCAATTGAACTTAATATGTACTGTAAATAACCTAAGATGGTATTATCATTTAATGTGTATATTCAAGTTAATTCTAGTGTGTTTTGTAATAAAACAAAACCTTGCATATTGCCCATGATAAAACAATACCACGCATTCCACAAAAATCAGTTTTTGATAAAATCAGTTTCACAATGAAAAAACACATGATCCAGCAAAATCTCGAATCATAAAAAATATTTTAACCACTTGTTTTTTCAACTTGATGCAATGTGATTAATCGTCTTTATTGTAACTATTATTTACCCACTTAAACAGAGTAAGTAATGTGATTATTTTATTACAATTTGTTTGGTTTATGATAAAAAAAATTAAATGAAGAAATACGAAAACAAACTGAATTTATGCAATGATACAGACGAACGAGTTTTTTCCGTCTTCTGTATAATTTATGTCGTGTAGAATATGAATTATTGTTTTATAATGATCGATATGGTAACTGTATATCGATAACATGATCACTAGTAGTGCATTTCTCGTTGACACTTTTAATGATTAGGTATTCAAACTAATGTACTTACCACGAATACTAAATTGAACAAAAACAGCATGTACTTGACGCACGACGTTATAAATGATAGGCTACCCATTTTCTTGTTTTTTTTATCACTATTTCGTATTAAAGAAACACGTTTAACACAGCACCTGAACAAACGCTGCCACTCCGATCATTGTCGTCACAATAATACTAAATAATTATAATACTGACTGTGTTAGTGGTGGTGCGATTTATCAACGCTACCGTAGTATCGATATCGATACCTTTTTGCCATCGATAATACCACAATACTTGCGTGTATTTACGTTGTATTCACAAGTTCAATTTTTATTTTTTAAAAAGATTCACTGATTAATTTAATGCTTTTTAAGGATATGTGTGCAAAAAAAAAGCGTTAAGTCTTAATAATTTAAAAATGAATTGAGTTTATCATAATAACTACAATGCATATATGTATGTATAGAAAAGATAGAGTTCCATTCAAAACAGGGTTGATGAATTAGTGTATTTCACGTTGAAATATCACATTAAACATATAATTTTATGCAAATGCATATCTTTTTTTGTTTCATGAAAAATACTGATTTTAGACTTAACAACTTTTTCCTTTCGCACACATATTTATCCTATGCATAATCTCATTTCGAGGTTCAACCACTTTAATTTCAACTGAAGTCGAGAGTAAATATTGGTAAATGGCGACAATATTATGGGTTTAATTATTCAAGCAACAACTTTTGCACATAACAAAACATTAAAACATTAATTTTCATTCATAAAAGGAGTCGGTCGTTTTCTTAGAACTCCGACTCCACAGTTTTGAATTGGTAACCGATAATTTCATATTGAAGAACGTACGCACAGTATTCCTATTGGCAAAATGAGAACTCAGGAACTAATTGTTTCATACTAATTTCTTTGGTGTTTTTAGTACAATACAACTCAATAATAAATAAAAGAAAACATATTATGGAATCTTAGGTTATTTGTTATGGGCATTATTTTTTTTTTACCATGTCCACTCCCAATGTGGAGCATATGGACTCCTAATGGATTTTATCTCAACATAAGTTTTTCTACGAGAACTGCTTGTTACTCAGTTGCTTAATCTCTCTTTTTCCAAAGAGAGTAGGAATAGAAGGATAGGGCTAGGACAGGACTAGTGGTTAGCTAATCGCTGTTGATATGCCCTGTGTATGAGATAGGATGGGTGGGAGGGGGGAATTCAAGACATCACATACATGCATGCCTTCGAACAGAAATTCATAAATCGATTAAAAAATCAATTTATAAAACTGTCCGTACTGGGCTTCGAACCCGTGACCTCCATAACCGAAGTCAACGACGTTGACCACTCGACCACACAGGTCATGAATAGTAATTACATATTATGTTCATTCAATTTCTCAAATTAAATTACCGTGCTGAGAAACTATTCCATCTTTTTTCCTATTGCCGGGTATAGTAGTATTTTTTAAAGGAGGAAAATTCCTTAATAGCTTTCATATCCTGGGGAAATAATTTAAATTAAAACTTCTCATTAAAGTCAATGTTTTTTTGTATATAAAAAAATATTATTATAGTTGTTGATACTATTTTTTCATCAACAAAGGACGGGTCATTTTTTTCTGTGTCGATGCTAACTTTAGCAATTTATATTGTTATTTTATTTACTTATCTAATGTAGAAAAAAATATTTTAGCACCTGAAAAACTTTATTTAAAGTGAGTGAAAAAATCAATGCAAGAACGTGTATTAAGGAGTATAGTGTAATATAATCAGCATCGCAGTGTATAATATATTAATCAGAAAGTACCTAATATCAACGTTACATTTGAAGAGGTTTCTGTTAGTTTTTGAAGTGGCGGGTAGTTTCATAATCTTGAAAATTCGAAAAAAGCCCGCGCATTTACAATATTCGATTCCAGTATTGTTACATTTATTTTAGTATCGGTACCTTATTTTTTCTGTCTATACACATCTCTAATACTTTCACACTTATTCTTATCACACCGACAACTTGCAATTTTATTTGTAAACTCCATCTTCTGATTCGCTGATGTGCGCTTTTTTTCAAAAACATAATATTTGAGTGATTACGGTCATTAATGTTGTTATATTTATTCCGCAGCAATACGACCCCACAACACATTGCCCCGCAAAGTTTATACCAAAAATATCGTTTTTTAGCTAATCACGAATACAATTTTCAAATATTGTATCGAAACCAAAAGTAACATTATGTTTTTACGAGTCGTTGGTAACAAATTCATTTTATGATAAGGCTAATTAAAAAAGATTTTTCTTTTTCATTGATGGTTAACCGTCAATAATTCATGTTGGAGAATCATTATATTTAAAACAAAACATGTGACCATCTAGAAATTTTTAAATGACTTTTTTTACAAAAGTTCAAGTTTTATATATTTTTAATAATTTTTGGTGATATTTATCCATTTCATCCTGTTGAATATTTTTTTTCGAAATTGAATATTAGGTTTGATTGAAATGAATTAACTTACTTTAAGACGTTCGCTGTCAATTCTTGATATAAAGGCATTATATTTTTAAAAAAAACACACACACACCCTTTTTGTACTATTTCTACATGATGTGTTATAATAAAGTAACTAAAGAAAAAGTTTTTGTTTGAGCAAGCCACTGTTGCCTTTTCCGCCCTACACAGTAAACGTTTTGTGGAATAGTATATCGACTGAGATGTTTTTCAAAAAATATTTAACAAGGTTTTTAATGAAAACGGTGAAATAATATTTATTACTTTGTCATGACGCTGTATTGGAATAAGAACCATTCACTACACATAAGATACAAAATACAACTTTATACATACAAACCACATAAGAAATCAATGTAATAATACAAAAAAATAATATCACCCACTGCAATAATAAAAATCGGTAGACACATATATTTCGACAATAGCTTACCTGCGATCAGTATGATTCGGTTTATTATAAATATTTTAATAATCGAAATATATTGACTTCTGTAATTAATAGTTTGCGATCGTATGGGAAAATTGTAATGAATTTTTTGCATCAATGATATCATTTAAGATTTCGACTGAAGGTGCTTGGTGGAATTTCAATATTAAATTTGAATCATTCAAATTATGTACACTCCCACAGATTTTGTCACTAACGACCCGGGTTTCGCCTTTCGGCATCTTCAGGCGTTCAAGCGCACGGATGAACTTGAACTGACAGTTCAAGTTCATCCGTGCGCTTGAACGCCTGAAGATGCCGAAAGGCGAAACCCGGGTCGTTAGTGACAAAATCTGTGGGAGTGTACATAATTTGAATGATTCAAATTTAACAATGATATCGATTAGCAGTTTATTTGCATTTGTCTGTTTTTATGTTTCAGTTCACATAAATATATTAACGAGTTGCAAAGTGTAGTTAATGTCTTTCGTAAAATATTGTTTTAATAGAATGGTATGAGCTCTACAAATGACCTGCTTCATACTTCTTACAATCTCTCTTGATTATGTTACATTGTATTACACAAAGTTGAATAGTGTTACTCATGTAAATTCAACAATAGCTGGAATTACTTGGAGGTGCACTTGTGTTTAAATAAAAGTTATCATTTACCTTTAGCTTTATATTTTAGAACAAGAGAAAATGTATGTAAACGTACGAGTTTATCTCGTATAAAAGCACACTGTGTAGTGTTCGTATTGTAAAATAATAAGGAACTTTTACAAACGTATTTACACGTATTTTTTTGGTTTTTTTACTGTTCCAGAGCTGCAAGTTTTTCAGATGCAAACATTCCCATGCTACGAATAGTTAGAATACCACTTTATTTCTGTTGAACATTCATAGATGTCACTACGTTTTAAAAAAACATCGATTTTTCCACTGAAGCATTTTCTTTACACTTTCAAATAAATGCTTGGCCATATCCTGTGGCGGTTGTACGTACTGGGCTAGGTGGGCTCAGCCCGTCCTGGAATTTTCAGCCGAAATGTGTAAAAACAAACAGCAATTCGGCCGCTTCGGAACGAAGAAAAACTCCATTGCTTATATGTAACTTAACTAACCTTTTACAAATTTGGGCTGGATGGGCCGGAATCAAACCGGTAATTTCAAATTTCAGTCCGTGCAGACCATAAATTCATGCCACCCTCTCCTCCATGCCAAACATACCACGTGGCCATATCATTTGCTAACGTTTTTGTATAAGATTGAATAAATAATAAAATAAAATATATTTTGGGATACGAGTCAATGGAATATGTGTGTATTAATATTCTGAATTAAATAGATTAATAAACTTAAAACTGAGATACGTGTTTGTTGAAAATTAGAAACGAGTTCTCGCACAACTACTTCTGTAAGATATCTGCATTAAAAGATAATAAATACGCTCCACAACATACTTGTTTAACCCTTTCCTTACAATGCAAAAAAAGCACTCGCTCCTGAGCTGTGTATCCGTTACACATCAGGCAAACGGGAGTGAATCATGAATCACTGGCCATAATATTATTCTCTTTGAACAAAAAATATGTATAACACCTAGTATATACCGTACATATATAGTTACGTTAACTATATTATAATATTTAGGTTCAGTGGCGAATTAAGCACATGAGAGGCCCTATTTTTAGAATAACATAAAAATGTTAAAAAATTACAAGTAAAATAGTAAAAATATACGAAAATCAAAACAGAAAGTTTATGGGTTGTATTATATAAGCTATTTTTGAATCTTCTAAGATTTGGAGGCCCCAAGCGCGCGCCTTATTTGCTCACAGGGTAATCCGCCACTGCACTAACGCATGTTTTCTCATCGTTATTTTTGCCAGACTGAGCAGCAGTAAATTTGACAAGCTGGAATTAATTATAATACTTATTCCAAGCGATGTGTGTTTTGTGACCTGAGGGTATTATGTATGATATGGTATCATTATCTCTGCTATCTTTATTGTTTCTATACATTATAACGATAAGATAAGGAGTAGTGTTAATACATATTAATAAATTAACGTCAGCGCCAACAATTAGTTTTTCAATACATTCCTTATCAACCGATCATAATATAAAAGAGGCATAAGTGATAGTGATACTATCTACAACTGCCTAGCCTCCCATACATGTTCTCTCCAGAAACGGAAGGTTAAGCAAATAAATGACAACCAGTTCTATAATCCATAAGGAGTACATATTATACTCAGTGTTGGATTACCCCATGATGAAGTGCACGAGCCTTGGGGGACCGAAACACGTGTCACTATTGGTGGCACAATAAGTAAAATGATCGAAGTTATTTTGAATTTTATATAAATTTTGTATTCAAATGAACTTCCACTAAGATACCACCGAAAATATGTAAACCATAAATTTATCTTACATGCTGACTTTTTTGTTTTTTTACGTGTAATTTTTTTAAGCTTTTATTTATTTTAGTGAGCCTGGGGTCTAATCCGCTCTTGCATATGTTCTACGGTCTGTTATAAGGAATATGACTTCAGAGGAAATATTGAACAAATATTCTTATTCTTTTTTGCGTTTTTGTTCACTAGCTTAATTAAGAGCAACTTTCAAATGAAACTGTGATTGATTTACAAACAGGAGATAGTGGTATTGAATTATTTTTTTCATTCCTTTTTAACATAGTTTTTGAAATATGTATATGTTGATATTTTTGATCAGTATGGCTAAAAAAAATACTGAATAAATCACCGTTTAAGGGTGCCACTGGCGTCGTCGTCCAGCTTTTACACCATTTAGTGAATAATATAAAATATAATACATAGTATTTTAACACTTTCTACTCATATGAGATTTATTCAATACTAATAGACTACTCTGGGTACAGATTATCAGCAAATTGAACAAAAATCAAACATATTTTTGAGACAATCTGTTAAGCTGACCATAATAAAAAGTATCTTGTACATGATATATTGAAATATATTGAACTATTCGCCATTGATCTCATATACAAATAATGATTGGTAAATACATATTTTAGGAACATGAAATAAAAAATAATAAAAAGCTTTGAAGAACTTTAAATTTTGATGCAGCGATCCAGGTTATATAAGAAAAATACACATTAAAAAAATTGGAATGATTTTATTATAAATACTTATATACTCACAGATTCTTAAAAAAATTCCAATAGTCATCGGTTTTTAAAAAGGATTTTTTTCCGGTCGACAAAAATTTATAATCAAATTTTGACTAGAGTTAGGTTGAAGTCGTGTATTGATTTTGTTATCCACATTATCTTAGAATTAATTAAGTAGGTACGTATATAAATATAATTATTTTTAACAATTAAATTAGTATATATAAGCCCATCTGACTATTTTACACTCGTGTTTTATTTATAAATAAAAATGAATTATTTCTGAAATACGCAGAAAATGATCTGTGAATGCACTTTCAGTGAATGGAGAGAGGTAAAAATAAAATTGTATGCTGCACTTGTTGATAATTTTCTCAAATATGTAGTTTCCTCTTACTCTGGTTTACTCAGGGCCGGCGCTACCATACAGGCGAAATAGGCAATCGCCTAGGGCGCATATCATTAAGGGGCGCATAAATATTCTAATAACAAATAATAGTTCATACTTGTATCTGTTCGTTATAATTATGTATCGTATTATATATACTTCGAAAAGGGTAGGTTGAGCGCCTGACTAACAAACAGTTCTCGTAAAAATCTTCTTTTGAGATACCTCCATTAGGAGGCCATGTGATTCACATTGAGAGTGGACATGCATATTTAAAAAAATATTCCACAGTTTGTTAAAAAGGGGGCGCGCCAATAACCGTTGCCTAGGGCGCCAAATAACCTCGCGCCGGTACTGGGCTTACTTCACATAACATAAAAGAAAAGCTAGTTTTTGGTACATATATTTTTACCATATTTTATTAAACTCTGTTGTACTGGTCTAGCAAGAATCAAATCGATTTACTTACAAGATAGTGAAAATTAATATGAATATTATTTACAAAGTTAGCTAACAATAATTTTGAAAATGCAAATTTTAAATAAAGGCATTCCTTAAAAAATAGTTTTTAAAATTAAATATTAAATTGATATCGCCCAATTGATTGCAATACCGTACGAACACATTATCGAAAGTGGTATTTCGTATTAAAAACCGGTAAAGCAAATAACTATACAGTATTACAAAAAATACGATCAATTGCGATCGTAATACTGGGAGAGTAAATCAAAATAGGTATTTTGATTTTTCGTGTAAAATACCGCCATTAAAAAATAGTATATATCATAAACATGAACGGGTGATTTTTATAAAACCTTACTTGGTAGTTTTATTTTTATTATTAAATTATGAAATTTCAAATTTCGTCCTTTTCGCTAGGTGGCATGCAAAAACGACACCCACGCCCTGAAACAAAACAAAATTTACACATATAAAAATATATTTGGCATCGGTTATAGATATCTTATTTCTCATAATTTATCACTGATCCTAGCTTATTTTTTTACCCTTTATTGAATATTTTTTTCGGTCACATTATATTTCAGTAGGTATTTGTTCGATATTTAAAAAAATGTTCACTATTCTCATTTTATTTATTAGTTGTATTTGTTGTTTTTTGCAGGGCTGTTAAGTCGGAGTCGGAGTCGTGGAGCCGTACTGTTTTAGCTTGAGTCGGACTCGAAAAAAACTAATAAATTTGTGTCCTTAAAGAAAATGTATTCAAAACTCTATGGTAAAAAGTGACAACACTTTATGCTGCTTAATCTAACAGAATAATTAATGCCGTGTTTTAAGCTAAAGTCAGCGTCGTTTTATTTCCTAACGACTCCACAGTTGTGGTTTTTTGTTTCATAATTGAATCGATGATGATTATTTTCACATGTTGACGCATTGACTTCCGGGCCCGTATCTTTACGTAACAAGTTATTTATGAATTGGAATCCCGAACACGTGTTTTTACATTATATGTTTTCATTCAAATATAGTATTCTGAAGCAGATGTTTAGAATTGTCAACTAAAATAGTATCCGATCGACTAAAAATCCGCTACTTAAATTAATTAGAAATCTGCTGTGTCCATCAAGAAAAATGTCGAGGGATGAAAAATGTTTTGACACCAATATCAGCAACAAAAAATAAATGTGCCATATACAACATGCCAGGTGTTACCACAACATAAAGTCTCGGCTTTTGTGAAACTCGGCTCATTTAAACTTAATTAATATATAAATTTATTTATAAAAAAATACTTGCGGCACAATATAGTTCATGGAGTGTGTAATTTATTTACGAGCACAATCTATCATAGTTCATGATGAAAAAATAGAAGTGAGTTATTAAAGAAAAATCGCGAAACAACCACTATTATAAATTGAAAATTATGTTTGTATAAGAAATTGGGGGGCGGCAAACTTAAGGACCACCCCGGGTGACAAAACACCTAACTGCGCCACTGCGGTGACCACAGATAGCAATATACATGTAATATATTATTATACTGATATCAAAAATGTGTGTATTACCTGTAATATGCCGATTAAAATTCCAGTGGCTCCCAAGCTAGCCGCGTGAGAGCGAATAAAATCTGACAATGAATTAATGCAACCTTCTTTATAGGCATTTTTTGATTCGGTTGTGCAATTTGCAGATTGTATGGCTCCAATTTGTGGCTTACAGCAAGACATTGGAAGGCTACCATTGATGAACGCTGGGTTCGGGATAGTCATATTACGTTCCCAATCTGTATTATTCTTCACTCCGCAACATTCAAGCTGAAACATATATGGTGAAATTAAAGTGCACAAAATGATGATTTTATTTAAAAACTAATAACTTTGTTCTTTCCCTGTTATAACGGAGTTCTTAAAGATGTATTTAATGGTAGATTTCAAGAATTGGGTGCCATATATCGTAGTGTAGTTTTCGATATTGTTAAAAGTTCATCAATATTCACAATATGGAAAACACTAAACTTTTTAAACTGTAATAAATTATTATATATGGAATATGCTTACATCAGTTTGCATAGTATCCCACAACAACGTAATCTCATATGTTTTATTATATTCTGGTAATGATCCCAACAGGTTTTTCGAAAGTAAGTCATAAGTATTTCCTCTTAGGACATAACCACTTATTCCAGCTGATATTTCCAGAATAAATACTAATATCATTAGCACAGCGAACTGAAAAGGAAGAGAAAACATGATTATTAAATCGATACTATAAATATTCATTCGCAATCTAGGTATGTCCTACATAGGCGTCGAATCGACACAACGATATTATATTATAGGGCTTCTCTACATTAAAAGCAAATTGTTTTGTATGTATTTTTTAAAATCTAAAATTACATTGTCCTTTTTTGATAATATACAGTAAGTAAAAAAAAACCACCAGTAATTAAATTTTCGCTACCTCTTGTGGCCTAGCCATAATTAATTTAATTTTTTTCAGAGATCTTGGGCATGTGCTAGCGATGCCTTTTCTTGTTGAGTTGATCTCAAGTAACATTAAAAATATAAGTGCCATGGCTTTTATTAGCTGCAAATTGCAATGTATTTTTTTATGCCTATTATTAATTATACTATATTTATTAACTTTTGGTTTTTTTACTCGTCTGTTCAGAATGTTAGAAAAGTGATTTTTGTAGTCACTTTAAATAAACAATTAATTATCCATTGATGAGTGAAATAGTTTTGTAATAACAATTACCCATTCGCTTTATTCAGTTTTTCCCATTTATTAGATACAGTCAGACTTAGGAGGGGTGGGGGGTGATACGGCTGCAAGCCCCTCAGCCGCTAGCTTCATTACAGTATGGACGCTTATCTGTCGTTTGCTGGGCTGACACGGTTTGCAATACCGGTATTACCAAAACTGGGTTCCCGGTATTTCGGCTGTTTTTTTTCAATACTGAAATACCAGTTCTGAAAAATGCTCAGCACTGGCATTTCGATATTGAAAATGAAGCAACGATTGTTCATTCAACAAGCGAGATTAACAAGATCCAGCTGATGAATTACCAATTTTAGGTCATATTTTAATTCAGACCAACATATAATTTTAGATAAAGATAAATCTTTTGGTCGAGTGCTCAACTTCGTTGATTTCGGTTGCTATACTAACGAACTCGACTCTCAGTACATACGAACAGTTTGAGCAAAATTGTTTTCTCAGTAAATTAATTATATCCGAAGGCAAATTCAAATTCCCTCCCAACTCATATGATCCTAAAAGCGGGGCGAGAGCGATAAGCTGGTCACTAGTCCTGTCCCGGATCATACTATCCTTACTCTATTTTCTTCGAAAAATAGACGTGCAACCGAGAAACAAGATGTTACTGGTTCAAATCAAGTTTTAGATATTGATTTCTTTATCTGTTATTGCGGTCCAGATTGTCCGTAATTTTGTGTTATTTGTTTATTTTTTTTCTAATTCATTTTTTCAGTATTGCAGTATCTATTTACTGTTACACCTTTCCAGACTGGAGACGATATGTGGCAAAAAATAAAATAACATAGTGCAATAACGCACTATGGAATATCATCATAACATCACTTGTAAAAAAAATATGTCAAGAGAATTTTTCATCCAAAAATAAAATCTTATCCTTTGAACTTACGCTTCGTCTACTTATTTTCAAATCATTTTCGGTTGTCAAAGTAGTATTAATATTTTTTTGTATATCTTCTTGATTTTATGTTAATACGTTTATCAACATAGATTTTTCACAGCTGCAAAAGATCTTTTTTTGAATATGTGTTAATAGCATGGATTTGTATGTCTAATCGAATATGATAAGAGTAATGCAATGTGTAATATTTTTTTTTAATTACAAGATTATTTTCATTTTAGATAAACTAAATATTTAGCAAATTTTAATACGTACGTGCTTAAAAATAATCTTTTTAAATCCATATTTAATTATTGAGAGCATTCGTATTTTAAAATTAAACTATATACTTAACACATATAACATAACATACATACCCTGTGTAATATTTGCCACGTTAACCGCGGTTTTACAAACCGCGTGGCTTATTAAAAAGTCATCCCGCGCGTTTACCGATGACTTGTGGTATATTAATTAATAGTAACAAAAAAAACATTATTTACCGTGAGAGTCATGCAATAACTTTCTTTAATTGCTCCGCAACATCCGAAAAACGCGACGATGAATATTATCACTCCTATTGCAATAAGTAGGGCTGGGATTGAGGTATAAGCTCCATCCAGGACTGGCGAATAAGAGTGATAATTAGCTGCAACCGCTGCTCCCACTGCTATTATTATAATACCAGTTATCTGAAATAGATAGAAAAAATATTTTAAAATGATAGAATGATATTTTTCAGTTAATAATTCGAAAACGTAAATATTATCAAAGCGAAAACTGTTCCGTAGTCATTTATAATTACAAATTACCATTGTTCGGTCAATAAATCAGATCTGCCATTTACATGAGCATAAAAACTTAACAATAAAATACATTTTTTCCAATTTTAATTAGGTATTGCTCAAAAATAAAACAGCAAAATAAGCCCTACTGCTCATTTTGGGTGGCAATTACTGAAAATTTCAAGATTTTATTAATTTTGGATATTTTTTCGCAAATCCTATCACCTCTACAGGCAAAAATATGTCTGCCAAAATAGCAATAAATTTAGAAATCAGCAATGTAAAATTCTTAGACATAGAAATGATATCATAAATATAAAAAGCGATATAATTTTAATATAACTTTAGATCTTTAGGATGATAAAAATTATGGAATTCAGTTGAGTGGTACTTTTTAAGTGCACTAAACAACTCAAAACTATAAAAGACGCAAAAAAAATCAATGAAAAACAGAAAATTCAGATTATGTGCATAATGTTGACAACAATAGCGTTTTTTGATACCACAGAAATTTAAAAATAGACACGCAATTCGATTTAACGAATGAGTTTTAATGTTTTAATGAATGGATAAGTGTGTATTGTAGAGGTCTGCCCGAGCCCGGTCCGCGGGCCGGGCCGGGTAAGCGCAAATGAGGGCTCGGGCCGGGCTCGGGTAAGGAATTTATTTCTTCAGAAAAATATTTCAGACTATGTTCGTGTCATAAGTCAGCCATGATTATTTTGTCTATTACCAGTTCTGTAGAGAATCGTCAATTGTTGTAAATTTGTAAAAAAATCGGGTTTTTTCAGGCTGAGGAGTATAAATCTGGGCTTCGGGTCGGGCTCGGGTAATAAGTGTGGCATTAGACTCGGGCCCGGGCCGGGTCGGGCCTGATTCTTTTGGGCTCGGACCGGGTAATTTTTAAAAATTTCAGCCCGTGCAAACCTCTAGTGTATTGTCTTTACCGTATGCTCTTAACTCCCAAAAAGACATTATGATATTGAGCTTTTTTCAAAAACTTTTGTTACAAAGTTTGCCAACTACTGTAATATACAATAAATAAAATAACGTATTGCTATCCTTGCATTTCAAATTATAATATATAGTTCTTTTGTTTCTAAGTTATTAGTTTTGACTTTCGAACATATTAATCAGTCAACAATGAAAATTAACGACTGTAAATACCTGTACTTGTTATACTTTGAATTGAAATTGCCTGTAACACAATGAGTGCTCTTAAACAACTTACAACTGTGCCTAATATAAACATGTTGATAATTTAAATAAAACGCAAAATATCAACGTTAAATTCACTCTCAGGTTGATAAAAAAATATATTATTCAAAGAGGGTATACTGTATAAGTTAAATTTAATCTAGCTCTCGTGAAATTCGGTTATATTTAATCACAGTATAGCGTGTGATTTATTTATCAATTTTATGTGAAGATCACCATGGATTGATCAGTAATTTCCAATCAGATGATTCAGAATAGATTTAACGACAACAATAATTTATTGATGTACTTATTGGTTTAACTATTTCATATACGAATTGCGATATTACATATTAAACAAGAGATAGACAATTGGAGAAAAATAAATTAATGAAACGCATGTTTATCGGAATGTATTTAATAAAAGAACGACGACTTAATTGTTACGGAAGTTATATATTAAATTGTAATATAACTATTCTCTTTAAAATAAGTAAAACAAAGTATGTAGCTATAAAGGCAGTGGTGTAGTGGGGGGAGGGCACGTGGGGTCGGCGATCTCATACTTTTTGTAAACGATTTAGAAATTTTGTAACAAACATTTTTTTTTACGTAAATGTAATAACATGATTTTGATGAATACTGGCCCTATTCTCGTTGAATATTTTTATTATTTAAATAATTTTCACGCGCTTATATTATATATTCGCAAAATCACCATGAACGTTTATAAAAATCTTAAAATCAAACAAAGTTGTTTAAACATGAGATATCGAGTTAATGACGAACCTCAAAATATGTTTATATTGTGTATTAATCATTTCAAAGAATTTTTCGTATCAGCAATGACGATATAAAATGTTTCAATAGATACTTGCCGATTAATCAATCTTATAATATTTCATTTAGATAAAAAGTGTTAATCATAAAAAGTATGCCTATATTCTATATTCATTGAAATTAATGCGATACCTTGTTTTTCCCTTAACATACAATATTTCGAATGATATACTATTTATCTTCTAAAATCTATAAAATGAAAATTAAATTTTACTTTTCTGCTAATAATTTGTAATGTCAAATAAACTAAATTTTGGCCAATCGATAAAATAGAGCACATTTCAATCATATAGTTATTGATGTTCATCTGTTCATAGTTTTGAATTTCTAGAATTTTCTATGCCATTGAATTACTATATAATGCCAATACTCAAAAGATGACGACGATTTTCTATATTCAAGATTTGTACTATAATAAAAGAGCTCAACCTCAAAATACTGTCACTACACTGTAGCTAAGATTGAGATGAAAAAAAATATAATATACATGTTGCAATACGAGTAAAAATGTGTGCAAATTCAAGTCACACGTATCATTTCTACCTGCCTACACAACGAGCGATTATTCAAAGATAAAAATATCATTCCATTATCATCGTTCTTTGGAAAATTTATATATCCTTCACAAACACACAACCGATAATATAGCCGTGAGTGGTGCGATAAATGTACAATAAAATATTAGTGGAACATAAAAAAGTAATAATATTCATATCTACTCACCACGAAAAATAAATTGAAAATGAACATCATGTATTTTATACATGATGTTATAATTGACAGCCTGCCCATATTGGTTTTTTTTTTGTCGCGTTTCGTACTTAAGCGGAAAAACGTTACGACTCAACACCCGATCAAGCACTACTACTCAATGCCAGTGCAATAATAATAACAATGGTCATTATCTTATCGCTAACGGATAAAGTTTTATTAAATTATCAGTGTATTTATTGGCTTTTTCTTATTAGATTTTTTTTTAATAATAACTACTTCTGCAAGCTGTACATCGCAGTGGCCCGTGACTGGTTGGTTTTTTTTTTTGGGGATGAAAGGGGTGTAACATATTTGTTCCATTGCAGCTTCTTTCGTTTGAATAAATTATATCTTTTCCCATAAAAACTGCGTTTCTATCCGTTTTTTTTCGAATGCAATTATGTCTGTGATATCTTAATTACCCATTCGATCTTCTAAAAAACGGGCGTAGAGAGAGGCGGTATCCAATCCCAGAGCCTTTTTGTGATCCCAGGATTTTGGGATTGACTATTTTTCAATCCCGGGATTGAGCACTCAACATGAAATCGTGTATAAATTGAGATTTGAAATTGACAAACAAACCTTTTGGTCTACGTTCCAATTTCAAATTTCGAAAACCCAGGAATTTACCGATCTGCCCAAATGTTCAGCGTGACTCGTTTTTTTTTCACGATCCTGGGATTTCGGGATGACAAAATTGGACGGGATATCGGGATTGGAAAGCCTAGTAGTCACTTGATAATAGTCATGCCATCAATGCATGAGCGCCCAGCAAAAAAGGGGGGTCAAATTTCTACATACTCAATATAACAAATTGCGTGGGGGGAGCAGTGGCGGATTAAGCACATGAAGCCCTGTTTTTCGGAAAACATAAAAACGACAGAAAATTATGTGTAAGATAATTGAAATCTGAACATAAAGTAAATGGGTTATATAACTTAAGCTCTTTTTGAGGCCCCAAGCGCACGCCCCTTTTGCCTAAAGGATAATCCGCCACTGGGGGGAGGCTTACGTCACGTTAACATGGAGGCCCCAAATATCTAGCTACGCAACAGGTCCATCGAATTACCACATATGCTCGTGCCAGGGGCCTCAGAATCCTAAGGGATACATAGCCCATCGATGTTTATTCAGTTTGCAATATTTATTTTTATTTCTCGTGGAATTCTTAAAGTATCGCAACAACTGTTTTTGTTGTATAAATAATAATAGCAATATTTTTAAATTTATGCTTTCATTCGAACGACTTCGGCATTATATAATAATGAGATACTTTAAGTAGAATAAATAATAAAAAGAGAAAAAAAATTTATGTAGGTACGTAATATGGAATTATCAAATAAATTTTGCGACGGTTTTTTTTTCATTTTAAAACAGGCCCTACAGATTATATTACGCTTAGGGTCGCCCTAGTGCTTAATCTGTCACTGGTTCTGTCCTAGCCTCGCCTTTCTATCCTTACCATTTCCAAAATAGACAAATTAACCAACTGACTAACAAGCAAGCCTCGTATAATATTTTTTATTGGGATGCTCTATTAGGAGTAAAGATTCCAATAGAATATTTTCCCTTCTTTGGGTATTAGATATTCTAAAATATTTGACAAATTATTCTTATAATATTGGTTCATAACATGAATGCATTATAAATATTAAAACCAGGGCTGTGGAGTCGAAGTCGTGAAAAATGAGGGGCTCGATTTTTTTTTGAAAAATATATAAAATATATTTGTATTTAAACAAAATAGTCAATAGTGTTAACATTTCATGCTTGGCTGACTAAAGATTATCTGATGGTATACATATATATAAGTTAAAATGAAATTATTTAAAAAAAATCCTCGGAGTCGGAGTAGGAGTCCTCATTTTTCATGCGACTCCACAGCCCTGATTAAAACACTGGAGTTGCAAAAAATTACATTCGGCATCGCACTATATCTTGATATGAAAAAAATAATAATTGCCATAATAGTTGGTATCTATTGTGTTAAAAATTAATAGGTTCCAACAGAAATATAAAAAAAATGAGATGAAATTCATATATTGTATTATTCGAATATTCAAATAATAAAAGGTTTTAATATTCGATGTTAGAATATCTGTGTTATCTACAATGCATATTTGGTATACCTATGTAATTATAAGAAGTTCTTATTTTCCACATTGCAAGCAAACTTTGTTTTAAAATAAACAAAAGGTTTCTGTTACAGCGAATCATTATAAGGGCTCCTGGTTTCTCGCTGCTAGCATAGAGCACATTATGAACATTCACAAAAAAAATGTAATTTAATTGTCATGCATCAATACTTTTTCTGTGATCTCTAGCTACATGTGTACCATCTGTATCTATGAATCATCGATAGTCAATATCTATTGTTTTTCAAGCCTGAAAAATTTGATAAGATAAGCTTAATTAATACTAATAAGATAACAAAAATTGATGAGAGATAGATGAGTAGCTTGCTAAAAATAGTCTATTTACAGAAAGAAGTTAAAATGACTACCAAATGTGAATATGTGTTTTAGAGGGACAACTAGATATCGTAAATCAATACCCACTCTATTACTGGATAACATGTTTAGGTATATACAAATCAATAAAAACATCATGTAATTTAAATACGTGTTATACAAGGTTCCTTTGAGGTCTGTGGCGCAGCGGTCAACGTTATTGGAGTCTCGATACAAATAGCATTTTTTAAAAATCAACAAACAATTCTCATTGAAAACATTAGGAAGCCTTATGCTCCCCATTGTGAGAGAATATGGATAAAAAATACAATGTTCAAAGTTGAACGTTTAACTATTACATTGTTGTGTCACGTAAAATATGTAGACAAACATCACTTTTTCATCATGAATTGATAGGTGTATTTAAAATTTCTCCTAGCTATTCTTTGTAAAATCTAAATTTCTCTAACATTTCTACAGCATCTTAAATATTTATTATGATTGCAATCAAAGGGATGATCAAATCACACATGCATTATTTGTGCTATTTTTTTAAATCAAGTACACGAGTTGTTGAATTTGTGGTGTAGGTGTATTGTGATATACAATGGCTGCCTGTATTAGTTGAACATCAAAAGATTTCACAAAAAAATGTATAAATGTGATATAGTACAAATCAGCAAATAAATAAAAAAAAAACATACTGAATGATGAGTATTTATTGTATTAATAAAATTAGAAGAAAAAAATACACTTAAAATTAAAACAGTTCTGGCAATAAAGTAAGTTTTCAGATTAATAACAATTAGTCAAAAAAACTATGGCAAAGCAGGAACAAAATAAAAAAAAAATTGCATATTTTTGACAATCTTCAATAACGATTGAAAAGCATTTTTTCAAAACAAAACTGCAACAGATTCAAAATATTAAAATGTGTGATAATAAACTCTAATATAATGGTTGCCAATTGGTTGTTTATAAGAAAATTGTGGTGGTTTGCAGTTGTTACAGTGACGTTGAAGGCAAGAATCCATAAAAAAAAAACCTTACTGCATAAAATAGCCGATATATTTATTTTTTTAGTTAAATATGCATAATTTTTATGTAATTTCTTTTATGAGATAAAATTGAAAATTTAGTGGTATATGAGATCCAAATGGTTGAAGATCGCTGCAGATCAAAGTGATAGTTGTTGAGGGAAAAACATAGTTCAAATATAACCTTTTTGTTGAGGTTCATTCTTTTGTTAACATTAAGATATGTAGGAATTCAAAAAATACTATAAGTGAAGTTGCTACCAAGCGCAGCATGAGCGTTTTATGTATTTTTACAGATGTATAAAAAGTAGACAAATTTCATTCAAATTTTAATAGGTGAAAAATTTGATGACTTACGAAATTTGTTTTTTAACCAGCCATTGTTAATTGCATTTACAGTTGTGAAAGTTCAACTCCAATAAATTTAAATCAATCAATTTGTGTTAATTTATTATGTTTCAGTTATAGGCATTATATTTACAAAATATTATTTTTCCAACATAACTTAATCCCCTTGGAGATTAAAAAAAAAATTTAGAATTTTTATATCAACAAAAATCGAAAACCATGTAAATTTGTATTAGGTTGAGATATATCCGTGACTAGTTGGCGAAAGCAGATTTGCCATGTTTTTTCAATTCGCACGAGACACTTTTTAAATAACATTTTAAATAACATTTTGGCTTAATATATTATGACAGTACGTATTATTAGATGTGACAACTCAATGACAAATTTATTACTTTTTATAACGATTATTGATAGTTAAATCGTTGCATATTTTCAGAGCAACGTCCAACCTTTACTCGCTCTTGTTTAGTAGAAAAGAAGCAACATAATGGGGGGTATAGATAGATTCCCAATGCTGCAGACTCGATTTTTTGGACATAATATATATTGAGGGCATCAAGTCGAACGTTATCCACAAAAAAGTGATTTTCCTTTTTTCGTTCATATCATTGTTTCATTCTTGGCTACATGATAGTTAAACAATGTCATGTTCATCTTTTTTAGTTTCTTCAAAAAACACTAGTGAAGTTTAACATTGACTATATAAAGTTGTTTTTTAAGGTCGTACCTAAAAAATTTATCATCACAATAAGCAATATAAACATACAGCACACAATGAATTATAAAATATGAACATTAGGTTTTAAATTAACATCTGTTTTGTAAAGTGACAAAATAATAAAAAGCATTTTTGGGTCTTCTAAAAAGTTAGACTTTTGAAGATATTGTTGTTTGACTTTAAGCCCTCGATACGATATCCAATGTGCCAAAAAGAATTTTAGTATCTTTATAAACTATTTCAAATAGTAGAATCTATCTATAATCATTGAATATTTATTAAGTCTATTTTCACAAATATTATTACATAATAATCTGCGGAATACTCCATGAATAAAAGAGAATAGGGTATAGTGTTCTCTCTTTTTCTTCAAAAGAAAAGAAGTTTTAACAATGTGCTACTCAATCACTTACTACAATACATTATTACATTGGCTATATTAAAATGCAGTCCTTTAGTAGAATAAAATCAACAATGACTATGATATGGTTTTTTTCATATCAGTCGCACCATATAAATAATTATTCTGACAAATTTTACCCTTACTATTATCACATTACTTTCGTAACTACCAAATTAATATAAAGAAGTTATTATCCTCATTTATAATTATAGAAGCAAAAAAGTTTTCTTAATTTAATTAATACTTTAACTAGTTAAATATGACAACATATTTAATTTGTGTTATAAATTTAACCAGAATATGGCACACAATGGCAAGACAAATAAACGAAAATAACGTAAGTAAATAATAAATTGAATAAGTAAATAAAATATGGATTAATTGAAACATTTCAAATCTAAAACAATATTAAAAATATTCAACATTAATAAATAAATGTTTCTTCCACTTAAAAATAACATAAACTGAAAAATATGTTGAAAGGCTAGATTCAATGAATTCTAGACTTGATGTATTACACTCGTGATTAACAATCGAGTACCGAAACGTCAAAAATAGGATCGATGACCGGTGGGGAAACAAAGTGACCCCATACAAATTTGCGTAATCTTTGCGTTGCATTGATTGAGGTATCATTGTAGATTACGATAAATATAAGATATTATTGGTATTTAGCGAGTGGTTGAAATAAGAAGAACTTTGCAATGTGAATGCACACCATAGGTACCCGAAGGTTGAGTAAAATATTTATGCATTTTTCATTATATTTGGTATTTTAGATTATTCAATGGCCACCTTGCTCTAGAATAAAATTTTATGATATATAGGTGTTTGTAAATTTTTAAATTTAATGGCATCTGCTATTAAAACTGCATCATATTTCAAAATCAGGTGATCCCTTGGAATAGGTGGGTGAATTGTCAAAGTTTATTTCTTCAAGGTCTGTCTGAGTTGACGGAACAATTGAATCCTCGGTGAAAAAAAATCCACTAATATCAATAGTATCCACTGTAGAGCATTGTGTAGAATCTGTAGAGTCTGCTTTATTGGAATCTTCTGTAAAAATAAAATTACCAAAGGATTAGTTTTAAATTAATGTAACGTGTCAAATTATAAACCGTATACGCTCATCCCTCGATTTACACAGTTTTACAAAATAGAAAGGTGATCATCCATATTAAGTGATGCTGTTCTTGGATGCGGTACCTGTTCATCAACATCATATTTATCATACCTATGTTAATGTTGTATTTTTACCACCCAATACTACACCTCAATAACACAACCAACCATTCACAAAGAAATGAAGAAAAAAAAAGGGGGGAACTTAAAACACAATTTTTTAACAATAGTGTCATTGTTCTTCACCAAATGAACCATGAATATTAAATTTTTATAGTGAAAAAAAAATTAAGATTTATATTGAACCATCAATTGGACAAAGACAAAACAAATTGCTTTAAAACAGGCATGGGCAACCTTTCCTAGGTCTGGGGCCAATTTATCATTCTGTCTCCGAATCAAGGGCCGGACCAAATTATTAAACATAATAAAGTATTATTAAATTAAATAAAACACGTTGCTATTTCTTATATGGTGGTGATCATAAACCAGTAGAGTGGAGCTATTGCAAGCGCCCGTCTCATCTCCATTATTTAATCCCTCCCTGGAACTATTAATTTCTTTCTCTAATACTTCGCTGAGATGAATCAGGGCCGGAAAAATATAAAGTTAATCAAGTCATAGAACTCATACAAAATTGAGAGATGTTATAGAAAAAATCCCTTAAAGTGAAATCATTCAATTACATATATGTACATTTTATACATGTACAATTATTGTACATATAACTTCTCTGGCAGAACAACGATGCAAGTGCAAATTTTTAATTTTTTGAGTTAACTATGACAAAAATACTGGAATAGGTTAATTAACCTGATCCAATAAAAAAAATCTGTATAAATTTTGAAATGATAAAAAACTAATTCGCAATTTCTGAAGATCTATAGATTCGTAATGCACTATGTATATAACTTAAAGGGGGATAACAATTTAAATATTCCTCATCATCGCTGCTGTATCTGTGCTAACCTAACCTAACCCAGGGGGAGCAAACTTTTCGGATGGAGGGCCAAATTTGGGAATTCAAAATGCACACCGGGCAGCAAGTAAAATACCATTTTATATGTACACCATTTATTATCATGAAAAAAAAAAACAATCTAATGAGAGGAATGGAACTGTTTTACGTCTTTTAACATTTTTTTGAATTCAGCTGCTAATTTTGCAGTCGAGATTCTTAAAACTGCTTGTAAATGTTCATCGGTGATGTTTGATCGTTAAGAGTTTCATAATTGAAAATGTTTGTTCACATATATAGGTTGATCCAAAAATAACGACTATTATATTTATTTTCAGCATTTTTTTAAAGACATTAAAAGATAAAAACGTGAATCTTTTTAAAAAATACAATATTTCTCGAGGGCCGCAAAAAATTAAGCGGCGGGTCACATGCGACCCGCGGTTTGCTCATGCCTGATCTAACTAGTTGTTTCCTTGGAATTGGTTCAAAATCACTATTTTTATTTTATTTATTTAATTAACATTGCAAAAGGTTGACAAATTATAAATTTAAAACTTTTACAATGGAGAAAAAAAATAGTACAATTTAATATTAAAATCAGTAGAAAAAAAAATGGCAAAGAAGTCAACTGAGTAAGACTATCAGTCATGTCTACCAGCAGATACTTAGTTTTTTTGTTTTATTGAATTATCATTGAAAAAATGTATTTTCTTTTGACTTCTCCGAGGTAGGGGCGATAGCGACATCTTTACTGATTAAGAATTCGTTGGATTTTTTTTGATTCAGATGACCAGAAGGGTTGAAATCATGTATGCCAGGATTTTTTTTAAAAATGTTCACATATTCTTCAAATATAAATAAACAAATGATAAAAAAAATGAACAAAAAATATTCTTTTTTTATTTTTTAACAGAGCTTAAAAGAACACCTGAAATTCGTGCCTCTAGACTAGAAAACCCTCTTAATAGATTTTATTATAGGTATTTATACGAGTTCCATATTATATTACGTATTCTTCCATCCCTGAACCAACCCCATAACATTGTGTGAGCTTCATATTATCATTCTTTACTTGGCTGTTATTCACACATTTTTTCAAAGAATATTGGGTATATCAAGGAATGGATGAATTTTAAATTAGGCTATAGAGGTCTGCATGAGCCGAAATTTTACAAAATTACTCGGTACGAGCCCGAAAAACTCAGGTCCAGCCCGGGCCCTGAGTCTAATACCACACTTGTTACCCAAATCCGACTCGAAGCCCAAATTTATACTCCTCACCCCGAAAATCCCGTTTTTACAAACTTACAACAATTGACGATTTTCTATAGAACTAGTAATTAAAATCATCAAGGCTGACCTGTGACACGAACATAGTCTGAAATATTTTTCTGAAGAAATAAAATACTTACCCAGGCCTGACCCGAGCCCGAATCTCAATTGCGCTTACCCACCCGAACCCGAACGTAAAAGCCCGACCTACCTGATTGCTAGAGCAAAGCTTTTGCCATAAGACCGCAGAGGCTGATTTGGTAGGAATAGGAAGAGAAAATAGTTGTCAAAATAATATTCGTATCTTACCGTGATTCAAATCATTCTCGTTGATTCCATATTCAACTGGTTCGCTGGTTGATGGTACAGCTTTTATATTTTTACAGATGGCTTTATTTGAAGGACTCACAGGGATTACCGTCGGTGAATAACTGTCAATGGGTTGACTTTTTCCTTTGTGTTGATGTTTATTTGTTACCTGAGACGTCACTTTCGTTTTTTTTGTTTCCGGCTGGATATCATCATCATTGTCAGCCGTTTGAATATCCGTAGAATCGCTATCAAATGAATCATCTCGGTTACATCTAAGATGTTTGAGAAAGGCTTTGGAGATTGGATGATTTATTGTTCCTCTGTACCGAGCAATGAAGCTGTACTTTTTCAGTCTCTGGGCTGGTCCAAGAAGCATTGCATCATCTGCTTGTTTAGTGGCTATTGAGAGACGTCTGCGAAGATCCTTCGGTACATGTAACGATTTACTTTTTGACTTTACACCGGAACGAACATACGGATACATTTCACTTGTCTCTAGCCACGATCTTGTTACTTCTTTTTCATCAAAGAAGGTGACATTATAGAATGTCTGAAATCAATAAATATACAATACAAATTAACACTCAACATGAACATTTTGCATAATGTAAAATTATCACCATTAGAAGTAACTGTTGCCTTTATGAATAGATTCTTTTTTAATCACATTACCGGAATATCGGAAAACCCATTGAGCCAGTAGAACTGTTCTGTATCCGGACAGTCATCAACTAATGCCGGCCACCAAGGATAACCTTGAATGTGAGCCCACACCAACGACCCGGCTGAGTATGTAGCATGTATGAGGTCTTCCTCCTCTTCAACCTTCAACACCCATTCCTTCAACCTACAGCTGTTGGCGGAAGTATCTGTAAATTGAAATACAATTTCAATACTATTTTATGATTGCTGGGGTATACATCTGTTAGTGTATGTTTTATTATTTAAGAGTCTAGAATTTTTGTCAATAAATGGAAAAATTTGTTTAATGTAAATGCAATTTATGGTGAATATTTCCTATTTTATATAATTGATTTTATATTTTATAACTCGATAGCTGCCACAGATGAGATATCTCATAAAATTTTTCATGCTTAACTGGAGACGAGTTATCTCGTCAACAATTAATTAAATTAATAGTTGCAAATCATAACAGGCGTACTAGGTAATAACTATTAATTATTTATGGCAGCTAAAAGGCTGAAGAGATTTTATCAATAACATTTATTATTCACAAAAGTTATCATTCGTAGTATTGTATAGTTTTTAATTTTATTATACCTGGATTCATCTGGCAATACCATTTCTCTGGTACTTCAAGAGGATCAAACACATTAGCAAGGAAGCGCCATTTTTTACAGTCACCATTACAACACTCAACCCAAATTCCAACTTCACGTCGATTCTGAAGCCACAACAGTTTCTCCTTTTGAGATAATCTCCGACCAGGCTGGCTCAGAGCTATTTTCCTAAAAATAAAATTGTTTAATACCATACTTATAACATAAAACATTATTTTATCTTAAATCTTCAACTCAACCCATCAGTATTATAAGACGTGCACGGTGTGTGAATCAATTTTTTGCTTTTCAGATCCATTCTACACTTTCAACGTGCGATGGTGAAATGTTTCAATTTTTATTTCTACCTTATGTAAACAATCAAGAGTCTCATAAAGTGTTTCGAATATGAATAAATCAGGCATGTGCTGTGAATCTTCATCTCACTTGCTTGATCACATGTTTAGTGAAAGTCTTGAGCAAGATATAAGAACAAGCAGGCATCTGTTCTTTTATCCTATATGATCCATACATAATTATGGCTGTATGAAAGAGATAAAGAAACATCCGTCACAATCTGGCGGTATATATATATATTTACATTATTGAAATTATTTTTCTAATATAATCGACAAAAATACCGTTAAGAAGTATCGCCGAGCCATTAAGGCAAAATATTTTATCATCTATTATCTATTGCCATTCACATATTTTTTATTGAATTATTGTTATTTCTTCAGATATGGATATTAAGCACACCAATCAGTGATTTTTAGCAGTCACAATATTTTTATTATTTGTTGCAAAAGAACAAAAGAATTTTTTAAAAATGTTAATATTTGTAAAAAAAATCAGTAGCTATATAATATTGAGCATAGAATTACATTTCGGGTTGAGTCCCTTCCTGGAATCAACATTAGTTGAGCGCCACATGCACAGATGAAAGCAAAAAAGTTCTAGTCCCATGTTTGAAATAGCTTAGAAAATTATTTTAAAGTAATAATAAATGAGTGGTTTAAGGTAATAAAATAAAAGCGTGATAAATATAGACAGAAGCAAAAGTTAATGAAAGCTTTAGCATCAGATTTAACAGTATAGATATATTTATCGCGGAGACAAGCTAACAGTCTTCTTTCAGTATAAAAAGGAATTTTTCATTATATGACAGGGACAATATGTTGTTACTGAATTTGGTATAAATATTAATTGCTTCACTATCTGGCGACACAATATGGTTGCTAGTGCTCCTCATATACTTCTCCGCATAGCTTTCTCATGCATGAAGAAGATTTATCAATATTTCAGCTAGTAAAGTAAAATTTTACAATGGAAAAGAACCACATTATGACTAGTGTGACCACTTGATGCTTTAAAATTTTGTAAATTTTAATATTTAAAAAATATGGAAAATAGTAAAATCGCCTTTGTGATATTATTTTCTATACCACATACCAACATTTAAAATACACCATGAATACCACTAAATTTAAGTAGTCCGTTATGTGGGTGTCTTTTCTCTGATAAATTAAGTTGCTAGGGTGAATACTGACTTTAAGTTTTTATTTCTTTCCCATATAAATTCTAGCAAAAACAATTATGAATCATTTTTTATAAAGAACTTATGTTATTTATGGTAAATAATAAAAATTATTACATAAAAGCTTCAGAGTACACGCTTCGTTGGCTTCCAGTCAACGTATCCTTCTTTTCATTTTGATTATTATTGAAGTTTAAAATTGGTGAATTAATTGTGCCTTCAGTCATTTCTTCAGACGCGATCGCCTTGGTCATTTGTGGAATTTTTGGTTTGATCTTGTCACTTTTTTTAGAATTCATAATCTTTGCTTTTGCAACTTCTTGCTTATAAGATGGTTTTTTCTTTTCACCTGAAGATTTTCCCTTATTATTTTCTGTTTTGATAGCAGAACTTTTCGTCCTTTTGACTGACTTTTCAGCTTTGACTTTTTCTTTCTTCCCCTTTTTTGGTATGGGAATGGTGGATTCCTACAATTAGTTACAATAAAAACATTAACATTTTTTTATAATTTGGAATGATTTAAGTTTTATAAACACATATTTCGGGTACGGTGCCCATGGTTTCAAATCCCAGAAAGCACAGTTTCATTCATTGGGTTTTTCAATCGATTTATGGATTTGTGTTTGAAAGCATGTATATTTATGATGATTAAAATACACAGCCACGCATCTGTCCAACCCATCTGATCCTAAAAGAAGGATATAGCGGGAGTGATTAACTAGCCACTAGTCCTGCCCTAGTCCTATCCTTACTCTCATGGGAAGAAGATAAGTAGAGAAAATAAGTATTGAGCAGCTCTTGTTCAAAAAAAATACAGTAAAACTTGGTTGTGACAAGGAATATGGGACCAACTGAATTTGCTCGTTATAAGCATTACTCGTTATATCAGAGAATAGGTATTTTTAAATGCTTACAAACATACCCATCACATGAAGACATGAGGTATCTGGAGCAGTCACAACACAACAAGTCACAATTCAAACAAAAATACACAATAAGAATTTATTTACACACATATTACATTTTTCTGTCAATCCATTTTTCTTATTTCATTTTAAATTGATGCTTGTTTCATCGTTTTCACTCTCATTGTTCTTAAATTTCCTCTCAAAGCACTCATTGCACTGTGAAAAAAACTTGACTAAATCGTCCAATATATCATGAGCTTTGGAGATTGTGAAAATTTTTGATGATATTTTTGCTCAGTATGCCCGAGACGTAGCTCGTTATAAACGTGAATAAATGTATGGAGAAAACCATAAACTAAAATGTCAAAGAATGTTTCCTCATTACATCCGAGATTGCACTATTTCCGTGATCTTAATAACCGAGCTTGACTATATATGGCTACGCTCTAGAAGGATTGTATATGCTCCATATTGAGAGCGACATTTCTTATAAAAATGTTAGGTACTAAGCATTAAGAAAACAAAGCAAAAGCAACAAATTAACACACAAAACATGTTAGTGAGAGTTTAATCTAAAAAAAAAACAGCAATGATTTGAAAAATAGTACATTATTAGTAAATCGGTACATTTCTGTAGTGTATCTATTTATTAATAATTGGTATATAATCCACTATTAATCATATTGGTGAAAAAAGCGATCATTTGAAAAGCATCCCAAATATAAACCTAATGGTAACAGACATCCATATTAATTAGTAATTATAATCAAAAATGTTAAAATGGCGGATGATGGTTATTATAACTAAACTGAAATTAGAAAAAAATGTAATGGTGACTATTATAATAAATGTCGATTTAACTTCTCAAAATTAATTTCAAAACATGAATAAAATGACGTTAAATGTCAGATGAACGTATTCGTGAACATAAATAAGAATCGGGATTGATCTGAAACGACCTGTCCAAAATAAATGACATGTTTATGTCACCTTCCAGATTTAACACAAGTATTAAATAAGTCGATAATTAATTTAAAATGTAATTAAAATTATTCTGACCTTTGGCTGACTGGCACTCTCTGTTGGTTCTAATGCTTCTATGTGAGAAGTTATATCTGCCTCCTTCGGTTTTTTGCTTCCCGTGAATTCGTCCATTGAATTCGCAGTTTTCTTGAATTCAATTTGTTTGTATGGAGAATCTTCGGTTAGTGAAATGGTTTCTTGAGAATTCGGTATCAATTTACCACCAACATCATTTTCCGCCGGACTTTTAAATGGAATTACAAAGTTGGGCATCTTGGTGTTTGACAATTATTGGTATATTGTTTGTCAACGTAAGGCTTACCAAAACTATACTGATCTACGACTTACCAACAGCATGCACTCAAAACAAGAGTTAAATTGTGTCAATGGTTCCCGCCGATTAAGAATAGTTTTACTGTTTTATATGGCTGATGAATGAGTTTAAGTTTACTTTGCTGTTCAAGTGTCCGTACGCTACAATTTTTTCTTTATAATAATGTCGTAAATCTGTAATATAAGAGATATTTTATTGTTTCAATACTTTTTACTTTTATAAAATAGCCATTTCAATACTATTTGTATTAAATAATAAAGTATTTTATATGTTATGATTTATCCAATAAAAGAGATTATTCGAAAAATATAATAGTTCAATATTGTTATGTTTGTAAAATATTCATGATTTCAAAAAAATGTTTGTGGTTAGGGCATTATAATTTTATTGTGCTTTGGAAAAGCGTTGGATTGTGTCTATGCGCTTTTTACTTTACTGGCAATGTTTTAATTATTTCCAAATGCAAGGCGCGAAGTGTTAAATAGGAGATAATAATATAGTAACATGTCAACAGATGTCACGTCTAACCGATATTTAATGTACTAAAATCACAAATAAAATATGGTAAAAAAATAAGCTATTTTTAAGATGACATTTATCTAGGGATGTCAAGCGTCCCGATTAATCCGAACTATATTGTCTCTGTTCGGGACGTCACCGGTTTTGAGTCTTGTGTACCGAAGTCTCGAACAAACCTTTCGGGACAAAAAATACAGGCGTATTTATATTTTCCCCAAAATACTCAAATTTCACATGGTGTGTACTGTGCATTGACAGTTTCTTAAATAATAATTAATAAATGATAAATATTAAATTTAAAAAAAATATGCCATAATTTAATTTAGGGTGTCTCGGTTTGACTTCCAAGAAATCTAGACAACCCTACATTTACCATAATAGAAATATGAAAAAGATGCTTTCGTCAACTACTGATAACAATAGAAGAGAATTAGAGTTACATCAGAAAAGACTCCTCAAACAGCTTTCCAAATTTCAACAAAAACCATGCCAAAAACAAATCTTTTTTAAAATTAAATATTACTACATGAAAGTTAAATCAATATAATGAAACGCTAAGATATTTACAAAAAGAAATAATATCCCATACCATTAAAATTAAAAATGTAAATTATCAACTTATGATATCAGCAGAGCACCAGTTAAGAACCACTGCTTTAAAGTCTAAATATTGTCAGTTAAATGTTAATTATGTCAGGATTTTTCCACCAAAAGATCATTTTTAGTCATGGTAAATATGGTAAAATATTTTTTTATGTTATTATTATTGTATCATTGACTATGTACTAGAGGTCTGCACGGGCCAAAATTTTACAAAATTATCCGGTCTGAGCCCGAAAAACTCACGCCCCACCCGGCCCGGGCCCGAGTATAATACCGCACTTGTTACCCGAACCCGACCCGAAGCCCGAAACTCCTTATTTTAACTCGCCGAGGAATTTGAAATCCTCGATTTGCTATACTTTTCCCCAGATTATCTCTGAAGGTCCTTTTTTTTTTTTTTAGCTCACCGAGAAATTTGAAATCCTCGATTTGCTATACTTTTTCCCAGATTATATCCGAAATTCTAAAGCCCGGCCCACGGGCCGGGTCGGGTAAAAGCCCGTGCAGACCTCTACTATGTACAAAAAATCAACTACTCTCGCAACAGTACTTAGCAAAAAAAATATATATTCAGTGATGGAATCAATATATTTTTTTAGTTATCCTCCCACCACCAGTCTAATCAGTTCCAACCAACCAAAAATTGCTTATCATTTGTAATATTTATCAACAGAGAAAATTTTAATATCATGGGTCAGATTGTACTATTATATTTTGCTTATCAAAAAACATACTCCTTCCAATCGTTGTTGTATAATAAATGTCTATAGCGGTTTAGATTTTCAGTCTTGAAGTTTGTGTGCAATCTCTTAACTATCAATTCTTTTGAAATAATTGGAATTCATTGCTTTTGATATGAAACTAATATGAATATTTGTTTCATGATTTTTTTTTCGCTAGACACACTACTACGAAATTTCTTTTAACATTTATTTTTCATTTAGTAATTGCAATGAACAGGTGGTGTTGACGATAGCGTGATTGGGAATAGAATCATCTTTCCTCTTTCATACATTACCTTTTTACTGATCTCTTAGTTTTTATCTCATATCTGTATTTTATTCCTCCCAAGTTTGTCACTTTACCAAGAAGACGTTACTGAAAATTTTCAATGACATAATATTTAAATATTATTCAGAATATTCAAAAAAATACATGTCAATTCATATACAGTAGAACCTTGATTATCCCGACTAATTGGGGACGAAGACAGTCCTGAGAACGATTATTATAACGATATTTATTAAGAAATTCAAATATCGATTTTTGCAAAGCCAGCTTTTTTTTTTGAAGCTACTGAATCTCAAATACAGTTAAACCTCTTATAGCGCTCTGCTAAGAGCGGTTTCCTGTAAATATGTAATATTATAAATAAATTTTAGCTCATTATAGTCCACGAAATATCATTAAAAAAGCTATCTGTAATCAAATTTAAAATATATACATAGAACAAAGTATGTCCTATAATAATTTAAAATATCTATAGTTGTATAAAAATGAAAAAATTTGCATATATTGATTTCATGCAATTTACAAAATACACTAAAAAACGTAACCCCAAATAGGTGTCAAGTTTCCTATAGAGTGGGTTTCTATAGCGTGATCCCAAAATTAATGCTAAAGGAGGGTTGACTGTACTTTTAAGACACATAATTTGTCTTGCGTTACATTCTTCTCGGCTCTTGAACATAAAAATGATTCAAAATATGTAGGACCAATATTCCCCCCCCCCCTTTCATACATATCCTATTCATCTCCTTTATCTTGTTCCACTGAGGCAAATATTTCTTTGATTGTTTTCACATCATTCAATATTTGGAATCCAGGATTCTTCGCATCGCAATTTATTCACACCGTGACATCTTCTTTGTCACATTCAGCCCATATATAAAATTGTGTTATTACTCATATGTTGTCACCTATATCACTGCTTCTCAACCTTTTTCATGGCCCAGCCCCCCAAAACTGAAAACAATAATCTGCGGACCCCCGAAAAAAAAATATTTCACATGTTCATATTTTATCACAAAGAATGTTGAATAAATGAAAATTTTCACGGACCCCTGCGAAAAACCTGCAGACCCCAGGTTGGGAACCACTGCCCTACATCACTTTATCCCACTTGTTAGATCTTACTAACAGTCTTTTCATTGACACATCTCAAGAATTCCAACTCTCTGCTGAAGCATCCGTTTTTTATAGAATGTTTTAATTGCATGCTGATATATTGGTTTTATTACAGACGTGGCATTTAGTGGAAGAAATTTTGCCGTAAACTTATGCAAAGCAGCAAATTCATAAAATTTATGTTCATTTTGAACAATCATTTTGGTAATCAAGGTCCTACTGCAGTATACTTATGTAGAATAATAAAATTCATATTCTGAGATACATTTGTGCGTAAAGACCCCAGCAGACCACATTACCGACCTACCAGGTGATAATATTAGACCCTCAGGCTGGAATACCCCCACTCAGGTAAATCATTTCACTTTGGCCAATATACCCCCCAAGATTGAAGTCACTCTGAGGACTACCAATGCTAATTATTATATTATTGCTATTCAAATACACATCATTCAACAAAATGTTTATATATGCTGGGCATGGGAAAAGGGTGTAATTAAAATATTCCATTATTTATTTATAAAAATTTATTGAGAAAAGACTAGAGTGGTTCACTTAAGATTAATTCAGAAATAAATGTGATACTATTATTATATTTACATCAATTTCACATATAAATTATTGTTTTCATTTCATTATGATAGGATAACATATTCATGAATATTTCCTTCACAAAGAAGGTAGCTACAGACAATACAGAGATGTATTTAGACATTGAATTCTACTGCTTGTTAAAATTAAATGGTACATATACCAGGATATTCTTCTTTGTAACATGTTTGGCTCCATCAGTCCAGCTGCTGTCAATGGTTTCCACGGGAACAGTTCTTTCAAATAGTCAAAAGCTTCTTTACAAGTGCACATTTTTTAAAACTCGTTTCGCTATCGGGCCATTCTTTGACTGCTCTTTTATATCTTCAAAATCAAATGATGGATACGTCTGTCCATAATTTTAGTATCTGTTATTGCTTGCGCGTCAGTAAAGCAATGGTATTTTTTACATTTACCCAATGTGTATTGCGTGTTTTCGTTCATCGTTCGACAATCGATGTGCAGTTTTCCAATGGTATGTGATCCAAGTCTTCATTTTCCATTGCCTGCGGAAAAAAGAGAAATAAATATTAGTGACATGCAATGGAAAAAGAATGGTTACGATTATTGACCAGGCACAATAATATTATCAATGACTAAAATTCAAGTGAAATTTCTACTTATAATAGTATTTTTAAATTATAATTTTTACACAAATTACTGTCAAAATACCATACTGTTTATAGCTATAACTGACAGGTTGAAAATATTCAAGAGTACTATTATTCAAAATATTTAATTTAATAGTATAGAAATTGATAGCATCAATTGTTTAATAAGGGAAGTGCACTCACCACTATAAGTCGATCAAGCCCATAAAGAAATCCCTCTTCGTAATTTCCTTGCTTCCAAGGTTTTTTGTGGGTCACGGTGTGGCTACCAGGAACAGTTCGGGTCTTTGCGAAATCAATAAGCCAAGCACCGACAGAATTCTCATCAAATATCATAAAGATACTGCTGCCAACGACTTCGTGTGTGTTGAAATATTCACACTGTTCGAACATTGACCGGATTTCTTTCAGTCGTTTCACAATTTTTTGTCTAACTTGAACTCGTCCTCCGAGAAACTTCGCAATCGTCGACATAACTTGAGACTGACTTTTCACTTTTTTGAGATCATTAATAGGAGGCTGTCCTGCCATTTTTATTCCTTCAATTCTGAAGCCTTCGCTGTTTGTAGATGACTGTTCTTCTCTGAATTGCATGTAGCGCAGTTTGGTGACGGCACGATCTGCATGTTCAGATTCACTGGGAGCGTTTGGATCGACGGCTATCATTTTTTCATAAAGATCTGATCGTGCAATCGTATTGGAAACTTCCGATTCTAAGAATGTTCTGGTTCCCATTTTGATGTCCATGACATGAGGATCCTGAAACGAAAGAAATTATTGATAAGCTACTAAAATATATTCATAATAATTGAAATTGAAAAATGTGAACAATCATATTTTTGCACATATTATATTATTTGAAAATGAGATGATAATTATTGAATAGCTTGAAGCAAGAACAGTTTTGTTATATAATTGATTGAATCAAAAGTGAAACAAAAATAATATACAAATATTAGCAATTAATAAGTTTTTGATAGTTATTATTCTTACTTCAAATCCATATAACAAGTCTTGAAGCTCTATGAATCTGTCGCCTCTGTATTCAACTTCCCTGTAGTATTTCGGTACAACATTTCGCATGTGCGGACATGAAGATAAAGCTTCATATGCACAACGCTCTGCATCTTCAGCGCCAACTCTTCGTTTCCAAACAGTTCCCGGACCGGCAGGAGCGAGACTATCGGGATGTCCTGATAGTTGGAACCATTGAACTCGTCCTTTCAACAAAACATCACTGGCAGGTGCTGTCAGCTCTAAGGCATTCTGTCAAATTAAAAATAAATATTGATTAATGATTTTAAAAAAAAAATCAATTTCTTTATAAAATATTATAATAAACTTATTCAATACGTTTTGATTTGATTAGATAAGGTACTGTTCAATAAATCGATAAACTGTAATGAAATATGCCAATTATAATAGACTAATAGTCTCTCTAAAAATACTTCATTATTTGGATATACAAAATTTACCTTCAAATGAAATAGTTTGCAACATTCGAACAAGACTTTTTGAAAAATTGAAAAATTTAGAAAAAATATTTGACTGGTTATGCACTTTAAATTTGATAATTTATGTGTCGAAAAAATACGCACGATAGCTAGGTATTGAAGTCTTTCTGATGGGTGACTGGATGGGGAAGAGATGAGGCCGGGACTCGTTCGTCTCCATCGCTTGAGAGTTGAGAGGGGAGAAGCATCTTTTCGTGGTGCGACCAGTCCTCCTTGACTTCTCCATTTTTCATTGGGTTCACATTTTTCAGCAGAAGGGGTCTGAGAAAATAAGAAAAAAAATCATTAGAATTTTGCAAGTAAAACATCAGTAAAACTAAGATTAAAAATATATTATTCTTGTTCACTTCAGAGTATTCTAAATAATCATTTTAGAGTCTAAGGCACATTAATTTGTAAGCTTTTTTTATAATTTCAAACATTAAAATGTATACCTACAATAATTGAACACAAACAATGCCAAGGTGCAATTAAATTGAATGTGTAAACATAAGTTTTATGATGAATTAGCATAATCATATTATTTACGTATGTGTAAAAAGTATGTTTAAGCATTCTTAAATACAGCTTTCATATTCCAAATAGCAATAATAAAATTGGTTATTATGGCGATTAACCATAGAAACACTTATTTAATTTTCCTTTTAAATTTATCGTTGACGAATTTTCAGAAAATATTTTAAAAGATCATGCTGTAAATTAGTTTAACTCTATTAGGGACGATTAATTATCATTCATACCATTGTTTTAACGCAATAAGTTAATCCTCCTGGTCCAAAGCGGCCACCGACTGATTGCCGAGCCATGGCATTCAAAGTACTGCTTACAGTCATTTTTAATTATTAGTTTTCACCAACAACAAAGTATCTAAAAACGCTTATCAGTCCACAATAATAACGAACGAAATAGGATTGTTTTTTAATGCAGCTAATTAATTAACCGCGATGTAATCACACACTTCCTTCCGCAAAAATAGTTCACAACAAATTCAGTAATTAGGAACACGGCCGAAGATAAAATACAAGTAACGCAAAGCACAAGGCGGTACACAACTTCACTAGTGGATGACAAGTTCTTAACTGAATACAGTCGCAAACGAAGTGGGGATTTTAAGTAAAACGAGTCGTATGTTCTCGTATTCCACTTTCGCGGCAGCTAATCTATGACGTCAATGGTGAAGTGAAGTCGCGATGATTCCTTTTATATTAGCAAGAAAATAAAGTATGTAGTAAGCGTGTGACAGGAGACTCTTGAACCGCAGTATCTGATAAGGAATCAATTTCCATTACAAGGAAGATTTCTATTGCACGCGTAAACATGAAAATGTGAGAATGCCTACATGCGCCACACATAAATTGTAAGACTTTTGTATACGTAATCCGCTATTATCTACAAATGGGTATTCGTGTATATTATTGATCTGATTGTCACTATCGTAAACGTCATAGATCTCAAACTATTTCAGATTCCACGCTACCAACATAATAATACAAATAATTGTCAAAAACTTCAAATTCTTAGATATATATATTCCACATACCGGCTATAAGTTCAAATGAGTTGAGGTTCTCAGATGCATCTAATGTTTAGATTCTAAGGAACCTAATGGAAAACTCGGTCGCAGTACACAGGATAACAGAAAAGATTGACGGATGAGACTAAGAAATTTGTTAACGATTCGAGTGAAGTTAAAAAAAACAATGTTCAAGAGTATTTGTAGCATAGGGAGTATTTTCAAACGTCTAGATCAGCCATACTTTGACTAGAGGTGCCTAGAAGATTGTTGAGCATGACTGGTCCAGATGGATAATGACTATAACTTAAATCATTTCATATACATACATCTAAATATATTAATTAAGCATATTATATACTTATTTATCTGCATAAGAATGGCATAGTTGTCTAGTTTTCTTTTGGCAAACGCTCTGGATTAGGTAAGTGAAGAATATTTACATTTGAAGTGACGTGTCTGTAGATGTGAATCCTTAATAGGTTCCCCAGTAATACCATTAAATCATGAAATGAATGGACTGGCTCGAAATTCAGACGTTAATATTATTTTTAGCAGTGATAAAATTGACTATATAATTTAAATTTTTGTTTACTGTACTCATGTTAAAAATAAATTTAATATTAACAATTATACTGACTGCCCTGTCATTTGAGTAAGTGCCAAGTCTTGCGGGTACTTTTTAACATGCCAGTCACTGCGGCAGAACAAAACAAGTGCAGGAAACCGACTCAAATTCTGCGTCATAAAAAAGTGGTCTCGCAAACGGTGAGGTTTTAACTGACGTCAAAAACAGAAAATCGTGGTCCATAACACCTTGACAACTTCAGTTACTAAAGAACTCAACAGCCTGTGGAGGCTTTGATGCTCAAGATACATGATGTGCGCAAGAATTTTCATTTACATTCATAAATATGACTGACGTGCGTGTGTTATTGAAATCCGAATTTGAATTAGTATTTTGTTTGTGTTTTGCATTGCGGCTGAGGAGATTCTATCACCTTTTTCTGCGATAAGGAAACAGATGTGCCCCATGTACTTTTCGTTATATTGAAGACGTAGGTGATTGATTCTATATAATATGCATTATAGAAAATTTAAAAGAAGCACCAAATGAGTGAAAAATAAATCAAAATAATGTTTTCTTATACTTTATAGCAATAATTAGAGACAGGTAAAAAAAAACGACTCCGACTCAGGCTTTAAATTGAAAACCGAATTTAAATTGATTTTTTCAATAATTTCCATTTAACTTACATATCTGTATATCATCAGATCATTGTAGCCACTAGATTAATTCTAGTACTTTTCACCGATCAATAAACTAATAGGTAATAATATCATTAAATTATTTTTCTCCAATTTTTCAGATTCCGTATCCAGAAAAACACCCAAAATACACGACTCCCGACTCCACCTTCACAGCCCTGGTAAAACACCGATACAGATTTTTGTTCGAAAATATCAAACGTCAACTATGAACCTTATTAAAATTACGTCAAACTAAAATGGTAGAACAGAAGAGTATGAGAGAAGAATAATTGTCATTTTTTTGTTGTTGCTAGGGCTGGGGATTAACAGTGAGTAAAAATGTAATTACAGTGAGCTAGGAAAACGAAAAATACTTTTGTAAATTGTAGGCATGCTCGTGCACCTAATAAAATCCGCGGAAAAAAACAATCGACTTATTCAATATTTGTAAAGACTATTCGATGTTATCTTATCATAATACCAATAAGTGGTAAGCAATAGTACATTCCGGTAAGAATATACCAACACCATTTGCATAATACGTTTATTAGTTTTAGAATGAAAATATATTTCAAGATCTCAACTAAATCAATTAAATATAGTGGTACTTTCATGTGCAAAACCTAGTAATTTATGATATACAACTATTAATGATATGTTTATAGATACCTCTACTCTAGTCATAGTACTGAAAAAGATCAAACTCTGACCCTTCCATTGCTGTAAACTGAAAATACAAGAAACACGAAGTAGTAACGTGGTCAATAAATTATTATTGGATACAAGTATTCTTAAACGACTCGTTAAGATCACACGTCTTAAATTTAATGATACGTAAGCATCAACACAATAAAACTTTAAGTCGCAAAAAATATCTTTTAAAACGTTCAATAAATACTAGTAATCGATTGGTCAATATCATGTAGCAATATTTATTAAATAAGTCGACTACATCGTGAAACATGCCAACTCTAAAATGTCAACTTTAAGGAGACCAAATAAACTATTCAAAAATAAGTGTAACAAATACAGTATAACAAAAACCGTTTAATGTCTGAACATATACGTATTTGAATTATAACAAACATTTTTTTTTTATTAAGCAATCATATGATCATTTACTGAGCTTTCTCGTGAAAATAATTGAAGAAAAAAGAAACAAAAAATGTGTCCTTCTACGTCGTCATATTTGACACTAAAATATTACATCTAGATTGTTTTGTATATACTGCAAGTGTTCAAAAAGTGTATAGTGTGTTTTTCTATGTGAGTATTTTTTGTTTGAAAAAATCAATATAACTTGAGATTTGTTTTTTAGATATAATCAGAACTATCTCAAAGAATGTTTATAGTTTACATGTTATAACAAATGAACTCGGCATACATGGCGCAGCTGGAAAAAAATGTGATACTACCAAAATGGAGATTGATTTTTATTCTACGTTATCTGTGATACAACAAAAAATGTAATATAATCCTAACTATGCTTTTGAGTACTTATTAAATAAATATTTCACGCGACAATTGATTTAGATATTGTTTCCTTTGAAACAGGTCAAAACGTAAATATTATATAACATACTTTCCGCGGGGACTTAGTGAGTGGTAGGAAGTGTTTACCCATTTGAAAACATAATATAAATTCGAATACGCTTCAACAATTTCTGTGTATTCCGTTGTTACTTCGGAGTAATTCATTTTTAGTATAAAATTGAAATTGATAGCCTTCTGTGTCAGTTTCACTTTGATACAACTGCGTTGTAGCGGATTTTTAAAACATTGATTTTTCCTATTATTATTCTATACATACATTCTGTGGGTCTTCTATTTACGCGGTCCTCCACTAACACGGACAAGAATTTTAAAAAAAACAATTATGTCCGTTGTTTTCATACATCGATTTCTATGAATTTTGTTACTAAAAAAATGGGAAAATGCTTTAATATGGTATGCGATAGAGCAGAGATTACCAACCTTCTTGGACCCTAGAGCGCAATCTAAAATATTGGTAGAGCGGCGAGCACTAATTTTTTTTCAAAATCTCAAAACCCAGGAATTTACCGATTTGCCCAAAATATCAGCGTGACTCGGTTTTTTTACCTCTACCAAGTATTTTGAGATCCAAAATCCTAGGAATTTAACGATTTGATAAATTAGTTGGCTGGCGGATCGGAATCAATCGGCGGGCACGGGGTTGGTAGCCCCTGCGATAGAGGAATGTGTGGCTTAGAAGCCCAAGATTCTGATACTGAAGAGGTGCAGGGTGCAATTGCCTGTTAAACACCTATTTATTATAAGAAAAAAAAACTATCGAACGAACATCGTTGGATACATATTTCAATAAAATAAATAAAAAAACACTAATAAATAAAAAATAGAGCCTAATGAATAGGAATAGGAATAGTATGTATAAAAGAACAAAGAGTTAGTTACTGTCATAGGCTTCATTATGTTTTTATTTTATTTTATATACGATGTTATGAAAATGAATTATGTAGAAAAGTGTGTACTCTGAAAACCTAATAAATAAAAAATACATACTTCATCTTATGAATCCTTCGAAACTCATTAACCGCGTAAATAGCGAACCCACTGTAATCTTATAGTTTATAGGTTTAGATTAAATCATATCATATAACATAATGATGTGTGTTATCCCGTATGTGTTAGAAATAGGGCGTTATGACTCAAATCAATTTTCTACAGGAGCCACCATTTATGATAGGAAAAAGAGTATTTTAAGATTTAGTTAACTTTCATTAAATATAAATATTAATAAACCTGAAGATTATGCTTGTTTTGTAAACCCAAAAATGTAATTCGTTTTTAAATTAAACATTAAATTGATATTTAGGAATCACAGTCTGTGGCGGTACATAGGTTGAAAGATTTTCAAAAGATAATAATTGAATGTTTCAACATTAGTACGAGGCAATGGAAAATTTTATCGGAGTGGTCAGGATAGGTTGCCGAATATGTGAATAGGCGACGTTCATTAGTATGGTTAAAAGTTTCCACTCGTAAATAACATACTTAGTGATAGGTTGTGATAATAATCACTGGCAGGCACTAATCATGCAGAATAAATGTAGCCACCATGGCAACACTCAGTAGGTACTAATTAAATAAACAAAATATATCTACCCTTTGGCAATATCGCAATTTAGATGCGAAAAAGAATACATGGTTTATTGTGTTGTCGGTGTTAATTATTAGTTAAATGCTCATTAAGATAATTCTATTATACTGGTTTATTATTAACCTCGGGTGTGTAGGAATTGAAAATATTGCAATTTTTACATCATGTATTTAATTAATATAATTATGAGACATTATGAATAATTAATTCAAGTTTAGATCGGTATATAGGTCAATATTAAAATGTTTCTAATATAAACTAAAAATATATTCAATTATCATTTATATTAGATATGAAATAAGTGCGAAATTATGATTATTTTATATTATAGGATAGTTAGAAAAAAAAATTGTTAAAAAAAAAAAAAATATGCAAATATTGAATTATACAAAGCCGTTTTTATTAAAATAAGATAAAACAATATTACTTATTTGAAAATTGTATAATATGACCGGCATTACTCAATGAAGGAACATGTAAAATTGATCATGTGCTTCAAATGATTATCAACTAAAAAAGATCCCCAGTGACAATACTATAAAAAATGTGGAATTAGTACTGCGAAAGAAGTACATATTAGTTTTGAAAATATAATTTCATTCTACCAAGAATTAACAAAAAGAAACAATAAAGGTAGTCTTAAAACAATAAAAAATATATTGTAATTATATACAGAGAATAACTTGTTTTTACAAGAGTTTATTTTGACAGCGATCAGTTTTTTAAATAATAGGATAACTATGAGTTGAAGTTTTATAAAAAAAATCTCGCAATTATTCCACTTTTTTCTTTAACGATAAATCTATTTTCATTGGGCGAGGGCCACGTGTGTTGTGAATTGTAAGCGAGTTCGAGTATAATACATAATAATAACAATAAGCATCTATGACCTTTCTTGCTTGGGTCCTTCATATCTACAAACATGCCATCTTCATCAGATATTTGGATGCGGTCTGCCTATTAACTCACATTATACGAAAACAATAATGACTCCTCTGCCATTGAACAGTTGTAAAAAAAGAAGACACGTTTTATTATTTCTAGATATGGCAGGATAGGTCAATCAAGAAAAAACCTTCTTTCAGTTGATAGTATTCTTAAGAATTATTAAATATATATATATTTTCAAACCCAACAGGTGTTTAATACTAGCGATTTAATTTTTTAACCTTTTTTAGTAGACCGGTGGTTCTCACGTAAAATATTACAGTGGCGGCATTATAAACATCAGCGGTCCTGTGAAAATGTCTCGTTGCCGCACCAAAATTTGAGATGTGATAAAAACAGAATTTGCTACAGTAGTTACTAAAAATATGGATCAACTTTTACATAAGTTTATATTCAATAAAAGACACTATTTGAAATACCAATACTTAATATGAAGGTGTTGGTGGCCACCGTGGCCGCACATGAGGACCACTGGGGTAGACAGATAAAGAGGTAAAGGCTGGACTATTGGTTAGCTAATCGCTTTCGCTACGCCCCATTCTAAATATCGACTCCACAGCCCTGGTTGTAATGTGAAGAATCTTCCTGCCTAAAATTCAATTTACTAGTATTTCTAATGATTATAATATGTAGTTCAATTGCAGTATGGTCAAACGGGAATCATAGAACTGCTCAATCGAAATCCACACAGAAAATGTTGTTGAGCACATGAAATCAAATTGACACAGTTATCCCAAGAAATAGAAAATTTTAAATGTTATGGAAAAACGGGAAGATACAAATCAATAAAAATAAGCAACACCGTCTCTTTTCAAATTAGCTCTACATCATTGGTTGTATAGATACTTATTAATTTCTTATTGAAAAACGCTTTCACTGATTTAGTTTAGCATGGTGTTGGGGGCGCATTATAACCAGTCAAATATTGACAGATGCCATATACGGTTTACTAGTTATTAACACGTTCTTAATTGATTGGAATTAATTAGTATTACTCGGCTGTCGTAGCACACTGACATCGAGCGTAAGTGGAGTTTTAACGTGCTAGGGATATTGAATAAATCGATCCGGATATTGAATAAATGTGGAATGTGATTTGCAAAATAATGCATATGGAGTTCCCGTGAACTTCTTATCTCTGTAGTGATCGCGCCCTTCCGTCTGCGAACGACGGTAAGGGGATGCAATTTACAATTTTTCAAAATCTTTATCGATGAAGGAGACTGGAAGAACCTTGACGCTGGCGCGTCCTGGTACTTGAAGCTCCATAAATTTGATATCCAAAAAAAAAAAAAAAATCGATCCTTGAAAATGGGTCGCAGAACGAATGGCAATCCGTTTTCGTATAAGTCTCACACGGTTAAAATCAGGGGTGGGCTGGAGGGGGCTCGGAGGGGCTCGCGCGAGCCCCTTGTTAAATTTTACTAAGGCTGGCGATCCCCTTGTTAAAGTAAAAAATATTCTCAAATCAACTGAAATTGGTGTAGATGGTTTACATGTATGTATTATGAAACAAAAGACTTTGTTGCATTTGAAAATTTTTCACAAAATACTTTATTTCGGGTGCATACTTTTAAGATATAATGAGTTTTTTTAAATATATAGCATTATATTTATTTATACATAATAAAAGCATATTAAGTAAGAGTCAACTGATGTCATAATTTGCGAATAATCCTATAAGGGTTATAAAAAATCTATCCTTTGTCTGGAAAACCGCAAATATCTCTCAGGGTAACCGAGCCCCTTGTTAACATTTTGGCAGCCCACCCCTGGTTAAAATACGTAATATTGTACACACTTACTTAAGTACCTATTACGGTCCTGAAAATGAGTGGTCGCTCTTTTAGGATACGGTGTAGAGCAGGGGTTACTAATCCCGTGCCCGCGGGCGCCATGGCGCCCACAACTAATATGACCAAATCGGTAAATTCCCGGGTTATAAATAACCTTGAAAAAATATGGTGTTCGCCGCACTACCAATATTTTAGAATGCACTCTAAGGTCCAAAAAGGTTGGTAGCCTCTGGTGTAGGGTGTACAATCACGGGCTTAGGGATCCCGAGCAATATGGCGATCCCAAAATCCCGGGATCGTCATAGTACCTTTCCCGGGATTTCGTGATTCAGTATAACACGTATAATAAGTGAAATATACCTTTTTTTAGCTCCACCACTTCAAAAAGTGGCGTATTGACATATTTCAGAATTATTCTGAAAACTCAAAAGACTTTTTTTCAGCTCCATCTTTTGAAAAAGTTTCGTCTACCAGTGACTAATTGTTCCAGTCCTTTTGAGGTTTTTTTTAGCTCTAGTGCATTGTCTGCCAAACTTTTTTACTTCACGGCAAACTGGTGAATGAGACTTGAAATAGTACGGCTGGTCGAATATTAGGCCGTTCTGTGTGTGCTATGTCACGGACTTGGGTGGTCTATAACGTCATCGAATTTGTATGATTCGGCAGTAAGTATACATATTTAATGGACGACACATCCATAAAAATGCAACGTTCGTAAATAGTTTGATTTATTTTTTTAATGAAAAAAGCGTGTTGTTTCTAGATTTTATTAATGTTAATTAAATGCGCCCACAGCGAATTTCGTATATCTTCAAATTTTAACATCTCTAAGTGAATCAAAAACGAGTCACACAGTCATATCATAACGACTGTGGAAAGGAGAAAGGACGTATCCCACTCATACCAAATTTTACAGGTGGCGCAAAAAACGTGTTTTGATGATTTTGAGCCATATGCAAATTATGAATTATACACAACCTTGAAGTGTGCGGAGACTTCTAAACTAGTGTTTCATTGACATAATCTAATATTAATTAAATAAGTTGTTCAGGAAAAACCTTTATTTCAGTATTTTTTCTTGGTTTTAATTTTTTACAAGGTCATATTTTTCAAACATAAAAGTTAAATTTAGATACTAATTCGGCACTTGCAGCTTGCATCCTTTTGATAGAACGTGTATCAAGTTTGAAACATTGTGATAATCGAAAAAAAAACTGTGGGTTAGTCCTTTGTGCGATTTTGTTAGACTGTGTCTATATTTTTAGTTGCCAGGTGGGTCTGTCTATTTCACACATGGCATACCAACCGTGTAATTAATCCTTTAACCGCCAAGCATTATCACTTGTCTAGTTTCTTGACCTAGAAGGATAAAGGTATTTTAAAATACAAGGATTAAAATGTGATCGAGTGAAATGATTTTTGGCTGATAGGTATGAATTAATACCCCGTTAAGGGTAATATCAAATTAGAGATAAGCAGATATGTAGTAAACTAGAGTAAAGTAAAGTAAAGCAAATACTTAACGATATGTAGTAAAGCCCTATAATTATTCTAAAAAGATATTTCATAATTATTTCTAATATGAAGGTAAATGGGGGTCCACGCGGCGGTGGGCTGCTAATATCTTAACAAGGTGTTCGGTAAATCTCAGTCATAATGCCTTTATACTATAGATAATACATCTTTGTATTAAAATTTAACAGAAATTGCAGTTAGGTGCTGATTTGATCTGAGACGAACTATTTTCTTAACTTAACAAGGGGCTCGCCAGCCGCGCCAAATTTTAACAAAGGGCTCGGATGAGCCCCTCCGAGCCCTGGGTCCACGGTCTCTGTCTGACAAAATAGACGGCGAGTTGCCAATTCAAATATATTATTTGATATATTTCAAATACAAAGCTTATCGAAAAGAATAGAGTTAAAAAAACAGTCACTGATATTTTGGTGTTACCTAACGATATAACAGGTTATTTATGTATCTATATTATGTTATGAAATTTAGATTTCTGTTAATATTCCGCGTCTTTGTTGGTTATAGAATACACGCTTCCCCAGGAAGGCACGCCTACCAGTTTGGAAATCGCTGCATTAAAGATCAACACATCCAACGATTATTTTAAAGGATATGTCATAGCCGTTGATCGCACGGAAGATATTAAAAGTTTATTAGATTTAATTCCTCCATTGCTTAATCATAGATTTCGATAACTATGCAGAAATATAGCAAAAACCTGCAGAAAAATAAGTAGGTATGCCTTGTGTGTGCAATTAATTTTGTGAAAAAACTTTTGGCTCATAAAATTAAATAATTATTGAGAACAATCAAATCGATGTATCCTCCTTGCCCTTTGAATTTTATAAAAAGTACCTTAAGAGATGATTTTTTTTAAATATGCAGGAACAAGAAAGCATCAATTGTTTTAGTTATTTTTTAATTATTAATGTTTTTTTAAAATTTATATCACTGAATTTCATTATAATAATTCAAACACCGAATATTTATAAATCAGAATTTTTCACATGTTCTCGTTCTATCATCAAAATTCAGGAGTAACTTAATGTTAAGGTGTTCAAGGAATTCTTTTTTTGACGTTTTATTTCAGTCTTAATGTTGATAATTATGACTGTTAACTAAAGCTTGTATTTGCGTGCACTTTTTAGATCATAAACACTTTAAAAAAATCCTTTCTATAAAAAATTCACTGCACGAAAAATATGTTATTCAGCATAAAACAAATATATTGAACTTAAAACAAATTGTCTTTTTGAATAAATAGTTTCCACAAAAAAATAATAATTAGCATCTTGACACAATATCTACATGTTTGATTTCGTTATTTTTTTAAAATATTTGTGGAATTAATCATAATTACATTCTACGAAGCTAAAAAAATTATCCGCTATTAATATATAGATTTATCAATAGTAACATTTGTCATTTCGACTTATGTGCAATATTAAAAAAAGATGAGAGTCAAAACGTCTTACAATTTAAAAAAGGCAATATAAGTATAGCCAAAAAAACAATCTTTTAAAACAATGCATGTCAAATAAGGTACAAACTAATAATGGCTAGATATTGAAAACATTGTTGATAACGATGTCAGAAGGGTCGATTTGTTAAAAAATGGCGACAGGGCTCTGTCAGCAATCGCCTACCAGAGGCCTGCGTACCACTGGTGAATGGTGATCAACGAGACAATTTTAGGGATCCGAGGAATTGTTACAGTAACCATATTATACATACCGATGCCTATATTTATACAACTTATTTTAGCCACGCAGCAGCAAATATCACACCAATGTATTATACGTATATTTTTTTATCATGTCCGCTCTAATAGAGCTTATCCCAATAGGCTTTTCTATGAGAACTACTTGTTATTCAGTTTTACATCGATTCTGGAACCTGTCAATATTGATACAAATCTTAGCAGACAATTTAAAATATATTAAAATTCACTGTGAACAATTTTATTGATATATGTATGTGATGGTTTCTATATATTCAAAGTTCGATTTTGGATATATAATATTTTATATACTGAAATACCGGTATTTTTACATTTCCAAACACGGTATTTCGGTATTAAAAATACTATGAATACCGGAATCCAGAGTCCTTTGTTCGAGATTCGAAACCGAGCATAAAAACCAACTGATAAATTGTAAAAAAAAACACGATATGATGTTATAGAATATATAAAATGAACAGACTAATGTTTAAAAATCAATTAAGATAATTTTAATAGACTACATGGTAGAGGTCTGCACGGGCCAAAATTTTACAAAACTACCCGGTCCGAGCCCGAAAAACTCACGCCCGACCCGGCCCGGGCCCGAGTCTAATGCCGCACTTGTTACCCGAACCCGACCCGAAACACCGATAAATTTGAAATCCTCGATTTGGTATACTTTTTCCCCAGATTATCTCCGAAAGTCCTTTTTTTTTTTTTAGCTTACCGAGGAATTTGAAATCCTCCATTTGGTATATTTTTCCCAACATTATATCCCATATTCCAAGGCCCAGCCCGGCCCGAGCCCGACTCTCGATTGCGCTTACCCGCCCGAGCCCGACCCACGGGCCGGGTCGGGTAAGAGCCCGTGCAGACCTCTACTACATGGGCTGCCAATACGTTCGCAAGGGTCTCGCTTAATCTCAAAGCTATTCGAGGTGTTCTAGGGAAAAGTGGATTTTTTTTATCACTCTTATATAATAATTATACACGATAACTATTAAAGTATCGAATGGTCCTATGTATACTTACATTATCTAACAATACACAATTTACCGTAATTCAATAATAATATCAATAGTTTACAAGAGTGAAATGGGTCATATTATTTTAACTCCAATTACATGTTTCGAAAGTTATACTTAACCGTTGTGGATAATATATGTCCGAATATCAAATGCACATCACTGCGTTCTTAAATTTAATTATAATGCATATTTACTCATAATATAACGTATGAATTTGAGATATGTTTTTCTTAATTTAACAAGGGGCTCGCCAGCCTGAGTCAAATTTAGCTAGGGAGTCGCGCGAGCCCCTGTGGGCCTTCAATGGAGCCCACCCTAGCGTTTGTTGTATTCGGTTGGAGTTGCGTTGACGTGATCAATTCCTGTATTGGACGATTTCATAAATTGATTTGTACCAGAAGGTATGGATGTATGCGATGTTTATATTTCCTCTCAAACCCTGTTATAAAAACGGGGCGTAACAGAAACGATTAGCTATCTACTAGCCCTCTTCTATCCCTAACCTTCCTTCCTTGCTCTATATTTAGTGCCCGATTACCCCATAAGCGCACGAGGCGCGCGCTCCAAATATAAAGGTTTTTTTTTTAAAAAAAACTAATATTATTACAGATATAGCTAATGTTACATTATATTAAAATTAGTTCAATATATATATATATTTTACGAGGAATTTTTCACTTTTATAGCTACATTGATATCGCTTTTGTTTTGGTCAAATTAAATGGCCGCTAAACTGTAGCACTATCCGCCACTATAAATAAGAAATAATGTTAAACCCATAGAAGAATTCATACATGAAGTAGGAAACAAAAATGGAGAAAAGAACTTCAAACATAATAATTAATATGTAAATATTCAACGCATTATAAAACCGACACACTGTTTTGTTCCTGAATGTGTCAGTTTCTCAACCAATGAAACCCAGTCCACCCCCTCCCACGTCTACAACTCGCATGCGTAAATTTGGATCTCCGGCGTTTTTTATTTTCTTCACGTGTGAATTGCATTAGCGAACCAGTACCACCAGTACTTGATATAGTTCGCAAAAACGGTTTCGGTAAAATTCATATAACGCATAACGAAATGTTCATTATCACATAAATTAACGCGCCAGGTTAAAATATCACGACCTATGTACATATTGTAGCTTCGTGTACAAAACAATATATAATTAGCAATGTCACGAAATGTGCCCGTGTAAATGAACGGTACCCTGATTTTTTGTTTGCATAATATATCTAATTATAATAACATAACCTATAATTTTTGTCATCAGTTTGTTTTGATATAACGTGCATGGCTTACAAGACATTAAATCAATCAAGATTGGCGTGAAATATGACAACTTACAGTAGTGTTGCTCTTCTTAAATCTTCGCAAATCCAAAAGCTTTTCATATTGGTCCAATGCCCTGAGGTAGAATCTGGCTGTCAGTTTTTCCATACGCGCCGGTATAGTCATCCTCTGCGGTGACGGTGGAGGGCGTGCTTCGCAAATACCACTGCTCATTGTAAAAATGCCTAATACTATTCACAATTTTAAATAACCCAGTATATTTTATTATGTCACGCACTAATTCACAAAAAACATGGCAATCGCCTTTAACAAACGGAATGTTTTTTTTATTATCAGAAATGCGATAATGTTTAATCGGCGTAGAAAATAATACAACTATTCACAGAACTGTTTCGAGCGAAGAACGATAGTACTGACGTATCTCACTTATTTCAAAATGTCGACAACTCAGCTGGGCGGCTATATATTGACTGACTGAACCAGTCAAGGAAAGGAAACTGAATCAAACGGCAGGCAGTGTTCGACTGGCTTTGTCAATAACTATTCTATGCCCGTGCGCAGGCGCGTACCATGGGAAAGTTAAATATTATTTTTTTCTAAAAAGGGGATATTAATGTGCTAAAAACCGCACTCATTCAATACTAAACCAGAGGCGAATTCAACGGAATGTATTCAGTAGCGAATTATCCCATAAGCGCAAGAGGCGTGCGCTTGAGGCCTTCGAAATTTAAGAGACTCGAACATAACTCGTATCTCTTGATAATTCTTAGTTGATAATACTTGTGGAATAAGTACAATTGAGTGTTTTATTTGTTGAATGACTCATATATTTTTAATTTGTTTTAAATTTGCATTGATTTTAATTATATATGTTATAGAAATTGAGTAATGAATACATATAATAATAATTGATGCAATTTTATGCTTTAGTTTTTGTTTATATTTTATTAGTACGTCATACAAAAAGCTCTAATAAATTTTGGCATAAATATTATATTTTGCTAAGGGCCCACTAAGTACTGAATTCGCCACTGAGTGTGTTAAAAATTAACTACAGTGCGATTTTATTATCACAACAATTTCAGCGTGAGGCATTTTATTGTAACATAGTACACTTTCGGATTAAGATTTTTTTTAGCTTTGCTATAGACTTTTTTACAGTAGTGTTACTATTCCACGAATAAACATACTAGTTCTGCATACAAGAATTATTATCAAAAATATTATTGATAAGCGGTTCCAATCGCGCCCATTGACACAATTATCGCAAGAGCTATGGACTATGTAGTGCAGTGGTTCTTAACCTTTTCGAAGTCACGGTGCACTTTTGATCATGGGTAAAAGTGGCGGTGCACCAGAATTAAGAGATCGAAAAAAATATGTGTACATATTTTTTTTTCGACTTTTTCGCAAAATAGTGAATATTTTGCGCATTTTTAGGTTTTTACTATTTTGCGGATTTTTTTCGTTTTTACCAATTTTTTCGCGGTGTACCGGTTAAGAACCACTGATGTAGTGATACATAAACTTTTGACAATAGTTGTGAAACTAAAAACAAAACATTTTTAAAATGTAGGGTCTACTAGTAAAATACAACAAAATTTGAATATGAAATTTATAATACATATTTTGTTGTAAAAACTCCAATTTTACTTAACTTTTTAATATCATGCCCGCTCCCAATGTGGAGTATAAAGATTTAAAATTAACTTGTTTAGAGAGGTCTTAAATTAGTATCTTAACTCTTTGAGAGGTGAGCTATTTTTTACTAAAATAACACCACTCAAAGTACTAAGGTCAAAAATAAATTAATCAATTTGATAATCGATTCGTCAATAAAATTATAGCATAGCACTTTTAACAAATGAGTAAACCTAGTCAAAAAGTGTTGTATAATGTATTTGTGAGGAATTCTGAGATAAAAGAACGTGCAAGACAGCGCCTCGTCACGTCAGTGGTTATGGAGAGACGTTGAAACTGGCTGGGCCACGTGCTGCGGATGCCTCCGGAAAGCCTCAATCCTGCCTGCTTCTTCTTCCGACCGATGGGGTTCCGGCGCCACGGACGTCCGTCGGGTACTATCCATAGGATGTACTCGGCGGAACTGAGGGATGCTGGCATGTCATGGGAGGAAGCAAAGCAATCGGCGGTAGACAGGGAAACATGGAGGTGCCGCGTGGCGGCCATATGCTCCACATAGGGAGCGAATATGTTCAAAGAAGAAGAAGACAATACATGAGAATCGATCCATTCCGATTCCGATCAATAGATCGTTTGCTTAAGTCGCACAAGATTGATATTTTTTTGATTTGCTACCAATTACCATGCTGCCACAAATTATTCGATTGGCTTATTTACATTATTATAAAAAAATATTTTACGATCGATTTTCGGTTGTGTTTGTGATGTGACCTTCTCTGAATAAATTTCTGTCACAAATCATCTCAGTTTTTTCGATCCAAAAAAGCATCGCATCGTAATGACTGGCACCATAGCCACCATGTGACAATTTTCAAAAAAAGTCCTCGATTCTAATACGTCGACGCTGATGATTCAGACATCGGACTGTGGAATCGTATGTAGGTATACGATGGCGATGTTGCGAATTTCTGATAATGAAATTAATTATAAAAATGTGTCGTAACTTATGAAAAACCACAACGACGTTTAGTTCGACGAAATTTACTCCACAGTATTTTTACTATAAGACGTAGTGTGTAAATTCAATAAAACGAAGATTTCAAGAGACATCACTCACACAATAAATATATTTGTTTCGTATTAGGTTATAATTAGGAAAAAAAAACAAATTTTTAAACAATCAAATTAAAATTGTCAACAGCAATAACTATATATTTTTCGATTATAGAACTAGTAAAAAATCTTTGTAGGCCAGAACGCATAATACGACGTTTTAATTTTTAATCAAATGACAATAAATAACACTTTTAAATGATTTAAAAAATACGATCATTTTAGAGCTTAGGTAAGTTTAAACACAGATAACTTACATTTTTAATAGGTTCATCCGTTACCTACAATGTGGAATTAGTTTTAAAATAATAGAATTATTAACTTAATAGGGTAAAATAACAAGGTATTTCAGTTCTACAGTTTTTAAAAAGTTAAAGGTTGATAGCTATTTCGGCTTACGCCATCGTCAGAACTATGCTTTAAACGTACATTTACTTGGCTATATATACTGTCTAAGAAGAGATACACAATGCATCATATTATTCACTCTAACATACTAATTCAAATTCTAATTACAATATTGCACTTATTAACTGTGATTTTAGTGTTACAAAGAAAGATAAGCAGTCTGGGTTTTTAAAAACATTAATTAGAATACTTTAAACTGATATTTATTATTAATTATGCTACATTAAATTTATTAACTATGGCTTAAGTGATTTGAAAAACAATAAGCAATGTGGGATTACTTGTGGAAAATCCCACATTGCTTATTGTTTTTCAAATCACTTAAGCCATAGTTAATAAATTTAATGTAGCATAATTAATAATAAATATCAGTTTAAAGTATTCTAATTAATGTTTTTAAAAACCCAGACTGCTTATCTTTCTTTGTAACACTAAAATCACAGTTAATAAGTGCAATATTGTAATTAGAATTTGAATTAGTATGTTAAATGATTTGCAAATTGTGAGTCATTTGAATTAGTATGTTAGAGTGAATAATATGATGCATTGTGTATCTCTTCTTAGACAGTATATATAGCCAAGTAAATGTACGTTTAAAGCATAGTTCTGACGATGGCGTAAGCCGAAATAGCTATCAACCTTTAACTTTTTAAAAACTGTAGAACTGAAATACCTTGATATTTTACCCTATTAAAATGGAGTTCTACCAAGTAAATGCCAAATCAATAAATAAATTATTAACTTGTTGATCCACTTGTGCTTAAAGCATCTGTATTTTAAAGATCCTTCTCAAATAAGTGAAAAACGTGTCACATTTAGTTTCACAACAAGCGAAATAACGAAAATAATTTGCATACATATTACAAAATAATTAATAAATTATAGTATACAGCAAAAACGTGATACTGGGCAACTCTGGTTCACGTTTATTCAAGCTACTATTCAGCAAAAGAAAATTATGTTCATATCGCATAGTCAATTTTATGAACAAATGAGGAAACGAGTAAGAAAGGATTTTAGCATAGTGAGAAATTACCGATAGTATAACAAAATGGCATGCACACCTAATTTATTGCGATTACTTTTCATGTATAATATGAAATATTCGAATTTGGAGCCAGGTAGATAGACATTAGGGCATAGAGCTCATTATCAACATTAAAATTATTTGCTGAATATTTCTACGTGTTTCTAGAAAACGGATTTCAACTTTATAACGAAGCACGCACTAACTCTGGAAGTCAATTTGATAGGAACTCGTTTTTTTTTATTTTTAGGCAATAATTTGTTAGTCAAGTCCGGCGACGGCGTCGGGAAGTAGATTTAACTTTTAAATTGAAACACTGGCATGGGTCAATACAGTTCACGAGTAAGTAGTTACAATTTTATTGTCTACGACTCACAGTCATTAGCCGTTAAATAAAACATTGTCTTGCGTACAAAAACAATTGAATATCATTTGCCACATTATAGGGATAAATTTTGTGGTCGTGATGTTATTTATATCTTAACGGTAGAAAAATTAAGCCTTTATTTTTCCTTTATAAGTGAATATTTTATACAAAATAAAATGAGTTTTTAGCATTTTTGTAAGACTGTAAGGCATAATATGCTTTACACACATGCAATTATTATGAAGCCTCTCGACTTACTGGGTTTCTTAGTTAAAATACAAATAAAACATCAATCTTTACTAGGAAAGCTGGTGTTTCATTTTTCTAAGATCGTTTTCGATTTTAAACCATTTTGCTCTACTTTTTCTGTGCCGAGCCGAATTAATAAGCTTGACATTCGCAAAGCTATACATGCTCCCAATTCCACCAAGAACCAAAACCAGACCCATATCCAAACTTGTTTTTTTGCGTCTGTCACTTCAGTCGTCAGTTGCAAGGACTGTTAGTATTGCCTAGCTAGAGGTGGACCTTTTCAGCAATGAACTGTTTTTTAGATTTAATTTGAATTTAATAAAAATACAATATTCCTTTGTACTTTATTCCACTTTAAAATAGGTCATGACCGGTTTCGCTCATTGCGAGGATTGATAGGATATAATTTACCAATGCTATTTATACAAAAATAAATTTAAATGAAAAGGCGTAAACAACAATTGGCATTGAAAAGAAATTACCAATTACATTATAAGTGATTATAAAATAACACAAAATTAAAATGTTTTACAGATCTAACATCTAAAGCCATCCAAGATTAATAAATTACAAGTGATGACTGAAAGTAATTACAAACGTTTGTTATGCCTTTATGCTATGCTATGCTAATATAATGTTATGCTAATATATAATCCCTTTCCACTAAGTATTGATAGTGAACACCCTAAAAGTGATCATTTGAATTTGTTGAAACTTTTTATATATCATGTAGTTCATATTACAATATTACGTAACATATGCGTTAGATTTCGAGGGTCAAACAACAATACCTACAAAAGTGTTACTTTACAGGAAGCCAACAATGTTTTTTTTTTTTAATTATTTTGTAACTTTACAAAGCAGATGTTTATCTGAAACCTAATGTTCATATTGTATAATTAATTGTGCCAGTTAATATTGCTTATGGTGATGCTAACTTTTTAGGGATGGTATTTTATATTAAAAAATCTAAAACTATTTAACAAGGCAACATTAAGTAGATAACGTTAAACTTTACTAGTGATTTAACCTACTACTGACCCCAGAAAACATTGGCATACCTTTGTTTTACTATAATGTAGCCAAGAATGAAAAATAACATTATCAAAAAAAAAAAAATGTAGTTAGGGTTAATTGACTAGAATTTTGCCAAATGTATGGCGCATTTGCGTCAGCTGTAATGCCATGTACTGTCATTTTAATTTACAACATTATTAACAAATAATCTTGCATATAAATCTGTAGATTATGTGAACAAAATTAGAAAAAATAGGTATTACGTTTTCCGTAATAGGTATTGCCTTAATATATTTTTTATGTTACTTTGAAAGCGTTGTTACTGATTGCTTTAGGTAAGAATAATTCATTTGACTATGTAAGATACATTTATTATATAGTTGTGAACATAATAAATTACGTATTTATATTGTTTCAACTGATGACACAATGTTCGTAGTAATTTATCAACGTTTGCATGTTCGTTGTATTGACTGACAACCTGACAAGCATTGAAAACGGCAATATAATGAAGTACGTGTTTACTAAATTATAGTTTTTACGGGCATCTGTTCAATTAAGCCGTACACAAAGGTAGCATATAATATATATTACCTATTGCGGAATGTATACAAAGTTATTGACATTCGCGTTTAATGATTTTTTAAAATTTTAAATACAGTTTTGGCAGTGTAAAAGATCTCTATAAATTATTGGATGGCGGGGTCAATTCATAAAATACTTAACTCATTGATTTTGTAGTTTGAATTAAGAACACTGTGGCAAATAAAACAAATTAAAATTTCAGCGAACGTTTTATTATTACGATATATATTATAATCTTTATAATAACATAATCATAGTCATTATTTGTCTTTAAATAGCTTTACAGAAGACGATTTTTAATGCAGAAGGGAGATTTAATAACTTAAGTGGATTCGAAATATGATATCGTGTAATATTAATTTGTCTTTCGGTGTATTTTCATATTATCATTTTAACGGAACATACTGTCATGCATGACAAGAAAAAAGTGTTGCTATTGTTCAGATGTCAATTTCCATACTTTTATAAAAGATTTTAAAAATAGTTCACTGCACTTCTCAATTTCTGTTTCCATATTAAAACGTGATGATGTGGTTATTACCAGGGCTGTGGAGTAGCGTAAAAAAAACGACACCAACTTATAAATAATTTCTTTTTAACTTATATATATCGACTGTGAAAAGGAAAAAGGACGTAACAAACAGTTTTTTCAAAACAGCTTTTTTTGATAATCACAATGTGTACAAGTTGATAGACGTTCTATTCAAAAAGATTTAAGCCGAATTAATTTCTAAATTTAGCTTTTAAGTTTGAAAAAAGAAGAGTCTGTTGAAATTGCGATTAGGAAAAAAGACTTTAAAAAATATTCAATTAATATCAGATAAAGTCAATTTAAAACCATTTTATCAATCTCCTTGTACTTCAAGGTTGTGTATATTTCATAATTTGACTTTGGCCCAATATCACCCAAAAACGTTTTCTCGTCTCCTGTAAAATTTGGTATGAGTGGGTTACACAATCACAACAATAATGTTCTAATTTAATCAAATATAATATAAATGTGGTAAATTTACGTGTTTGTTTTATTTTATGAATACCAAAATGTAAAATATAGAATGTTTAAAACTTCAATTGGGCCGGGAAAAGTTTTCAATTGGACCGCAGGTCTTAGACTCCAGAACAAATTTACAAAGTGGTCAAAATTTATTTAGTATGTAGTGTTTTGAATATATTGTAGTATTTATTATAGTTTTCGATAATTCAGTACACACTAAGTATGAATTTAAACTTTTAAAACACAAATAGAATTGCGCCGTCTTTTGCCATATTTTTCATTTTTCATAAGCGGACATATTGACACACCCCGTTCTCCTAAAGTAGAATTTGAGAGAGAGAAAAAAAATAATTAAACTCTCTCGCATCCGACTTGTCGGATTTGGTATGAACAGGTGGTCTCAAAAAGGTATGCAAATTTCTATGGGATTTTTGGGAAACATAAACTACAAAAAAATACCAATGAAATAAAACTTCTCAATCAAGGTCAAGTTTTTAAATGTAAACATTTATTCTGGTCTACCTACATGCCATTACAACTTAATACAAGTATGGTAGGTATACAAAAATATTTAAAACAATTCAAGTTACAAACACAAAGGAATTGAAAAATTATAAAGTCCATCTGCGATAATGAAGTTACCTATTATTTAAGATTCCAGCGTTTTATTATACTTTCAAAATCGAAGTGTAATCGATAACAGGAAATCTTTAGGAAACAATGTTTGTGCAATAGTAATAATATAAAATCTAAAACAAATTCAATATCTTTAACAAAACAATTGTAGGCCATAGTAATAATAGATAATAAAAAAAAAATCTATATAATTGTAGTGCATTAATAAGAATAATAAAAATAAAGTCAATTAAGTGTAGGGAAAAATTAAGAATAAAAAAAATAAAGCCAATTAATTGTAATGTAAATTTAAGAATAAAGAAATTTCACAAAACATAAAGCCAATTAATTGTAGGAAAAAAAAAATTAAAATAAAGTCAATTAATTGTAGTGTAATAATAACAATGGATAATCTTTAGGACGGTCCACAATTAAATATTTTTGATGCAATATAAAACAAACAACTCCTTTCGGAGAGACCAAGAATTTATGAATGATTAATCAGTGAAAAAAATACAAGACCCACCTTTGGAGGACGTTTACTCGCTGCTAATCGCTATACATAAAATAATTAAAAAAAAACAATTACGGAATTAATTATATCGATTGCTATAAAGTCCTCCAACGGTGGACTTCCCATTTATTTATAGTAACTAGTTATAGTACAATAATTAGTATATAGTCAATTGAGAATTCATTGTATATAATGCCTCTAATTCAATATTTCAAGAGTATTTACTCAAACAAAACTTTTAATTTATATTTATATGGATTTCCTTTCCAGTAATTCTTTTAACAGTAGACAAGCAAACAAGTTTCTTATATATAATGTTTCTTACT